>OX424449.1:12842969-13172337 GCA_949152495.1 Lasius fuliginosus | reverse complement strand
CGTGAATCATTTTCGTAACACAATCGTGTGTCTCGTACATCCATACGCGCATGATTGTAAATATTTTCGTCACGATTGTAAATATTTTCCAATCTGCAACAAACGCATTGAGGCAAATTGCGATTTGCAAACCGCACAAGAGCAAGTAGTCTCTCTCTCTCTCTCTCTCTCTCTCTCTCTCTCTCTCTCTCTCTCTCTCTCTCTCTCTCTCTCTCTCTCTCTCTCTCTCTCTAATTGGATTAAACATTGGTCCGAACCCCTTCGGAAGAGCGATTAGAGGATAATCGACGCCAGCGCGAGGTATCCTCTTACTAGATTAGGCGTTAAATAGCGTTAGATTGTAATTTCCGACACTTATCGTCGGCTGTTGCATCGTGTAATAACATACCGAATCTTTTCGATACGTAAAATAATAGGATTAATCGCGTTTCCCAGCGCAATCTTCTCCTTCTGTTCTGATAAATTTTGTTATTATCTCTTAAATCTCCGAAAATTTTTAATTTTTTTAACACATGCCCTCCCCCACTTTCTTATTTACCGAAATTTAATAGAAATATAATAATATTAATAATAGTAATATTTAATAATAATAATATTTAGTAGATAATAATAAAAATATTTAATAATAATAATATTTAATAGAAATATAATAAAGATACTTACTAGCAATGATATCAACGATAGTTTAAAGTATCTTGAAAGATTGCGTAATCGACGTAACAGTGATATATCAAGTCGAAGCTACTCGTTTGAAATGCATTAATTTCCGATTGGCTTCCGCATGTGAATGCAAAATTGACACTGTGCGATCAGGTTTGCAACACTCGGCCTCTCTTCTCTCAACCGCTTCTCTTAACAGCTATTATGTACGCATTTTCCCCCTCATTTATTCTTACCACTTTCCATTCCATTCGGTCAACACGGCTGTTGCTCTCGCCTGTTTATCCAGGATTTAGAGTTCCGGAAGTTCTACAATTATCCAGGCAATTAACACCCCGCCAAAATCGATTTTGATTACAAGATTCTTGAAATAAAATTTATATTTATTTATACTGTCATAGTTGCGCTCACATTTGGCGAGAAAATTTTTATTGTGAAAAAAAAATGTTGCGTATCGAGATGGAAACAGATATAATATTCACCGAGTGTCAAGAATCTCAGGTTTAAACCAGTGCGATCGAAAATGAAACTCGCACAAGTGTCTCTTATTACTCGTAATCGCTCAATATTGCGCGGATTTTGCTTCACCTCCATTTATCACGATATCGAGAGATGCATTTGCTTTCACCTCTTCGCGGCATTAATTTCCGATCGACTTTCGCGAAGCGGACGCTCTTACACGAGCTACCCGTAATCCCTCATCGAATCTAAAATCTCCCTGAAACGTAAAGTCCTCGTATATCCGGCGCAGCGTCTGTGTCGACGCTCTTTCTACAACGTCTCTAACCCTCCACTTTATTAGTCCACTTAACTGCATGCCGCGTCTATCAGTCTACGCACATAGGTACACATATAATATCCGCGTCAATTTGCGCGAACTTCATGAATACGTAAATGTATGTCGCGTCACGTTTATGTGGACATATATCTTACGTGATATCCATCACAGCGGCAATCGGTTCAATGGAAGCGATTGAATGTCGCCACGATCTAATCGACCTAATAATCAGTTTCACCAACTCGCTCGACGTGTTCAGACGTAAATTTATCGTTCTTAGAGATGTCGATCCTTCGATACGTATCGCTATCAAGCGCGACGTGATTCTTAAAAGTATTAAATTGTGGATGCATATACAATTTTGTAATTAATTTTGTATATTACAAAAACAACGCAATAAATAATGATGACGAATTCCACCGTAAATAGGACATATGCGCAACATCGTCGAAGTAAAGTAGTATATAATTTAAAATTCTGTCGATAAAGAGTGCAACAGAGAGCGAAATATATAAAATGATAGATTTAAAATTTGTGTGTAACCAGAGTGTCCAAATCGTCTATCTTCAATCGTTCAAGTAACGACGGCAAAGTGCCGGATAACCCCATTTCACTATTGCCATTCAGATCCTGCTGCCTGCTCGTGAGTAATATTTTATCGAGATTCTACTTGCGAGCCTCGTCCCGTGGCATTTCATTCCCATGGAAATAGATGTACGACCACTAACGGGCATCTGTCGTTAGTTTCAAAAGAACGATGGGAATCTATACGAATGCGCTCTTCGACTGTACGGCTAATAACTCAAATCGATCAAATCGATCTAATCGATGCATCTAAAGAAGGATGCTGCTAATATCTCGAAATCGAGACAATATCGATTATCACAAGAGCTTAACAATTTTATCACTGTGCTTTCTTGACTCGAAATTTTGCTTCTATTTTCTACCTCAATTTTCTCATGTTTATGGATTCTGAGAGAATTTCCATAGGTTAATTATATGTATAAGAATAGAGATTTAAAAGAAAAGTTTTCAACAAACTTATATATTAAATAGCCTCAAAAGAGGGTGATTTGACTGCTTAAAGTATCCAAGTAGACGTTAGATTTAAAATTAAGATCGAAAATAGGGGGAAAATTGCTTATCGCGTTCGATATATATTCTAATGTAAATTTTAACTATTACATTATCAGCGAGTGATTTACGATTGATAATGGCGAGATATTATCTGTCGACAATTTTGCAGTTATTCATACTGCGGGAGATAAAACGACTATGAAATGCATGCGGGCTAATTAGAAAAACTGGGACAATACTGTCGTAAAACCGAGAGAGAACTCGTTAAGCAAAAATATTAAATTTTCCTTGGACTGGATCAACGCCAGTATTTAACTGGGTATCGGTGCCCACGAGAAGTGCCACCACGCCTACTCATTTTCATTCTGCTCTAGGGCAATTCTATACAATGAGTTCGACGCACACATCGGCAGAATACATTTTCCGCTGTAGATGTCCGATAACGCTGCGTCGAAAAATTGCGCGCGCGGTATGCATATGCAAAAATTGAGTATTTAGGGAGGCGTGATATTTATTCCCGAGTATTTATACATATAACTTGATTTAAAAAGATCCTCAGCGCTGTGCACTTTCTACATATTTGTACACGAGCGTGTAAATTGTTTTTCTCGATATATATATATATATATATATATATATATATGTATAAAGCGCGTCTTCCTTTTATATTTACCATAAAACGTTGCTTATATAAAATAAATTGCTTGTTTTCACGATCCGCTTTGAAACTTATACTCTATCGTCAGCTGCCGCGATCCTCGCAGCGGGGCTCTTCCAGACGATACTGCGACATTTTTTGAACGCAAGACGCGTAACGTACCGCACTCTATTTTTAAGTAGACGATCTCTTCCTTCGCAAAACAATGAGAGAGAAATACGCGAGAGCGTGCGGTAACTGGATTCGCTACTCCAAGCTTTGCGAAACCTCGGAAAGCTCGGAAGCTTGCGATCTCGAGGCTAGGTAAAACTTGAGAAGCGTATGCACACATACACAGCTGTATACACTTACACAGAGTGAAAGGGGAGAGGGTAGACTCTCTCATATATGTCCGCATAAGTGTATGTTAGTGCTGAAATGCCCTGCGCGCGCGTATTTGTAGTTACCTATACGTGCGCCTCGTATCAAACATTCATTCGACTGGTAGCACGAAATGGAGTCTCAGCTTCAAGCACGCCGGGGGTGGTACTCGGGGTGCCGAGGCATTTACCGATCCTTTCGCCAACTATTTTGCGCTCACTCGGGATTCACGAGAATCCGGACCCCGAGCACTTCGACAGAGTCGATCGGCCGATCTCCCGTCGAGTAGCTTCTATCGGATTCCTCCTTGTGTGTATGCTTGTATATGTGTGTATGTATCGTAGCGCGTCGTTCTTTCTCCTCCCGTCTTATATATCAGCTCATCTCCGCCCAGCTGATATTTAGGAACGTCGTCTTTTGCCTTGCGACGCGTTAACGACGCTCGCGATAAAATAGAAAAAGGAAAGAGAGAGTCAGATATATAT
The DNA here is from genome assembly GCA_949152495.1 of Lasius fuliginosus. Taxonomy (NCBI): domain Eukaryota; kingdom Metazoa; phylum Arthropoda; class Insecta; order Hymenoptera; family Formicidae; genus Lasius; species Lasius fuliginosus. The sequence continues at coordinate 13,168,319 of OX424449.1, read as the reverse complement.
ATATACAGAGAGAAATAGAACGTGATATGCGATGTGATATTTTATCGGATGAACAGTCTATAATTACACATGTGAGACAAATTTATGGGCATCACGTGAAATATCTCGGTTAATAAATATGCTTTATTCATAACACAATGCTTTATTCTTCAGGAAGTGATCCCTTTCAGCATTTTCTGATTCACGTGAATACGGGAGAGAGCGACGGGTGCGTTAAAATAATTTATAATTTTGAACGCTGCAAGCACTCACAATCAGATGAAAGATACTAACAGCAAGCTCCGAGATGATGTGTTGATACGAAGTTTACTTAAGAAATTTATAACAATTTTGGCGAACGTTTAAAAGACACTGCGAACGGAAAAAAATATCGGCTACCGTAGCTAAATTTTAGGAGAGTTCCTATAAATTTAGTAACTAGATCTCAGATATAATATAGGGACACCTAAAATTTAGTTATAGTAGCTAATATTTTTTCTCCATGCGTGTATTTTGTCAGGTACATCTGTATTCATGAAGAATATACATGCATATACTAAAGATGCCAATTGAACGTCAAGTTAATAAGCGAAAGAGATAAAGTGTAACTTTTATCGCTTAACTTGTCTCCTCTATTGATTGCACGAATTAGCGCGGCATTAGAGCCGCATTATCTGACGATTCTGATTCTGATTATTGTTGACTTTCGCGGTTTTCCTCGACTTCCTGCCTCAACGATATCATTTTAAGGTACGCCCGCAGATATTTGCAAAATGCGAGTCGGCGAGTGAGTCCGCGAATACGTGATACTGTTTCATGGAAACGAGATGTGCTCGCAACCGCGACCCAGCTTCTCTGCCATGTCGCCGGAGGGGCGGAATAGCATCGCGAATGCAATAAAAGCACGTCCAATACGTTTAAAACGCGACCCCGCTGCTCATACGCAGGCTTTTTCGTGTTCACCGCTACTGCACACACATTCCCGAATATCTCTGTCTGACAAACTTAAAATTTTGTTACGAGCTTTTGTCCGACAATTTTCTAGTATACAGGGCGATTACGCGATATACTCATCAACGTCATTAACATATAATTAATATTTAATTTTAATTATACGTTAATAGAGCCTAATCTAACCTGATCAGGATTAGTAAGGATCGATAAAATCGTTGAGTTTGCTGGAACATCAAGAATTAACAAGATCGAGAATTATCGCCGAGTAAACTTTTAAACATCGCTGTGATAAAAACTACGGCAGTTTCCATAACACTCGTTAATTCCGGAATATCGCAGTCGTGGATCTGGTAACTGACCTAAAAACGCCATAGCGTAGATCCTGTGCGATCCACACAGGAAAATTAAGTCTGCAATATTAATTCTGGAGGAGCGACCAGCGACAATATCATCTATTATCCTCCTCGTGGATATAAACATCTAGGTTTTTCTTCTCCCGTTTTACAATACATTGCATTATTGATACGCTTTAATGATACGCATTACTATACGGTCTTTTGCTGATTGTTTAAGTTCAACCGGGAAAATAATACACAGCTATTTAATAGCGGCACATAAAACAAGTTGTGTTATTTTATTAAGTAAACGATATATTACATTATTTATCACTAATTGTTAAACAATACCATCCTCAATTTCCTGAAATTACACACTGCATATTTCGTTCATCTATGCGTTTGCTTTTTTCATGGAGATCTACCGCGTTTAATTGCAAGTTTGACACATATTGATACAAATTGTACAGATAGCCACATACGTACATTTTCATACACAAAGAGCCATATACACATACAGAGCTTTTAATAAAACATTGTAATGAGGACAGTAGGGATGTCCGCGAGGGTGGAATTTGAATTTTAAATCCATTAGAACGCACCACGAATTTTAATACCAGATTAATAATAAATATCCTAATATATATGCGAGAAAATTATTATCATCATAACATTATAATTATTATTCACTGCGTCATATATTGCTTTGGCGTCTACTTAATATTATTGCAATAATTGATTTGATTACACGTATATCGCCAGACGAAGAGAATTTTCATGTAAATTATTGATGAAATAAAACGCATGCATTTCGCGTACCGGGCTGCAAATATGACAAATAAAGATACTAATGTATTAAACTATATTAACACGATATATATTTTTATGTTACAGGCTTTTCATAAACTTAATCTTTTTATTTTAAAAGCCTAGGTTTTTATAGAACGTCGTTCTGTAAAAATTCAACTAAATTTAGTTAAATTTATAAAATTTAACTAAATTTATTTTTAAAAAGGCAAGGGTTTTTTTTTATAAAATGGCTGAATTTACAAAGAATCTGCAGTGTACATGTAACATAAAGTTACTAATAGATGTTGATTCGAACATTTTTTATAATAAAAATATGATAGAAGATATAAAAATAATATTTACATATAATTATATTTATTTATTACATATATTATTATGTCTTGCATCTTGATCTTTCATAAAATATAAACACAACAGAAAAATTAATTAAATTGATCTACTTGCATCGAATATAAGTTTATAAGTATTCTGCATTAATGAGTTCAGGATATTCAACAAAAATAATTTAAAAAATTTCCATCGCGTCTTTCTTCGGTAAACTATCAAAGTTTACGTTAATCGTTCAATAGTTTTGACTTTTGTTATAAATTTTTCTGAAATATAATTAGTATAATGTAATATAATTATATATAATGTTATTTCTCAATAAATGCATAATCTCTCTTCTAAATCTTAATGAGATCAAGCGTAGAGTACGATATATGAAGAGAAAGATATATTAGTTTCCCGGAGGCCAATCAATAACTAACATAAAGCCGGTTATCGTTAATGAATTTATACTCACGTATTATCTACCTATTATTTCGTTATCCAATTACGTAATTTATAAAGCGTTTCCATGGATATCCCGCTAATCACATTTCGTGCTACTCAAAATGTTGCCGTATAAAATATTATATTATTTATTAATATATATTTGTACAATTATTCTGATTTATACAAAAAAAAAAAAAAACAAAGAATCGGAGAAAAATCGTGCTAATTTCACATCAAAACATCATTGATCCTAATAATGGTCGTTGGCCAGAACGTTAGGTTAGCTAAAGAGGCGAGGTCGCAATTAGTATGCAAATGTAGATGTGCAAGAGTGCTCTACTCTGCATGCTGCAATCAAACGATCTCTATAGGCTGATGAATACATGACGCGTCTACTAAAGCGACTGCCGCAATTCACACATACATATATCTGCGCGTTATTTAGACAACTGTCGTTAATTACATTGTTGCATTATGAATATAATAAGACGGCGTTTAATTTCACATGCGTGAAATAAAGTGAAAAACTTTAGAGAAGCATGAAATAGTTTTACAAATAATTATATTTCCTGCCGAGAATGTTTTCAAAATTTTTCTCTTATATATACTTTTGATCTCAATTTTCAATCTAATATCTACTTTGATACTTTAAGCAATCAGAGATTATATTCGTTTAAAAACTATTTAATCTATAATTTTGCCGAAATTTCTTCTTCCAAATCTCTAAATTTCTCGTTTTCTACTTATTTGAGAATTGATTTATGTAGAAATTGAACTTTTATTTTGTAGATTGAAAATAGGCGCGAAACTTTTCGACTCGAGTCGTTTCTATTTATACAAGATAGGAACAATAAAGATAGGGAAAATAGAGCGTATTGTTGTTAGAATCCACATATTGCAATCGTAACAACGATATAACGCGGCAACTGATTGTCCAACTTTTGTTTGGAAACAACTTATGAATAATCCTGCAATACAAATGTCACTGTTTACTATGCCGTACAAATGGTCACCGGTTACGTTGCATGAATTAATTGGGACGACAAATCAAGTCGGATAGAAGCGGGAGAGAGAAGCGAGGGGAGGGAAAAAAAAGGAAGAGGAAGATAGAACGGAACTTAGGTGCCTCCTGGGTGCCTCCGTTTTAATATACAAAAGTGCACGCTTTCCAGCTATTGCGAGATAACCGGACTTCCGGTTATTACCTCCTCGGCGAGACTCGTACAGACGTTCGTTAGTTCGTCCGTTGTTCGAAACCGCAAGCCTTAATTATAATAATGCGCACGAAACGGTCCTGACGCGGGTCCCGAATCAACCGCGTGACCTATACGACGAAAGGATCAGGGGGAAGGATCTGCGGTAACGTCACAGTCGTTGCCCTCGTTCTCGCGTAACCATAGATTAATACGACATAAATGTGAGGATAATCAGCGAGTTTCGCAATTAACACGTGCAGGCGCGTGGAATCTAGTTAACGCGCGGTTAACGTCACAGCGGTTTGCAATCAATGACAAACGCGTCTCGCTCAACCGCCCGACCTGTCTTCTATATAGCTCTATCCGTCTACCGCGAATGTAAGTGCGGCATTTCAGTACTTTACGAGCCACAACGACAACTTTCTCATTCGGAGAATAACAATCGAAGCTTGAAATGGACCTGACGTCGTTTTTAGGGATGCGATCGAGCTTCAATATGTACTTCAAAATCCGAGTCGAATCCGATAATCAAGTTTCATTTTCTAGGATTCGAATAATAATCATAAGAAATAATATTTTATATATTGTCCTCGTGAAGTAATCGAATCTAAAACAGTTATATTCGAGTTTTATATTGAGTACCTTTCAAGGTTCGAAATAGTTATATGTAATTTCTATCGTAAAGAATCGAATATTTTACAAGTAGTACTTGAATTTTAAGAGTCTACTTGAAAGTACCGTTTTCTTTTTTTTTTTTTTTTTTGGAAGTAATCATAGAGAGGTCGAAATCATGCAAACAAATTCGAACTTGTAAGATACTTAATCCCATTGCTAGGCGTTTTAGCGAAAGCGCGTCGCACTATAATATATAATCTGTATTTAACTCTATATACTTAGAAAGCTTGAAAATTTAATTTTATGACGGTTCTAAAAGAAAATTTTTTATTCTCAAATTTTATTTAAATATATAATTTTAAAATTATACGCGCGTTCATTCAATTCGTATAATTTTATCAATAATATTTTTACATATTATATACTGTGTGTATAATTTGTCCCGCTATTCCGTTGAACAAAATATCGCAGTCCGTTGATTTTTCTTTATTAACGGCTCATTGCTCATCGTCATCCGATCGTCCAGATTGGACTAATACAATTTTGACATTAGCTCTTATTCAAAACGAGAATAAATGCTTAGAGCAAACTCTGCCGCGCTTTCCAATACATCATCAAGCTGTATATTTAAAATTCGGATAATATTTCATGGCAAAATCTATTTCGATTGTCACGTGAGAGATTAAGCTTTAACGTTAACATTAATTATAACGATATATTCCAATGAATGATGCAATGAATGCGTATATGCGCTGCTCATTAATTATTTACGTTACAAAATAATGCTTTTCAGTTGATACCGAAACTATCCACTTATCTCCATAATTCAAAACCGTATAATATGTATATCGTCTATCTATTTATTCACGTAATCGTCTGTATATGTCTATCCGGCTATCTGCTGCACATGCGCATATAACTCATCTCTTTGAAACCGAGTAACTCGCACGTTGGGCTAGTCATAAACATAATCACAGGACGATAATCAGTTGTTAATAGACATTCCCTAGCGTTTAAGCTAACGTGATAAGCTAATGGCGCATCCGACTTCACGCGCGTCTAATGTCATTTACCCTTTGTCTGAGAACATGATTGTTGCATTATCTCTCATTTTGAATAAATCAAACTGATTGTCGTCATCTGTCATCGCTAACACAAATCAGTCATGATACTGAACGCGAGTTTACGGGAGCTAATATATTGCGAGATGAAAACTGTCCATCCTACAGGAGGCAACTTTTACGAATTGTGAAAGCTCCATATATAAATTTTCATAAAAATGACGAAACTTCTTTTGTGCAAACGTCATGAACAATTAGATAAAACATTGATCGTCAATACATATCTGTCAAATGCGAATAACGAATAATTGAGGTGAAAACGCTGTCACTGTGAATGACATCACGATCGTGGGATTTGATGCCATGTCACTACATTGCAATGCATAGAAAATACGAATACATATACTAGAAGAAGATGCAAAAAAAATTTAAATAAATATTGTCACTCTGTGTTATAATACTTTTGCAATTTATGTCTAAGAGTTATCTGCGAAACAAAAATTACAGAGAGACATACATCATATTATGTATTTTATGCACACATATCCTTCGTATCTTTGAAATATGTGATCAGAAATTTAATCATACTATATGTAGATCAAATTTCCATGCTATCTTTGCGTGTTCATCTCAATTTCTGATATATCGCATAAAAAGCGTGAAATTTATTCAATTCCAATAGCGTACGGAGACATTACAATGAAATTTTATTCACCGATAGAAAAAAAATGTTTAAATTATTATAACGAATGAGTGACAGAAGTGTAGAATTAACGATGCGCTTAATTAATGGACAAATTAGTAGCTTTTCGTCAGCGCAGAGTATCGGTAACGAAAATTCATACACATGACTTTTGACGAACGATGGAGAAAATCAGCAAGAGTTGCAAAAAAAAAAAAAAAAAAAAAAAACGTATGAAGCACGATTGGATTCTCTGGCCATCGGATAGCAGCTCGTCGTCGTCGATTTTCGAAAGCCCTTCGAAGATGAGATAGCAAAACTCGTTCAACTTATAATTGGATCTTTGCGATCAGACAAGGTACAAATCAGGCAGTATACAGCTCAGCACCCGCATTAACAATGAGATGACAGACGGATATAGATTCGATTCGCCGGCGCTTAAAGAACTATTCACAACTTCAAACGACCCTCCCCTCTCTCTTTCGACAACCCCTTCCCTCTTTTCCGTCTTCTCTCACCGCGGGTCCTCTTTTCGCTACCTTTCTCTGTGACGCGTTTCCACGGATCCTTCGCGCTTTCCTTTCCTCCCCGCCGTCGTCTCTTCTCTCGGCGCCCGTTATTCCCGTCGAAACTTTTCCTGAACTTTGTAAGCCCTTTGAATCGTCGAAATCTCGAAACTCGCTGTACCGTTTCTAACCTCCCGCCGTTGATCGTCGTCGTAGTTTTATCGAAATCCGCGAACGGCAGAACTGCGAGAACCGCAGGAAAAGCAATGTTGAGACAACTACCTTGGTAGCGCGCGGTTTCAACAGTCAAGTCCTTTGCGGGCTGCCAAGTTGGTATATTCTGCTCTGTGGTACAATTCCACCGCACGAAATGAGAGCGGCTTTAAGTCTCCAAAGTGCTTTGAAAATTTCGCAGTAAACTTTCTCGTATTCTCATTTAAAATTTTCACTCCTAAATATTCTATCATCAAAATTTGAATACTTTCCTGTATCGTTGAATTATCGTTTAAACGATAATTTATTATTATTATAATTATATTTATATTATATTATATACTCTGAATTATACTATCGTTTAAAATTTTAATTGATTTAACCTTTAATTAATTCTACGCGCGCACATGTACATGGGATACTGTATCGAAACATATTTCGAAGAACATATTAATTACAGATAGAACAGCATCTACTTTTTTCGCTGAATAATAAATAAATATATATATATAATTTAAATAAAATAAAAATATATTTATAATAAAAATATATTTCATACATATATATACATATGTATAGGCAATTCCACGTAAATCGGACAAGAAATGATCTCGTATTTTTTAAATAGATCGAAACTTTTTTCATGTGAAATATACGTAAAATGAGCAAGTACGTATTTTTTTATTTATCCGAAATATTTTTTTGGTAGAAGTTATAAACAACAAAATTTTCGTGAAAAATGAAAAAGTTGTCAACTTTAAAAATTAATATCTCTGGTTATATTTGTCGTAGAGAAATTTTCAAAAATGCATTTTAAAGCTAAGGAAACAACCTTTTTTATAAAAATAGTTTGTTACAAAAAATTGCTAATTACAATTGTTATAAATAATTGAAATGTTTAATAATTTTTTTCACCAAAAATTACACTTTAAAAAATTTTTTAAATAATGCTATTTTATTCTCCATTTTACTCTGAAAGTGCACATATTTTTTATTTTATGGAAAAGCGATAGATTATATTTTTTATATATTTTTAACGAATGAGGCGCCGCGCCGTGCTCGCGTCACTGGCTCGATTAAGTAGTATGCTACGCGCTAAGGCGCGCCGATTTCTTCGGAAATTTTTTGTAGGAAGAATGTACAGTATGAATGACATAATTTATAATGTTGAATACATTCAATATAATATATAATGTTAAATGTAATCAACTTAAATTATTTTTACGAAAAGGGTTGTTTTCTTAGCTTTAAAATGCATTTTTGAAAATTTCTCTACGACAAATATAACCAGAGATATTAATTTTTAAAGTTGACAACTTCTTCATTTTTCATGAAAATTTTGTTGTTTATAACTTCTGCAAAAAAATATTTGTAGCTTTAGTTTTATTGATAGAAAAGACGCTACAGGAAAGTATTGATTGCCAGGCCTCAGAGTCTAGGTCGACTGTGATTTGCCAACAGTTGGCGATCGGCCAAAACCGTTTCTTCGTAGACAAATGTCCATTCAGCCACGAGGATATAAGCCTGTTTACGCTTTGCTTTCTTTGCTATGCGCGCATCTTCTCTCTTTTCAGTTCCGTCCCATATCTTGGAAACGAAAATCGGTCACGTACATAGTGAGATATCTTTCTCTCTCTTTCTTTGCTCGGTATATATTTAAGATCTTACCCCGTGGTGGTCTTTAAAATCTCCGCCATCTCCGTATATCGTGCGGAAAGACTTCTTCTTCCCCGCTTCTTTTTCTTCGCTCGCAACTTTAGGTGCCAACATTTCCCGAGCGGAACAATCTCGCACGTAACTCGTAGTTGTAAAAACGCGGTATTGTATTGATACTTTCTTTGCGACGCATTACAAACTAGAAATTTTTCACTCGCAAATGGAGTGCTTCTGCTGGAAATCCTTTTTCCAGGACTTAGACTTACTTCCTGCACATCGCATTCATAATCCTCGTCCAAACCGAGAATTCGCGAAACTATTCATGAAAAAACGAACTTTTCAAATTGCCGTAGTTGAAAACGCTCGCTACTATTCAGTGACTTATTACTAACAATAAGTTTACTTGCAAACCCGAAAATTCTGATTTTGATGAAACTTTACGCACATGTAGGGGAAATAAATAGATGAATTTAGAAATTTTTAGTTGCGGTCCAAAAACGATTCTAAAGGGTGAAACCATCCCTATGTAAAGCGATTCTTTGCTTTTCTCGAAAAGTATTCGAGATATCAAAAAATATTTTATACAAGAGTTTCATAATAAGAACACCTATATTTAACCACATTAATAAAATTTCTAAATTTATTTCTATTTATCCTCTCTACATGTGTGTAAAGTTTATTCAAAATCAGAATTTTCGAGTTTGCGAGATTCCCTTGTTAATTTATAGATATGATTGTTTTGATATAGATTAGCGTAAAAATTGCGATAGAGTATGAAATTGTGATTACAAAATTTAAAAGTAGGAAGTTATAGATTAGCGATCTTATCTTTCAATCATAATTAAAGAGCAGAGGAGACTGAGAAGCGCGTACTTCATAATTGTGGAGAATTTTCTCGTGGGAAGGGTGTGTGGAGGGTGAGACACCGCAGGATGATCAGGAGGTGCGGTTGCCTGCGGTTGTGCACAAGGAGTCAGCGAGAAGGGATCGCGGTACATGGCCGACTTTATCGAAACCTCAGATTTATGACGTCGGTGGGGAAGCGAGAGAGAACCAGCTCGGGCTTGAGAGTCCCGGCGAAGAAGGAGAAACTGCATCCCGCGTCACGAACCTTCGTTCTCGTTTCTGCTGTCAATACGATCTGCGGCGCGTCACGCGTCGCGTTATATTCCTTTTTTAGACCCAGGTTAAGCGTATATATATATAGAAAGGCACGAAGCGTATGTACACGTAACAAAAGTGCACAGCGACGAGAAGAACATCGACCGAGTCCCTCAAACTCGCTCCTCTTTTACGGTTTTATTCACTCTGTTACGCGTACGCGGGCTTTCATGATGCGATACGCGTGCTTATTGCGACAATACCGCAGGAGTGCTGAATTGGATATACTTTTATATGTGCGATGTTGTATTGCGTTGTCGTGTTGCAATGGTTCCTCTTTTGTAAGTATTTGGTTTATCTAACATGGTTCTTGAAACGTACAGAAAGCGCGCGTAGGATATGGAATCGAGCAATACGCTTGTAAAATTGCATTTTGTCGATTGAAAAGAGAAAAAAATGATGAAGATGACGGAGAATAATTATTTACTTGTTGAGATATTTTATAAAGCTTAGATATATGACAGAAAAATAATTCGAGAAAAATAGAGAGACATAAAATATATATAAACTAATTATATAGGTATTAATTTTACTCGCGTGTACTGCACAGCTAGTTTTGTCCACCTATCTGTAAATAAAAAATCTTTCTCGATTAATTTTTTAATCTTTTTTTTATAACATTAAAAAAATTTTTATACCATATTTTGACTTAACAATTATTTAAATTTGTTCCTTTTTATATATTTTAGAAAATTTTACACGTTTGATAATGTGATAGGTGTGCATTTTATCTGTTCAGAGATTTCATCTGATAGATTTTAATCAACGTGACATAACCATAGAAATGTTCGCGCGAAGAGATCGAAAATAAGAAGCTGCTTAGCCGCTGACGAACATCTTCACTCCTTCATCAGCGTCTACAGAGCGACTCGAGGAACTTGTCGCGAACTACATTGTGCTGGGAATCCTGTGCATGGAACGAGAAAAGAGATAAATCGAACGTGAGCGAAATATCGGATCTCGTGATTCCTAGACTTTCATTACTCGCCACAGGCTATTCCCGTAGATCGCGCGCGGAATAAGGAAAAATCGAAGAGAAAAAGGACTCCCGCCGCGTCTGTCGTGCGACCGCGACCGCATCTCCTTTCCGAGCTCGTACGTCCGATAATTGGTGTCACCGTCGGCGCCCCTTCCGAATTTCTCGTGGGACACCGTCTCCTTTCCCTCCACCGTCTCGATTCACACTGTTTAGTTCTCTAAGCGGATCAACCGCATTTCCAACCATATTTTATCAAGTCAATCTTAAAGTGTATTCCGCGTATCTTTCGTATTCAATTTCCCCCGCACATTCAATTTTTGTCCACCTATCTGTAAGTGAGAAATTTTTCAATCTTTTTTTTAGAATAACATTTTTGTAGCATTCTTAAAATTTTTGTATCATTATTTTATTTATTTTAATTTATCATTCATTTATCATTATCATTTATTTAATTTATAAATTTTTCTCGACTAATCTTTTAATCTTATCTTTTAGAATAACATTTTCATAGCATTTTTAAAATTTTTATATCATTATTTTATTTTAATTTATTTATCATTTATTTATCATTATTTTATTTTAATTTATCATTTATTTATCATTATCATTCGTTTATCATTATTTGATTTTAATTTAGCAATCTTTTAGCAATTATCCCTTTTTATTGTATATTTAAAAAAATTTTACATGTTTGACAATGTTGTGCATTTTATCTGTTCAGATTCCAAGCCATAAATTATTATAATCAGGGTGAGATAACCGTAGAGACCATTCTACATGTTGTTGAAAATTCTCTCATATATATTGAATAAAACTGTCCAGAAACGGCTGAAACACTGTCCAGAGACAGCTTATAAAATCATGCGATACTGTAACCAAAGGTGCAATTTCGCCGGGAAATGACGGCAATCGCGCCGCTCATCTCGCTCGCACTCGAAAGCTTTTTCCACTTTTCTCTTTCCGCTTTATTTTCAACGGGCCAAAGATCGTGCGCGCGATTTATGTACATGTCCTTCGAGAGATGTACAAACGACGTCGTTTATTTAAGCGCTCGGAAAGATTACGCGGAGCTCGTGTTCTCGAATCCTTTCTACGTCCTACCAATCCGTCTTCGTCTGATTTCTGCACGCTTTTAGCATCTCTGTTTCTACCATCCTGCTCATGAGATTACTCCAGCCTCGTGTAGCTTCAATTTTAATGTTCACTATTGTAGTAGATCGTGGAGCGCTTTAAGATTTGATTTTAAATCCTTAAGATGGCTAGTCGACATCGGGACCGGTATAAGCTCAAACTTTCCATTTGCTTTTGCATCGAAGTTTAATGCGTCGAAACTATTTCTCTACGCTTGCATCTTCTGTTCGAGCTCACACCAATTTCAGTTTAGCGATTATATAAAGTAGCGCTACTTGCCACTTTATCTGAGATAAATAATTCGTGTCGCGAGTAATTCGTGGAATTTTTAATAAGATTAACAACTTTCTGAAAGCGACCGCATTTGCATTGATGCGAAATTCGATGTCGCCTCAAGTAGTTACAAGAATGCACGGTTTGTTTAATACAATGCAACAGTTATGCGACGATATAACGAGCATAATGGAAGTTTGAAAATATTATCAAATGGCAATGCTCATATATTTTTATATAAAATATGAAAGCGATTTATTTCGTGTATTCAGGATGATTTAATTCCTTGAACTTTTGGAAAAATATGTATTCATACAGTCTTTCTCTCGGCTATTGCATTATTAAAATCTTTTTACTTTAGCAGGTCCCAAGATTGTAAATAATAATAAAAAAAAAAATTATTTCCACATAATTTAACATTTAAAGTGTACAATTGGCGACGATAACGAAAAATATAAATATATAGAAACTAGACTAAATCCGTTGTTAGTGCTCAAACCGCTTAGCGAATCGAATGCCAATTTAAATCTGGAAATCTCGACGTTACGTCTGAAGATCTGAATAAGGAAAGGGATCTTACAATATTTGCGTATTAACTTGAAAGCTTTTAGTATACGAAGCACGAAAGATCTAAAACTTTCTTGAGCTTCTAGAGGAAGATCCGTAGAATTATGATACTTGTTAGTATCATCCTCTCGGGTAACAGTTTCGCATGATAAATTTGCAAAATTTATCTCGGGCTAGTTGCGCTCTCTGTATGCGTATGTCAATGGAGAACAATGATCGAATTTTCCAGTTGGCATCCCTGTCCTTTGCAAAATAAACTCGTGAATATTTAGCTACAAATTATCTCATTGTTAGTTAATTCTGATATAATATGAAGAAATTTAACGTGTCAATTATTTGCATTTTTTTATCTTGACAGCCGAGATTTTAGGTTCGTTCATATATCAGTGACAAGCTAAAGTATTGCAATCATGATTCAATACAGACAGAGATGTATAACAAGAAAGCATTAATTTTTTTCAAGTTATAAGAGAAGCGAGAGTTAAGTAGGATTACTTAATTCTCTTCTGCGAAGTGAGGCGAATGAGAGCAAAACTTCTTGTTTTATAGCATGGAGCAGATAATAGGCGGTGCTTCGTAAATAGCTCTCGAAACGATTTTCTTGATTAAGATCGAACGATGCGAGACTAGCGGCCAACGTGCGCTAATTTACGGCGATTGGTCCTATTCGGCCGCAAACTTTCGGACTCAATTAAAAGTTATAAATGAGACTGTTCTTCTCCGTAAGCTCGCTTCTTCGTTCAAAGGCCGTATGCATCTGCTCTGAATTTGATCCATGATTTATCCAGCCATGCAGGACACTAAAAATCTAAGGCTAACTCCATTCGCGCGCGAATCTCGGAGTATTACTCCGGAAAATTCGGATAAATAGCTATCAATGCGAAATGCGATTAATAAAACTTCAATGACACGCTAGTCGGAAATTATAATAAATATTCGTCAAACTCTGTACTATTTTTAACTCCTTGTGTATATCGTTAATATAAATTTCTTTTACTTTACATCGAAATCGGTCGGCGTGTCTAATACAATCGAAAGTTTCTTACAATTCGAATCTACCTTGTCAACACACATGTTATAATATTTGATAAAACAAACGTGTTGGAATGAGAAAAAAATTAAAATGGAATTTATAAATAATAAGGTGCAAGTCTTTCTTTCGACTATCTCTTCTGTTTAAAACTGCAATAAATAACTAAATAAAGATCACGCCGGAAACGCTTGCAATGATATAGTATATTTATTAGACATAAATACGATACTACATCTGGATTGTCATAACTTGACAATATTAAGTATTATAAATCACTACAAAATGACTCGTGATAACAATAATCTATAACGCTTAATATTGTCGGATTACGCCAAGATTTAAGATCATGTACAATGTAAGGGTAAACCGCCTTAGCCGGCCAAAATACACAATACATAGCCGACCGTGCATATATGGCGATAAACGCCCGGGACTCGTTATTAACTCGCAGCAAAAGCCGCGGCCAGGAAAAAGGCGAGGGGGTTGGCCTAATGAAATATTAACGACTTGGACGGATACGGGTTTCCGCGGAATTTAAGCGACATAATAAACGTTCCTCTCTCTCTCTCTCTCTCTCTCGGCTCTTGCGTAACTATCTATCTAGCCATTATTTTTTACCATGACCTCATTCCGCTTTAGGTCGTTGCACTAAAGGGTTCTTGCAACGAGGCGTAGTATTTTCGCAAGTAGCTGTACCATGGCTTCTTTCTCGACTTTTTCAAAGCTAGCCTTCATCTTCCCTCTCCCTCCCGACGTGATGAAATCTGCCCGCCGTATGATAATACGCTCCGTAAATTCAAGTTAAACGAATTTTCACCGTCTGCGCGACGCGCTGTCCCAGATATGTGTGTACGGCTAGCTTTCCGTAATCTCGAACAAAAATTCACCGATGACGCTTGCAGGCCATTTATTCTCGCAATTAACACGTTGTCGTCCTAATGATTTACGACCGCCCGCGTTAATGCATGTGTATCGCGTTCTCTATCTCTTTCCCTCATATGAGTCTACACGTAATGACGATATTAAAACTTATTATACACAATTAGACATATATGTTAGACTCTCCTTTTAATAGCTTCTACAGACTGTACATTGCCAAGAAAAGCAATCTCAATAATAATACCGTTGTATCGTGCAAGAGCATAAGCAAGGGCAAAGTATGGTGATAGCTTGGCTATGAACGAACAGCAATAAGGTCATTGTAATAAATCAAGTAAGCAGCTCCCAAGCAAATGCCAAGCCGATCTCAACGATGCTAGGCACATGGAATATAAATCTTGAAAGATTTATCCCCAGCGATTTTCTCGGACATTGTACGAGAAAGTATGGACAGCGCGGCGTCGCCGTATCGAAAGAGATTCCGCTTTCTATTATGTCAATTGGAGACAAGCCAGATATTGTTAATTCTGAGTCACGCATTGTACATACATATATAAAGGAGGCAGGAGGCATGTGCGATGAATATTGTTTCACGTCTCATCATTTTTCACGAATTATCTATAAAGATCTTTTTCCATAACCTTTAGAATTTTTTATAATTTACATTTTATAAATAAATTTCTACATAAAGAACCCCGCGCTATTCTTATGGGAAATGGCTTTCAGATTTTGATTGTGATATTTTGTAGTTTTCATCAGAACGATGTAAATTATAAAATATCACAACTGCAGCCACACAAATCCACTGAAAGCCATTTTCCATAAGAATAGTGCGGGGTCCTTTGTATTTAGATACATAAATGACAAAAACTAATTTTAGACCTCGTTCCAGATTTTGTCGATACATTTTATTAGCGAATGCGGTTAGTTTCTAAAATGTTCGTATAGCAGTTGTAGAATTTGATTTTTATTCAAAAATCCATTCTACACAAATTTTTTATTGATAGGCAATTTCGTTAATCGTATAATGGATTATTCTCTTTTTTTTCGTGCACGGGCATGATGATTGAAAAAAAGTGATCCATTTTTAAGCGACTTTAATAAAAATTTGAAAAATTGTCAACTCGGAACAATCTAAATAGAATACGCGTCCGGAGAATAATCTAACTGGATTATGCGCTTTTTAAATCCCGTTTACATGTTTAATTCATCAGCGCTTGTTAATTAAAATTTCTACCTAATCAAAGAATAATTTATCCGATTAATAAACTAATAGTATAATACCACTGATCGGATAAATTTCAATTAGTTATACATACATCGCACGAACATGAAGCACAAAAGTGATGTATTAATAAATCACCATTAATATGCTATCGATCTTACATCTTCTTATATCTGTGTGTGGCGCACAAATATATTGAATTATTAAAACTCCGAATATTTCTCGCGGATATTCAATTGCTCGTCGGCGTGATGATTTGTACGCACGCACAAGCCACTTATCGCGTAACGTAGACGTCATGAAAGCTTTTACGCGCAATCCAATAAAAACTCGATGAAAATCGCATCTAGGCAAAATATTTTATCGGCAATCTATGTCAATCACGAAATGTAGTATCCTAACGTCGCCACCGATAGAGAACGATAAACGTATACTTTCCTTCGATACGTCGAACTTGTATCGAGCTTGTATCGCGTGTTTTGTTAAAATCTTTGCGGGAGTAAATCTTATTTATCATTCCACGTAATATTCACATTTTAATATGTGTACGTGACGCATGTCACGCATTGCGTATATCTATGTACCTTTTTGATATAATACATACGTACGTGTAATACATACGCGCGCGACAGCGAAAGCTTTTGCACTTTATGTCGCTATGAATCCGGCGGTCGGCCAAAAAATTTTTTTTTAGCGACGTTCTATTTCATTCGGCGTGTATAATAAATTGACGCTGCATCCGAAAATGGGGAAACAGCAGAATCACGGCCGTGTCGTAATTCACAGGTGATCCCACCCTCTTTTCTCCCTTCCTCTTCGTTCGACCCTCGTAACGATGCGAGGTCGAGCGCGTTTTACAATTACACTCACGATGACCTCTCGCACTCTCCCCTCTCGTTGACGCTCCTATTGCCGGATTGCCATCGACACCTCTCGCCCTCTCATCTAAAATCGAAGGGAATTAATGGAAGTGACGCGACCCATAAATTTTGCGCGACAACCGCTTATTAACGCGCGATACGCCATCGAATGTGCGCGGTAATAATAAGATAACGCATGTCTCGCGGAATCAATGTTTTTATACATCTTCAACCAATTTTGAAGCTTTTCGAAAATTACGAAAAATATTAATAAAAATTGCGAATACAACTTTATACTAAAAAAAAGTCTTTAGCGAATTTTTTTTGTTGTTGTAAAATTGATTATATCAAAATCGCGAATTATTATCCGGTAAACTTTCTGAGAATCTCCTTTATCGCGATATCTAACGGATAATAATAAATCGCCGACGAGAGGCGACTACACGGTCCTTCTTCCCTCACACAGAGCGCTATAGATGAGAGAGATCTCTCTATTCAATTTATCGGCACCTTCAATCGAATTCGAGGCATCTGGTTCGTAGACGACGTCAATGACTCTTCGATGCCTCTCCTCTTTCTCCTCTCGAACGAATTGGCCGACACACAGCAGACGGCACCTCCGATCCACCCTCTCCCACAGCTTCTTCACCACGTGCACGGTCATCGATACTCCATTAAACTTCGGCAGGCGTCTTTTCCAAGGATTTGCGCACCATTGGCTGCTCGCACCACCGTACATACATGACCGACAAAGAAAAACGCTTTGTGGCGGACGAAACGACTTCTTGTACAGCACTATACTCCGTCGACAAAGGAATAGCGATTGATCCGTGGAACTAGTAGCGCCAGTATTCGTTGTAGGAACATGAAGGGGAAAACAGTTCACGTTGTTTTCTACGAGAATGAATATCACATCGATTGGACGCGAATTCGCATCTTTTCGAGGAGGGGATTCTCATTTGCAAATAATCGATCGATCGCGAAGGAACGCGTGTCACGGCGCGATGGCAACATTGTGGGATGTTACGTATGACTTATGGTATCGTCAGTCATGATCGATCGTCGAGTCGATCGGTCAATCGGGCTACGTAAGCGGGCTCTCGTCGGAAAGTCGCTTACGCGAAAATGTTCGCCGAGCGATGCCGCGACGAAATGAAATTATCGAGCAGACCGGAACGAACGGGATGCCAATTAGCGTGGCATTAATTGAGTCGAACGTCGCCGTTACCCTCGAATGATGTGTACATACATATACATACGCGGACTCGTGCGTACATAGAGAGAACGGGCCTGCATAATAAATTTTCGCAGTGACGACCTTTCGCCCGCAAGAACGACTGAGCTGACAATTCTATTATCATGATTATCGTCGATGAGGCATCGTTAATTAATACGCGCACACATACACGTTCACACGCGAGACCAGTTATTAAATTAGATTATCAAAATTTATCAGAAAGCGTATATATACGCGAAAAAGAGACTCGGAAAGAGCAAATAGCTTTGTGTGACTTTGTTTCAAATTTATTTCGAATCAAAGTGTATAAAATGTATATATTTTTATCCATATTAAAGTAAATCGCAAAGTGAAAAATAAAGATTAAAAATCGTATAAATAGCGCAAAAAGTTACGAATTAATTCCATCAAAAATCTATCTTATTTGTTAGATTTAAATCGGAGTAACTTGGACTTGAGACGAATTACCGGCACTTCTGCAAGGGATAATGTTGGACCAAGTGATGAATTTGATCGAATTTAATTTAATTTCTTGTCCGTTGCAATCGAAAAGAAATACGGATCTATGAATTTAAATCAATATTGTAGTGAAAAACAAATGAATAGCTTTTTTTTTTTACATACCACTTAGAAACCACATAACGCTCGCGCTGAGAACGATCGGGCTGTTTCCCAAAAGAAAGCGTATACCTTGTAATTACGTTATAAATCTTTCCTTTTCATTATATGCACATTTCTTGCAAAGTCGACCGCGCCAAGTTCGTTCTAGTTGTTGGTATCTACGCAAGATTACGTTCGCTCAGACGTAATCGGAAAAGCCGAGATTTGGCGACCCGCCAAATCGTTTAGACGTTACCTTCTTCCGTCCTGGTAATATTTCAATTTCCAGAATACTTAGCGCGGCAAGTAGATAGATAGAAAAATAAGGACCGAAAGAGAGAGAGAGAGGGAATCGTAGACTGATTCTCCGTTCTGTGAGCTTGGCAAAGTTGCGTATTTTCAACTTTTCGAGACATTTGTAAAAGCCAATGGAACAGTTGCAAAAGCAAGAAGCAACAGGGAGACAAGGGAGATGGGAGGAGAAAGACAAGCACTATGCCATTAAACTTTAGCAAAAGTTCTTATTTTTATTCACTAATGTTGCTCTAATGTTTGTCGTATTATATTTCGTGATGTATCGCTCTACGAATGAAATTATTTAATAACAATGTGACGTAATTACTTTTCATGTTGATGTTGCTAATGCACGTTTTTGCGATTTAAATATTAGATAAATTTATGTATTATATATGTAAAAATGAGAAATAATAAATACTACGCAGTGTGTGTGTGTGTGTGTGTGAAAGGATGTAAAAGTTTGATGTACGCTTTTTTATAGAATTATTAGTTTAACAATTTAGTTATGATATTTATCTTTGCGAACTAATATCAGTAAGCGACCTTTTTCCTGAGAAAAGTAATATTGAATTTAAATGAAAAAAGGTAATCGTATTCAATATCAAAGTTTTACATTGGTAGTTAGATGTCCCTTTGAGTCAAACGTTTGAAGGATTTGGAAAGCTAATGTTGAACACCTCGCATAGAAAATTTCATTCGACAGAGATCTTATCTAAATTGCAAAAGGATTAAATCTGTTAGAGGGAAAGTAGAATTAGAAGTTAAATTACTATTTAAAATAGAATAAAATAATAAAGCCAATGCGAGAGAGAAAGAGAGAGAAAGAGAGAGAGAGAGAGAGAGAGAGAGAGAGAGAAAGTGAAAAAGAAGAGAGAAGAAAGAGAGAGAAAGATATTGTACTCAAAGACGACTAAATTGAAAAGAATTTATAAGATTACAGCAAATCTTGGCGTAAAGATGAAAGCTAAGTTAACTTATACTCTCGCCTACCGTTCTATATATTCTCTTAATTAATCTCCATGTCGTTAATATTCTCGTCGATTCAATTATCGAACTCTAATGAGATAGAAACGAGCAATCTTAATAAATTATACAAATGTCAATTTTGAGAATATTATAAATCGCGATGTTTCTATATATGTTTAACAAACAAATTTAAGTAATCAGTAACAGAGTTATGATATTTGAAAAAAAGAGAGAAATTTTTGTACTTTTAATTTTCCGCTGATGTGTATGTATATATGTGTAAAATATAAAAATATAGTTATCCTACATTATATAAACAATAGATAAAATGAAATTCTTCTCTCGGTCGCGCAAAGCGCAAAGCGGATAGTTATGCAATTATACGAACGTGAATATACAGACACATTTGATCGATGAAATACAGGAAAGTCCGAGCTTTTCAAACTACACGCGAGTATCTTAACTACACGTTTATGTCAAGCCTTCAACAATGTACACAAAGTAGATCCCACGTGATGGAAGATGCCTATCAGAAATTCATTCAGTCAGCCATAAGTTGCTGTAACTTGTGCAACGGCGGATGCAGAATTTGGCCTATCGATCTAAATGTTCTACAAAGTTTGCTACGTGATTTCAACTTGTAATTATTCCTGACGTCCCAGCCCAATTGACGCAAACCGCATAATCCCCATTTCATACGTCATTGTAATCGGCCATAATCGAGTAGCCGATTACGCTGAACCGCGTTATGCAAGAATATAATCGCCCACTTTATGCGCATCAATTAAACATTTTCAGTTTCGTGGACTTTAAAACGCGTATGATTCCTTTAAATGCAAATACAACATAAAACTGATGATGACTTTACATATGTCTCTTTAACAAAATTGTTATATATTCATTTTACAACGAAATATATAATTATATATAAACGTATACAATTTCTGCATATTTCGCATTATTTGACATTGCATTGTGTAGATTCGTTTAACTATCAACTGCTACGGCTCGTTACTTCTGCGTGCTTGCATTTGCTGAGATTTGTCTATCGACTCGTCACGTCCGCGTGTTTCCCTCCCTCTCTCTCTCTCTCTCTCTCTCTCTCTCGCTCTCTCTCTCTCTCTCTCTTTCTGTCCAAATTGAATGCATGATTTTAACTCCCAGTTGCCGCGAATGCCGCATAAATGCGCTGCGGTTTCAGCCGCGCTGTTCAGATACCCGCTGTAATTTTCGCTTTACGTACGACGCCATAATCAGTCGAATTTGAAAGGGCTGGCCGTGGTGTGTAACCGTTATATGTATGTACATATCTTGACCGATACACGCGCATTCACAGATAGGCCATTACTGATGGTAGCGGACTGTGTATAGACGTGAATTGCCCATTTCTGTGATTACAGATTGACCACGCGCGCCGTCCGTTAGAATGAACGGTTTCTCAGCTGCCAATTCAACGTGGTACACAGTAGTCGACAGCATGCGAAACTTTGATATTCGGCACGTTTAGACTGATTAGCCGTAATTAGAGATTTCTGCTCCGACCTCACATCCATAATGAGTTGGACCGGAAATATTCGTGTCTATTAATCATGTATTAATCTCATCGCAAATAAAATCTTGGCCTTTTAAGATTCGTAGACAACGAAACTAACAAGTAAAGTACGTTTAACGAATAACTATTAGCTCGATTCTTTTTTTTGAGTCGAGTAAAAAAATCAATAAATTGTTATATTTCTATTCATATTATTTATATTTACATTCGTTATATTTTTTTCAAATAAAATTTAGAACGTCTTACGTTGCAGTATAGCTAAAAATATTTGTAATATTAACGCGATGCAGATCTACTGAGGAGTATGAAGAATTTTGCAATATTTTTGCGTTTTCAATCTAATTTGCATACACTTATATATATATATAAAATCAAAATACAACTCCTGAATCTCATGTGATAGAAGAATTGTAAATACCGATGTTAGACATAATGCGTGCACCGTGCTGCGGAGAAATTCTAGCTCGCGGTGAATCCGTGAAATTATCGTTCGCGTTCCCCTATGCACATGCGTTGCAATTGCGCGGGTATAGAAACTTCAATTTGTCGTTAACTTTCCTCGCATCCTCCCGAGCATACGCAAGTCGCCGGGAAATGTGCGTCGAAGAGAGGCGAGGAATTTAGGTCGAAACGTCGGTTCGGGAAAGGATGCTATGTCAAGGGGGGGGCTCTTAGGTCGGAATGGCAATATGCGCTTGGTTCTAATCACTCGAAATTACCGGCTCTTGAGTCTTGATATTAAGCACATGTGTGCCTACAATCAAAGCAACGAGCCGCGAGTTTGGGCGCTTTCCACCGGTTTCAATTCCGTATTGTCCTCCGAACTTGAGGTTGCGCTCATATCAACCTTATCCGTCTCGTTATGGCTTCGAGAACGATGTTATTCCATTAAGGAAACAATGATAAGGATGCTTTAACATTGGGCTTCGTATTTAACGAGTTTGGACGCCGGGTAAAAATCATCTTGGAGATTATACGAAAGAAATACGAGCGCGTATATAGAAGGGAATCTTATATAGGTACAATTTCTTATAGAAAAGTCGAAAGATTTGAAAAACGAGATACCTGGAGGGAGATTGTAACTGCCCGCCCGTAAAAGCATATTGAAGTTTCGCCAATACTCTTGTACAGATTTGAATTTACTACACAGTACAATTTATTTTAACGTGTTTCCTGACATGTTAAGGAAGACCTTTGAGAGAAACTAAAACCGAAATATACGGGAAGCAAAAGGAGAAACTCGCGCGTGCGTGGCCAGAATCTTTTTCATCGCACACATCAATCGATAAAGTGTAGTATTGAGGTTTAACGGATCACTGAAAAAATTGTATTCTCATTTTAGGTATATTTCCCACTTATTTTTAGAATATTCTGTTCTAAAATAGGCGCCAGGAGGATCCTCTTATCTTAAGAGGGGAATCCTCTAAAAATTAGTATTAGATATTCTTAATTTATAAAAATGTAGACGAAATGGGATTTATTTTTACATTTACAAAAAAGTATATTATTTGACAGCATACAGTTAAACAAAGACCATAAAAAAAGCATAGAATACGTTGCTATAGCATAGAATACGTTAACTAAAAATATATTCTTTTAGACAATGTTCTGGAAACACTTAAGAATATCTGTTAAGAGGAATTTTACAGTATACAGTCTTCTTACTTCGAGAATACAATTTTTTTTCGGTGATGGAATGATGAGAATGCGATTTTTTGATGAAAGTGTCGACAATAATTAAGTCTTGCGTCAGCGATAATAACAATCATTGTTCTCTAATGTAGCATATATGTAACCTTCCTTTCTTCTTTCTTTTGATGTATTCGCTTTAAAAATATGTACGAATTATATTCGTATATATTCAGAGTCACATGATTACACGCGTAACGATCACGATACGTCAAGATACGAATACAGGTAATTTCGCGAATTTTAATCTCAATTTTGTTAACAACGAAAAACTAAGATGGAAGAGTAATAGATTAACAATGATAAAAATATTATCCGAGGATATATTGCGTGGTTTTCGGTCGAGCTTCTGTTAATATTACTTGCGGATATTACAGACGGAGAGACCTCGTGTGACGCGACGTCGCTAGCAATAAGAAATCTTGTTTCCGGTCTTGAAACTCTATATATAAAGAATGTAAGACGATTTCCACATTCTCTCGTCCTTCATCTTCGGGGATTCTTCTACTTTGGCTAGTTTCCAGGACTATTCTGGGATTGACGGTAACTTCGAGGTCTTTGCATCGGTATTACAGTAGATCGTAAATAAAGATAATTAAAGCGAACACAGCAAGATCGTTTGAGTTTAATTATCCATCGTAAAGACTGAAATAAAGATAATTAAAGCAAATCCAGGAAGATCGTTTAAGTTTAATTACCTATCGTAAAAACTCAAATTAAATTTTTATTGTATGTGTGAGTCTTATTATATTATGTAATTATTAACGAGACATATGTGGAAGCGCGAAATGTTGCATTAAGAACAATTATACAAGTTAATGCTTTGACATAAGCCTTATAATTATATATGCCAATTATTTGATATAATTAAATTCCAAGCTCACATGACCTAGATAAAG
Organism: Lasius fuliginosus; assembly: GCA_949152495.1. Lineage (NCBI taxonomy): Eukaryota > Metazoa > Arthropoda > Insecta > Hymenoptera > Formicidae > Lasius > Lasius fuliginosus. Next base: position 13,144,208 of record OX424449.1, on the reverse strand, counting down.
TATATTATAATTTCCTATAAGATATACAAAGAGAAACTAATGTCATATATCATTTTTCTTAACAATAGCATATATTTTAGTACTAAAATTTATAATGATTTACGTAATATTTGAAAATAATAATAGAGGAATAGATAATTGACGATTAGACTACATGTGTTGGTTAAAACTAAAGGAGATTAAATAATTCTAATTAAATAATTCTACGATGAATTTTAAAACTGACAAATAGCAAAGTCTTCCCACACTATCAAGAAATCTTGCAGAAATGCAAGCAGGTTGAGCAATCAGAGTCTATTAAGATCGCCGCTTCTAGGAAATGGCTATATAGAATGTTTTGCTCATAAACACGCCTACGTACATACATTTGCATGTAAAGCAGGGCGTGCACAAGCCACGATTGTACCGTACGACCGTACTTTGTCCCGGGCGAAGCTATGTCGTACATAGCTTCGCCCCTCGTTATCCGAAGTGTAGACCCGCAGTTAGGAAAGTACGTCGTGAAAGTTAAAAGTACCGTTTACAAGGTGTGTGCGGTTAAAGAAAAAAAAAAAAAGAGTAGACGATAAGTACACGGCATAGAAGGAACAGAAGAGGAAGCCGACGAAGTTAAAAGTTGACCGTACTAACCTGCTCGTGACGTTCTCTGATATCTTCTCTCTCTCTCTCTCTCTCTCTCTCTCTCTCTCTCTCTCTCTCTCTCTCTCTCTCTCTCTCTCTCTCTCTCTCTCTCTCTCTCTCTCTCGTCTTAAGCGTCCACCGGCATCTCTCCGAGTAATTGATCGCTGTATTCCGTTTTCCTCCGAATTTATATTCCGAGAGTTCCACGCGAGAAACAATAGATCATTTCGAATTTTCCTCTCTTTCTCTCTTTCTTCTTCTTCTTCGGTTCTTCAGGCGTTTCGTACAACGCTAGTCTCGCCTTTAATCTGCCAGCTAGCTCTCTTCGGACAATCGAATAAAACTCAGAAGATAAAAGGTGGGATAAGTGGACGAAGAAACGTAACCTAAACCTTCGGTGCGATGGAAAGATCCTTTGAAACACCTCTACGTCAACGCGGTTTGTCCATGGGAAAAAGATGCTTTCTCCTGGGAGTGCCGTCATGGAAAAAAAACTTGCTCGCAAATCCACGTAGTTGCGATCCACAAAAACTTTACGGTTCTCAACGGCAGATATTCCCATAGTGGCCACCCTCATCCCTCATTGCGTCATCATTGATGAGTTAGATCGCGCAAAAGAATGCTTGCGAGCCAATTAGAAAAAAGACGCTGATTTTAGCGACTGACAGCTCTCGTCTATTTTTACTTCATAATGTAAAATAACATGGCTATATTTTGAAAGACAATAGAAATTTTTGTCAAAGATATCGAAGGGAATATCGAATGTACATGAGACCAGGTTCCAACGGTTTTACGTTTACATAGGACAAATGTCAGTGGAACTGAAATTTCTGCGAGAAAAATATTGGATGTGGACCAGAGTATTCGAGGGAAAAATTTCAGCAGTTTTAAATGTCAAGTTTAGAGATTCCCGGTTAAAATAAAAATAAAATAAAAATAGATAAATGTCAATTACGACACTCTGTTATCAGGAATATCTTTGTGAATATGACTGGACCGTACATTTGTTATCTTAATTACCTAAACATTTTATCAATAGATTACGATGATACGTGCAACGTTTTTTAAATTCATATCGTTTTATTTTCATATCATTTTCCTATTTTGAATTTTGCGAATGTTCTTTCGCATTTCAGATCTCATCATTTTTCCTGTAATTTGAGTTAGAAACAGTGAAGATCGCCTAGCGCCACAATGTCGCGCCAGAAAGTGCATTTCGAATGAATTAAAATCAAATTCAATAGTGTTTCTAGCCGTTATGCATTTAAAAAATTAGAAACTATTTCTAAATGCAAACTAACGCTCGACAAAAGACAATTAAAAAAAAAGATGTCAAAATTGTTCAATATGATTTTATTAAATTTATATAGATTATAATATAAATTATTTTTGTTTTGGATGGCATTGCTATTTAACGAAATAAATGTACACGCACTGTTAACAAGTGCATAATTATAACGAACGGTATTAAATCAATTTTATAGTAACGAAAAGTCTTTTTAAGTAAAAAAAGCTCTTTATGCAGTTTGACATACAAATTGTATTACGAGAGATAATTGCATTAGATATTTAAAATTTATCATAAAAGAGCCGTAATGGTGTAAATTTGAAATGGAAATATTGCTTCGTGTTTTTTAAAGGATTCTCATACGCAACAAAAGAGGGACTCTAACATTATGCACACTGTAAAGGACGAAAAAAAATCGATAATTGCTAAGACTAGAGGAGGCAACAATAGGGGGTTAAGGGCCTCATATATCAATTTCTGCGCACCCCGAGATCAGCCGCGTTAGATACACGTGAGTGGAGTGTGTCAAACGCGATTGTATCTTTATGCAATATATGTTATGTCTCGGAAGGCAACACGCGTCCTATATAAGGTGAACCTGCATCGAACATTGCTTGCTATGTTACGCTCTGCCGATGCGATGATCGTTGTTTCGCGATATCCGCTACTATCTTGGAATGTAAATCAATGTTTGTCACTAATTAATTTGTCACTATAATTAATACACGCGCGAGAATGCGAACGCTTTTCGAAGATTAAATTTAGCGAGGCTGAAATTATAATCAGTGCCTCTAATCGTGATGTAATAATTACACGATTCAATAAAAAATAATCTTTTTTCAAACACAAGAAAGAAATCATTGTGTGTGTGCTAATGGTTTTTTAGACACTCAATATGATTTCACTTCAATATAATTATCACGTCACAATTTTGAAAAATTTGCGATTAAAGTTGTGAAATTGGATCGTTTTTAGAAGCCAGAATCGTAGCGTCTACAAAACTATGTGAAATAAATAATTTCTTTCTTGTATTTGTTTCTGTTAAACTGTGAGTAAAGCAAATTTGCAGCGATGCTGCAAAGTATCGCAATAAGATAATAATGTACATCTCCAATCTGCTGTTTGTATGCTGCATTAATCATGTGATACTCGGGTGGTTTTTTTAAGTTTTCCGAAACTAATACAACCGTAGAATTACGTAACTATTACTTAATTAGATTGCTCTCTAATCTAAATATATATATGAGATCATTAATTAATTCATAGTAATTCCAGCATCTCTTCTAACTAGATGCGTTTCACACATACATACGCGCTGTGTTTATCTGGCAATCTAAATCGGATTACATGCACGTGCACTCATGGAGAGATACGCGTACGTGCGAATTATATTAAATCGGCATTCGTCCATGCAAGTCAGGAAGCAAGGACGAAGTGATTTTGATGTTTTCAGCGTTATATCGTCGCTCCCGCATTCGCAGGATTCGAGCAGAGGAAAGCGAACGAGTAAAACAGAGGAATTCGTACAGCGATTACACGGAAGCGAGAGCGCGATTACAGATAAATTTTCTCCTCTTTCCCGGCGCTGCAGGCAATAAAGGGTAAATTAAGTTAAACTCCGCGGATTTAATTGGCTGCGCGAACGCGCGCGCAAAGTACTTTTATACAACGAATGATTACGTATAGCGTATAGTAGCCATTCGCGAATGCTGAATGTATATCACCGCCGGGCTGGACAAACGAAACCGGTCATGGGAGAGATGCTGTTGTAAAGTTGAACCGATAACACATCGGTCTGACGTATGTGGTTGGCCGAAAAATTAGATCTACTCACGCGAGCAAAAACACTCGGAAATTATCGGTTTATCGTAAAACGGCGTTTCTAAAGGCAATTTGGTAGTTTTACGTTTGTCGATCAATTCGCGGACAGTATCTTAACAAAGTTAACTCCATTCGGTGGGCGCGTTATCTTTCGTCAAACGAAAAAAGAATTTATTGTTTTTAACCATTAAGAAAACATTGATATATATCACATTCTTCATATTTAGAGACTTATTTGCGAAATTTGAGATGAGCCGGTTTTACAGACTTAACAAACGCGCGTATAAAATGTTACATCACGATATATTAATAATGATATATATGAAATAATTTCTTTTCAAAGATTTAAAAAAAAATTTTTTTTCAAAAATTTTTGTTAGCTTTTTCCCTTGTTAGCTTGTTAGTTGTCTTATAAAGTTATAGAAATTCAAATTAATATTTCTTCGATTGTGTGATTTTTCTATGAAAGGAGATTAAAATAACATAAATATTTTTAGCAAAATAGCGACACATGTTCTCTCTCTATCGCTTATCCCTCGCGTCTCGCGAACGCTATAGGTTTAGTGACGTCTTAGGAATAATTGTATTACGACCCTAGAGTACCAATTGCACCTCAACGGAGAGGCACAAACGTAGCTTACATAAACTACGGTATACGGTATGCTCTCCTTTGTAAGAGAACTCCGGATAATTATATCCATGTCTCGCGACTACAGTTTGTCCTATAGATAAATAGACTTATAGTAACGTACTCGGGTAAGTTTAGGTGGGAATATCTTCATAGTCGCATTGTGTATCGCGATACAGAACGGCCATACTGCTAACACTTCTCACTATATAGCAGATAAGTTTACTTGCCCGAGTACAGGCGGATAACTTCGGCCAGATAGCTTAACAAGAATAGCCACTCTTGACTAATATAACAAGTAACAGAGAAAGCACGTCTCTGCAAAAACTCTTTATACAAATCACTGTCGTGCTCTTCCTATAATTTTAATGCCATTAATCTAATGGCAACTAATCTTGTCAGAATTTAATAAAAATAAGGCTCAACGTGTGTCGCAAAAATTGAATTAAATCTCCAAAGTGAAATCCGATCAGCTGATATAGCTGTAAAGGCAGATCGGAAATGACGATCGATTCCCGCGAAGCCCCGTCGAAAGTCTGCTTTTATGACGATGTCTTGGAAAACCTTACGTCCCGGCTATACGAGGCTCTACATCTGCGAATCCTAATCGTACATTCCTTGCCTTAAACATAAAATCAATATTGCTCCGATAAAGATAGAGAGAGAGAGAGAGAGAGAGAGAGAGAGAAAGAGAGCGATTTTCTTTATCGTCAAATTTGCCTAATGTCTTGTCACGAGGCTTTAAAAATCGAAATCCAGACACGAATACGCACTTTCGACGGAGTAGGAAGGATGTGCTCGAATGATATATTTAAAATAAGACGGCTGGATTTTACGACGCTGTTAGCAAACTGTAATTTTGTCGAATCTTTAGAATAAAATGTGGGTGTAATCGATAAAACGTGGCGAAGAAAGAGGACGCGCGGAGCAATCGCGATTCTAAAAGGATGAGGATTAAATGCGGCGCGAAGTCCGTCAAGGAAAGCACCTTAAATTAAAAACGGCGCCGTTGCCGTTTTATGGACTGTCGTGTAACTCACAGTTAATTAGCAAAGTTAAAAGGCGATGTCCGGAGCGAAATCGCGTCGCCATTTCAATGGAAGACGATGTTTTGCTCTTAATTTTTTTTTTTTTTTTATATTTCCTCCTCGCGTTTATTCGCTCAGCGAGCTGCGATTTGCCGAATGATTACCTCAATCTTTCTTTAATGAAATGTTAGAAGCTGCTTAACCAAAAGGCTTCAACGTTTCAAGATTCGCTAATTACAAATGTCAAGCTTAAAATAAAAAGAATTCGCGTCAGCTGGCGGATTTCTCGCTCTTACATTGTACGTTTTCATGTATTTCTTGAACTCTCTCATAAACGTGTATTCCTTCAAGTTTTAATTAAATTAAACTTTCCACGGAACCTTTGAACACGAGATTCTTTTACCGCAACGAGGGCTTTCGTGAGGTATGTCCTTTTCTTGGTATTTGCACGCAAATTTTACGATATATAGATTTAATAAAACCTGTAATTATATTAGCTTGGCAATAATTAAAAAAGACTCATTTCTTTCTATTTAAAAATCTTCAAATTAATTAAAAGCTTTACAAAGGAATAAATTTAATATATATAATATACAATGATTATATATATTAATTAATTTATTATATAATGTGATTATACCGTGTATCCATTTCTTATCTTCTCGTCGTATTACGATTTGACTGAAATATATATTCGAATATTTCATATTTTATAGAAATTATATTTACGGAATGTGCTGACAATATAATAATTAGGTACGGTCATAATCGTCAAGACGGCACGACATCATTGAAGGCATCAAAATTGGAATTCCACAACGTCTGCCATCTTAAGTGCTTGATTCGTGATGGTATTTCAATAAACTTGCGTTCGATGCGGAGTGACTTGGTGCGAACAACACGTTCCGTCAATGAATATCGATGCCGGGATATACAGGAAGGGGAGAAGAAGGAAGTGTGATTGATTTTATATAATATTTATATAATATTTATTTAATATTTATTACACACACACACATATATATATATATATATATATATATGCACAATTTTCCACGTCAAATCGGACAAGAAATGACCTCGTATTTTTTAAATCGATCGAAACTTTTTTCATATGAAATATAGATAAATGAGGAGATACGTATTTTTTTATTTATCCGAAATATTTTTTTTTTGCAGAAGTTATAAACAACAAAATTTTCGTGAAAAATGAATATTGTCAACTTTAAAAATTAATATCTCTCATTATATTTGTCGTAGAGATATTTTCAAAAATACATTTTAAAGCTAAGGAGACAACCTTTTTTATAAAAATAGTTTAAGTTACAATAAATTGTTAATTCCAATTGTTATAAATAATTGAAATGTTTAATAAATTTTTTCACCAAAAAGTACACTTTTAAAAATTTTTGAAATAATACTATTTCATTCTCCATTTCATTCTGAAAGTGCACATATTTTTTATTTTATGGAGAATCGACAGATTCTATTTTTTACATATTTTTAATGAATGAGGCGCCGCGCCGTGCTCGCGTTACTGGCTTGACCAAGTAGTATGCTACGCGCTATGGCGCGCCGATTTCTTGAAATTTTTTGTAGAAAGAATGTATAGTATGAATGATAAAATGTTGATTACATTCAACATAATTTATAATGTAATCAACATTACAAATTATGTCATTCATAATGTACATTTTTTCTACAAATTTCGAAGAAATCGGCGCGCCATAACGCGTAGCATACTACTTGGTCGAGCACGGCGCGGCGCCTCATTTATTGAAAGTATATAAAAATAGAATCTATCGATTCTCCATAAAATAAAAAATATGTACACTTTTAGAATGAAATGGGGAATGAAATAGCATTATTTAAAAAATTTTTTAAAGTATACTTTTTGGTGAAAAAAATTATTAAACATTTCAATTATTTATAACAATTGTAATTAGCAATTTCTTGTAACTTAAACTATTTTTATAAAAATGGTTGTTTCCTTAGCTTTAAAATGCATTTTTAAAAATTTCTCTACGACATATATAACCGCAGATATTAATTTTTAAAATTGACAACTTCTTCATTTTTCACAAAAATTTTGTTGTTTATAACTTCTGCAAAAAAAATATTTCGGAAAAATACAAAAATACGTATCTCATTATTTTATGTATATTTCACGTGAAAAATGTTTCGTTTGATTTAAAAAATGCAAAGTCAAAAAAGGTCGATTTTTGTCCGATTTGACGTGGAATTTCCTATATATATATATAATAAATAAATTGACACGCCAATTAGTCAATTATTATAAAGTTTATATAATATAGGCCTCGACTAATATGAATATACATACAAATAAAAAATATTGAGGTTTTATTGATATGAATATTATGTATCAATCAATCGAGTTTGACATTTTGGAGAATATAGATAATTCTATTAAAAGCATAATTTAGGACAATAATGTATTGATAAGAAAAATTCTCTCTAATAATTTGAATAATTAGGAATATATCTAATAATGGTCCGAAATTTCATCAGTGAGAAATATTTATTAAATTTTTATTTGTAGTGAAAATTTATTTTTAATTATTAATTAATTTTTTGTAAGTATATAGATTTAATTGAACAAATTTTAATGATAATAAATAAAGAAATTAATTGATAAAATATTGATCTGAAAGTAAAATTCTTTAAGAGATATTCGTATAAATAAAATATTTTGAAAAAGTATTTTATTTATAGTTTTATAATTAGTGTTTATATTTAGTATCATTAAAGTCAAATTTGAAAATTAATGAGATAGTAAGGTTAAATTTATGGAAAAATAACGATAAAATTAGTATATTTAATAAAAATGATGAAATTATATAGATATTTATTAAATTTAAAATAATTTGTTCATTAAAAATTAAACTTAAAAAATATAAAAAATAATTATATATATGATATTTGTTTTGTTGTAAACGTAGTATTTAATATTACGCGCGAGTTAATCGAAATCGACTTCTTGAAGGGATCGCTCTTGAAGGGAAAGCAGTCTATATACATCTCTGTTACCAGTAAAAAAAACTAATACAATCTGCACATATGCATATCTTTAGCAGTTTCATAGAGCCCTCCATTCGGGCTGTTATCGATCGATAAAGCGTATACCACCGTGGGTTATATTGAGAATGTCGACCTACGTTGATACTTTTCGTGTTCGAGGATAGGAAAAGTACCGCAACGGATGCTCCTCTGCGCATCTTCCATGGCAACGCCGGTAGTATCGATATCGATCGTAAATTTTAAATATCGAGATGCGCTAGCTTCTCTCTTACAGAGAGGAAATACGATGTAAAATACTTAAGTTCTCGACTATAACTATTCGTTATATATCCTCGACGCACGATCAGGTTTGCGTGAAACAAACTTGTATTTACATTCCTTTTTACCTGGCGTTTTGCATTTAATAATAAGAACAATAAGTTTGTTCTGTAATTTAAAATCGGGAAGGAAAAAATATACATTTACAAATATAAAACATTCATCTTTGTATGTATGAAAGCATAATATACAAAGAAAGTCTTAGCCAAATCTTTATGAGACTTGAGATTTCAATGCGTTACTATTTTTGATTTTTCTAAATAAGAGAGAGAAATATTATTCATTTCTATTTCAAAGAAAATCAATTTCAGCAATCATTAATCTGATGTTCAGACGTCCGAAGAAAATCCGAATAAATCGTGATAAAATATCGTTTAGAATAGTTTTATTGCATCGTTTAGAACAGTTTTATTAGAGAACCTCTTCTCCAAATTTCGTGAAGCCTCACGAGGACGTAAATTCGAATTGATGGCACTCACGAGTTAAAAAAAAAAAAAATAAAATAAAATACGGAGGAAAACGAGGCGACACGTTCCGGCATTACGACGCCATGATGCCTTCGATAAAGAAGCGATTTGGGAAGGGCCTTGCTATATTCCGCATTACGGTTAAACGGCGCACAGATAACGGCACCGGTTACTGCAAGCCGTAAAAGCAAAACATTTTAAAAGCTTCTCGAAAGTGTCAGCGCGCTCGGGGATATTCCTCGTCTTTCTACTCCCCCCTTTTCCCCCTCGCACCCTTAATCCGTGTGCCTCGTGTGAAGCTACGTAACTTACGTAGTGCCGCGAATGTTGCTCACCACGTGTGTAATAACCGCTAATACGTAAATGCGAAACCGCGCGGTTAGATTAGGTCGATCTATTGACAGCTCGCGTGACGCTTGACATCGGAAGGAACGCGAAACCGCAGTTTCTATGGAAAGAACGTATCACCGATACTTTAGCACGTTATATCGAAACTTTTTAAGAAAATGCATCTTGATTAGATAGCCACGAATCGCGATAAGGAAAATAAGGCAATGTTATTATTATTTTTTTTTTTTTCTTTTACCTCGAATCCCGATGATTTCTTTTTACGAGTTACATCCCTTTTATTAATAACGTTACACCTTAAATCTTTGATTGATTTTAAAGTTGAAGCAGTTGATTCGTTTCGCACAAACTTGCCGGTTTAGTGGAACGAATAAGGCATTTACGGACGCCCGGTGTATTACTACGTACATCACGCACGATGGCACATGAAAGCCTCGCCTTCGAAGGGGTTTGCGTTTCAGCTTTTATGCGATATCCGTAACGGGCGCGCTCGCTTGCTAAGGTCGCACGAGGATGTTTATAGTGATCCGCGTCGTAGCTTCCTGTGCCTGCTGGGTTTATCTACATTGCTCGCCCCGCGAATGGTTTTCGATCGAGAGCTCTGCTGTTCGCGGCTACGATTATGTCCCCCAAGGAGCGACCACCAATTTCGTGGCGCAACTTCGCACGAGGAGGAACGCCTTTCAAGAACGCGCGCGTGAAAAGCGTGCGCGGGATTACAGATCCCCGTCGCTAGGGAGCAAGTATCTATTTCAGTATCGCCCTATCGCTACTATATACATCCATTGTCCTCGGAAACACGACGGCGCGAGCTACTTTCTCGGATGAGCAACTTTTCGGATCACTCTTATCCCGTGCGCGAAAACGCGCCCTTGTAATCCTCTCTCAAATGCCACGGTTCTCTCCCTGCCTTCGGAATTTCTAGCTAATTCGATCGTAACTAATTAAATAATCGATTAACCGGTCGGCTGCAGAAGACGGATTTCGAAGCTCCGTAATGACAAAGTCAAATTTCTATCTGACTTTCTCTCAAAATTGTCGTAATCTCCGCTTAGAATCTAAATGAAAACACTGGAACACCGAGTACTAAGATACTTTAGGGAACGGATGCAGTTACGAAATCATATGACAAGAAACTACCTACCTTTATGTTTCTTCTTTTCTCATCAGAATAAGAATATATTATCCGAATAATTTTTTCTTTACTTCCTTTTTTATATCTTTGGCCACAATTTAGTCTATACTTTTTGTAAGCTTTCTCTTTCTCTCTCTCTCTCTCTCTCTCTCTCTCTCTCTCTCTCTCTCTCTCTCTCTCTCTCTCTCTCTCTCTCTCTTACTTAATTTTAATTATAGTTTGAATAATGTCAATTTTTTTTTACTTAATTGTTCGTAACTTTTGATAAAATCACAATTTTTAAACTGAAATCATCAAATTGCAGTTTATTTACTTCTAAACAGATTAAAAAAATGATAACCGTATCAGAGTGTGGTTAAGAAAAAGGTACATAAAAGTCGAAGAATGTGATTTTACAGGAAAGTATTTCAAAGATTTTGAAGTCATTTTTATATGTTGAACATTTTTTTAAGCATTTGGCCATATACTTAAAAATCATTTTACATAACTCGAAATGTTCAAGAAATTATCTCTCTCTCTACTTTAAAAAAAAATAAATACAATTTTGATATCGTAATCATATTTTCAAGTCCACTTGCTTTCTTAATTAACTAGTCTATTATCCGGCTTAATGAAGTCAAATACATGCAAAGCTAAAAATATTTGCAAAAGCGCACAGTTTGCAGTATTCGCGAAAGCGGGCGAAAACATTTATCGATCATACACAACGTATGCAAATTTCGACTAACTGTCGGAGTTGTTAATCCGTCTGCAGAGTAAGCGAAGCATGAAAAGCGTAAATGAGAAAGCAGTTACTGAGGTATATACGTTGATCTTAAAGAGACAATGAGATAAGAGTAGTCGACGCGTACTAAAGATGAACAATCGTATTTTACCTTTACATAGAGAAAAGGGATATTCTCTCTCTCTCTCTCTCTCTCTCTCCTCTTTCTTAAAATGACGTGAACAGCAGCAACAGCGGCGAAAAGTAACAATAAAATATTGTTAATGCCTTGATAAATGTAAAATTTTTTTAATGCAATATTTATAGTTTTGCAATTTTGCATAATTATAATATTCATTTTCCAATAGTACTATTCGTGTTATCTCGCATATAAAAAAATTTGGCGCAATTTTTAAATAATATAGCCGTATAGAGATAAGAAGAAAATTTCTTATCGTTTGATGTACAAAATTGCGATAGGAAAAATAGGAAGAGTATGTGTTGCGAAAGGTTATACAGATGTTTCGCGATCCCATCATTCGTTTCACAAGAATAAACTGGAAAGACGAAAGTATCCACATAAAAGATCACTGACAGCAAGAATATCTGTTCCGACAAAAGCTATCCGCAATGCAGTCCAATGTGATATATGATACACGTATACTGCAATGAAGACATCAGTACAAATCCAGATCGCACAAATTAGAATGTTAGCTATTCTATCAATTAACTAACGTTTTAAAAAGCTAAAAAATTCATATCTATTTACATCTATACTAGAAAAAAAGCTTTTTCGCTGCTAGTCCCTTCTTGGCAGCCGATTGCTGGAACAGTACTATCAGTTTCTGTGTCTCGGATTGTGCCCTATTTTCCCATCCTGATGTCGCAACGTCGAGAGAGATATACGTACATCTTCTCCAAAAGTTTCCCATCCAGTCGCGCCTCACCTGTCGGCCGTTATTGTGTCGACCATTTTCTAGCAGTCCTATCAAGATGAGAGCTCTTAATCTTAGAACTCGTCCCGGAAGACAACGCTAACCTTGCTCGTGTCTCTAGTCTACGCGCGCAAAAGAGAAACTACCTTTCCGCATTTGTCTTTTAGTTACGTCCGCAATAGCGACAAGGAATAAAAAGGGTACGTAGAGAAAGCATGGAAGTAGCAACGTAGAAACAGCAAAGCGGAAGGCATTTGTAACGGGATTTCGAGTCCGTGTCGCGGCTGGGATTGTCTCTAATAATAAGAAATATACGGAGGGCAAATCGAACAATTAAATAGAAATTATTGAATGCTAAGAATAATAAGGCAATCTCGGAAAAAAATAACACTATATAATTTAATATATTTATAGAGAGAGAGAGAGAGAGAGAGAGAGAGAGAGAGAGAGAGAGAGAGAGAGAGAAAATAAGACTTTATATTATAAAATATTAGATTGAAATGGAAAATCAAAAATATAATTAAAATTTTTCTTAATTTTTTAATTAAATTTTTATGCCTTTTACACATACTTTTAACAATTAATGATCTGATTGTGAGATGGATCTGAGGCATAATTAAATAATAACAGAAAAACGTCGCGACTGGAATTGCCTCTAACAATAAGAAATACACGAAGAGTAAATCGAACAAGAAAATGGAATTTATAGAATGCTAAGAATAATAAGGCAATCCTGGAAAAATGGCACTACATAATTTAATATATTTATAAAGAGAGAGAGAAAGACTTTAATATAAATATTATAAGATATTAAATTGAAAAATGGGAGGGAAATAACAAATAATTAAAATTTTTTACCTTTCTAATTAAATTTTTATGCTTTTTACACATATTTTTAACAATTAATCATCTAATTGTTAGATGGATGGATCAATTAAAGGCAATTAATGGCACAATTAAATAATGACAGAAAAATGTTTAAACATAAATGGTAGATTTAATAATACATCTCTACACGAGAGAGATGTATTGCGAGCCGCGTTGCGAAGCAACGAGCATAATGGTCCTGGCAGATTGCCGTGGCCAATTGGGTGAACCAGTATTTACACAGTTAAATTAGTTGATTTAACGAGCAAAGGGCAACTATCGGATCGACCAATATCGTCTATAGGAATATGCGCGGGCCAAGGTTCATCGAGATAAAATTTCATCTCGAAATCGTAGGGATAATTTTGGGATCGAAGAAACGCATTCGTATAAAGCTGTATAAGTATCCAGCGGGAGAGATCCTCGGTTAAGTCTAGTAATAAAATCTTGACAGGTATTTTCAGAGGGGAACCATAGTCGAAAAGAAAGGTGTCGATCGAGAATCTTCTTGTATTACGGCAATCTAACTCGCCTGTACTCCTACCACAACGTGGGTAGTCGAGATTCGATTTCGTACTGTCCAATCAAATGAGAAATCGTGACTCTCGAGACTTTCATCGACCCCATTCCCGTTAAATTGGGCCGGTAACTTTCTCAGGTTTCCTGAGTACCTTTTAACCGTGTTTAAGAAATTTGAAGTTGTAATTACGAAAGAAGAAAAGAAAGTATATAGAGAAAGATCAAATATAATTATTATTTATGAATTGGTATCTAATTAACTATCCGGACCTCAATTCTCGAGTAAAAAGAGAAATCTCAATGGAAAACTAGTGAAATAATGCAGTAAACTGAACTTGCTACGTTTTAAAAATGATTTATTTGAATTTTTACGAAAAAACTGAATAATATTGTATTTGTAGTCTTTTTTAGAACGTGTCGCTTTATATCGTTTATATTTATGAATAGCAATTTTACAAACAGTCGTATTACAGTATAATTATGTTCGACTTTATAGCAAAATTCTACAGTTAATATCAAAGTAAAGGAGATTATGAAAGATAATACGCGCGCAACATGCGAACTTTGAAATTCTGTTTAAGACATAATATAGTAACGACTCGCTTTATATATGTTTGCGAAAGAATAATAGTAGTTGCAATTTTACAAACAGTTGTATTGCAGCATGAAATCATGTTTGACTCCATAATAAAATTTTACAGTTAATATCAAAGTAAAAGAGATTATGAGAGATAATATGCATAACATGCGGACTTTGAAATTCTGTTTAAGACGTAATATAGTAACGACTCGCTTTATATATGCTTGCGAAAGAATAATAGCAGTTGCAATTTGCCTATCTAATGGGTAGACTGCAAAAGGATGTAGATGGGGAAATATGGGAAAAGAGAAGAATACGATTGTCAACAGTTTGTTGACAATCTAGCACGCGAACGAATCTTTTCGTTCTTATGTGAAGAGACGTCTCACGAATAAATCTGCGATACAGAATCAGCGTTCGATCGCAATAGCATATACGTACACTACGGAGAAACCGTTTTGTCTTCAATTAAATCTTCTACTCGAAAAACAGAGTAACAGAGATAAGATAGATGCAAATGTGTTTTCGCGATATCGTTTTAACGTATTATATATAAAACACATATATGAATCTAATTCTGAATATATACATACATAAAATATTTAATTAATAATTATAATGTCGATTAAAGAGGTTTACTTGATAATTTAAATTTATATTTAGACATTTATAAATTTATGAGTATATTTCTAAAAAATAAAAATTTTATTTTTGAGACAGACGAACATTACTTAATCGTGATATACTAGTAATTTTACATTTAACAAATTATTCATATATGTAATAGATATACCAAATTATTTGCACAGTACCATTAATGTTAATTACATATGAAAATATCTCTCTATAGCAGTGTGCGAAGTTCTACAATCTTTCCATAATTGATAATTAAATGGAAATGGGAAAACAACCTAACGAAAATTAAATTAATTCTCCAGATAATTGTTTCTCAACACACTTTATTTTGTTAATTAATCTTTTAAAATAAAACGATACACATATCTACTAATTAAAATTTTTAGATGTCTGAAAACACAAATAAAGGAATTCAAGAAAGAATTTATTTTTATTCAATAAGAGTTTGATTCATAATATATGTACAAACAATACTTATCGTATGTGTAAAAAGAAATTAAATCTTAAGAATCTTTATATTTTACCCTTTATTTAATATCAGGCAAAACTAATCCCCGGACATCGTAAACGAGCGCAATATCATCTGTCTCGATTATCTCGCGTAGCATCGACGAGAAGAATTTCTTAGCAAAGTTATCGCTTACGAAACAGAGCCTGTAGCAGAAATCTAGATTCTTCTTTAAATAAAGAAACCATATGAAAATTTAGAAAATCTACCTGACATTATATTAATTTCACCAAAGAAAACATTGAGTATATTTTTGAGCACGACAATACGAAGATGCTTCGAGAACAAAGCAACCGTCGGTGGTTCCTGATCCTTTCAAGCTCACCAATTACGAGGTGCCCGTTTTTCTCACTTTGGCCGGAACAAAAGATCTCCTGAAATATAAGATGCGAAAGAGAGCGAATTTATATCCTTTCCGGACGCGGCGCGGCGGCCCGGAGAGCGCTCAGAGAAAAATAATTAACCCGCTCTGCGTTTTTCCTCTCCTTTTCGTATCGAGTACCTCGTTGACAACGAAAATTATGGCCTGCCTCTCTCTATGTTCGCGGGCCCTTTTCTCTTCTCTCGTTACCGTTCGATACCTAGAGTAGCGTCACGTTCTAAGTTTTTGTTTCGCACGCCGCATGAGGAAATTCCGCTCGTTCCAGCACGTTTCGCCGCGTTCCAATCGTTCTTTATTAGGACGCACATATATAACGTCTCCCCGACAATTCGATGAAAATAGGCGGCGACGGTTGCTCGCTATTCGCACGTCCGATCGGAGGATTCGCGAATTGAGAAGGAAGATTCTTCTCGATCAGAGACGATTTCTCTTCTCCGGCAATCTAATTTCCAAGCTGCACGCGCCTAAAAAGGAAGAAACGACCGTTCCTGTCTCGGGAATAAAGAACTCGTTTTGCAAAGCGATCGTTTTCGTTCCTCTCTCTCTCTCAAAACTCATATGAATGCAATTTACTTTAAATTTATTAAAAGGAGGCCAAAGTGAAATCTGTCAAGTGTATTTGCTAAACAACTTGCGAAGAAATCGAACTGTCTCTCTGTCTTCCAACAGCAATCTTCCATATACTTTCATCGAAAAAAAAAAAATTGTATTCTCGCAGTAAGAGAACTGTATACTATAAAATCCCTCTTAACAGATATTCTTAAGTGTTTCTAGAACATCCTCCAGAACTAACAATATATTCTTTGTTAATAACAAACAATAGTATGTTTTTTATGCTGATCTTTCATTTGGCGTTATATCGTCATATTGTTGCAGCAACGTATATGATTACATAATGTTGAAATTTACAGTGCAGTGCATTATTTGTCACTGAATGATTTTAGTTTATTAGAAGAATGGATGAAATTAATAAGTGGCTCTAAAAAGAAGATTTGAGCGACTTAAGACAAGTGTTCGCGAGTGAGTAACGTGTAACCTAATTTAATTCGCGCCTATCCTCGGTCTATATGTATTTGCTTTCTTTATAGTCTTTCTTTGCCTGTGTGCTGTAAAATAATGTACTTTTTTGTTAATGTAAAAATAAAACCCATTTCGTCTACATTTTTATACTAATCTTTAGAGGATTCCTTTCTTAAGGTAAGAAGATCCTTTTAGCGCCTATTTTAGAACAGGATATTCTAAAAGTGGGAAATTCTTAAATTGAGAATACAAATTTTTCATTATTATTCCGTAGTTTTTCGATCATTGTTATCAATTGATACACGCGATGCAACCTTACGCGCAAATATTTGTATTGCGTGATGTAACAAAAGATAACTGATATCGCGTTATTATTACCGAAGTAGCCGCTGGATTAATTAGAAGCGCCACGGACCGCTGTTATATGATCGTAGCATTCTATATATAACATTATCGCGAATGATCATTGCTCAGACGCTAAAATTTCTGTAAAATTGCTGAAGAATTTTTCAATGTGTAGAACATTTAAATGTTGAATGTACTTCATGTAACTATCAAAACTATCCCGCTTAGCGCTTCTTCCCGGCTTATTTTCTCCAGGGAACTCGTAGTTCCGGGATTGAAAAAAAAAATCGATTATTCGAGACAGTTACGACAGTTATCTGGCTTAAAAATGGCGATCCTGCACAGTCCATAGACTTTTTACTCTCGCGAGCGTATATCCTCTCCCCTGCATGTCGCTACGAAGACAGACTAAAAATGTAGGTGTCCCCGTAGATTACGTCACCGCTGCGCGGGGGGGGGAGGGTATTTCCTATCTGCACGTATGTAACTTTTCATACTCAGAACGGCCGCGACTGCAGATACGCGCGACCTGCAGCAGCCGACGAACTGTATAAGAGAGCAGCGTAGCTGTGGTCTATTTTTTTTCCCCTTTTATCCTCTTTTTTCTCCTTTTTACCTCTTTTTCCAACCGTTTCGCGAGATAATGACAATCTATGGTGAAGCTACCCGCTGTTTTCTCGCACGAATCATCACGCTCCGGCGCGGGTATCAAGGCGCCGTTATACACACGTTGCTATATGTATGTACGTCGCATCGAGTCAGAGATGCATGCACGGAGATGTCGTCGACGGCCGCACGTACTGCATCGCGAGAATAACGTTGACTGTTTTATTACGCCTCCTTCTATCTGGCCCGTTACAGCGGGAAAATGTACGGATTCGACTTTTTTCTCTCTTATCAGCCGGTCAACATGCACCGAAATGACGACTGATTCGCGAGGTAACGGAAGTTCCCGCGACTCTGTTGCGTATTAAAACGAGAAAATGTAACAGCATACAACGGGAACATGTCGGACGTTGATTACGTAGTCACATGGCTCTTTACAGCCATTCTCTCCTTATTCTTCATCTTCTTATCTCTCTCTCTCTCTCTCTCTTGTGCAAGATCATGTCTCATTATGGTGAGAAAAAGTATTTCGATTAAAATTCAAACATAACATTTCAGTTTAAAACTTTCACCGGTTATCTTCCTTAGATACGTAATGAATTTATAATAATAGTAACTTGACAATTGCTTGACAAGTAACAAAAAATCATTAAGAAAAAATCATTACTGTTACTACAATTAGGGATGGGATTAAATTCAATATGTAAAATCCGAGTCGAATCCAAGAATCAAGTTTTATTTTCTTGGATTCAAATAATACTCATGAGAAATAATATTTCATATATTGTACTTTTTTCGAAGTAATCATAGAGAGTTCGAAACCATGTAAATAAATTCGAACCTACTTGTAAGATATTTAATCCCATCTCTAACTATGATCGATAAGCTTTTAAATTTCCATCGTAAATTCATCATTTATACGATGTATTGACATATTTGATATGTTTGAGAACGTTTACATAGCAGTAGATAGGGGCGCGTGTGTTTCACGCGAAGTGGATAATTTCCAGAGAACATAGTTTCCAGAGAACCGGCTAACCGAGAAATACAGTGAAACTCGAGGTCAAACTTGGAATAACACGGCTGTAATTAACATGACCTAATGAAAATTATTGATATGAAAAGTATTTAATAAAAGCCGGTACCACTTGAAATAATTTGACAAAATATTTTCGCACGAATTCTTTTTACTTAGCTATACAAATGGATGATACATGTTTTGTCAAAATCAAATAAACTTTCGCAACGCTTTCGCACTGAATGTTTGTTTATCAACCTCGTATCAGCGAAATATAATTCGCGAGCTCTCAGAATTCTGCCATGTAATCGCTTGCCCGAATTGATTGCCGCTACGGCAAAAATACGGTTCTGTATTTTTTGGTTTCTGCCAAGTAAAATATAATTGGTAATTACGTGAACAAACGCGGGGATTGCAACGGCACAACTTTTATCGCGAACGTGTACAGTCGCGTTCTAATGCAATTCCCTCGTTATCCCGCGAGTCTCTCGCGCGTTCCGTTCACAATTCCAACGGATTTTTTTTTTTTTTTTTCAAATCTTCACTAAAGACATCGACTGAACTGGGATTGCGGCACGGATGTGGAAAAACAAATCGCGTTACGCTGATTATCTGCGCCGAGTCTCGAAAGCCAGAGGGAATATCGAGCAGCGATGCGATGGCCGAGAGGATGACGGATACGTGAGATAGAGTGTGATATGCAGAAAGAGAAAAATATTTCAAAAGCTTCCGACGATGAGGAAGAAATATATATGTATAGTTCCCGTCGTCGGGGCGAATATGTTGAAGTCGTTTATTTTTTTAAGTCGATTTTTAATTGATGGAAAAATGTTTGTCGAAGATACGCAAGTACATATTCCGTGTCGGAGGAAAGTTTTTTTCATGTATGCGATCTCGCGCGGGTTCGAATGAATCTGAGCCATTTTTTTGTTTGCAAAAATATTTCCTTCGCGAATTATGCACTCGTGAAATTCGCTTGTACGATTAGATACGCGAACAGGATCTTTGAAACATTCTTTAAGAGTTTTCTCGCGGATTTTTCACACTCGGTGTGTCAATTTTGTTCGACTTGCGGGAAGTGTTTCTTCTTACATCAGACGATAGGATCACTAAACCTTCTATCCATTAACTCTATTATTTTCCGAAGGATGTAGAATCGCTTACAGGTTGATGAGTTTAACGCAATCCTCTTTATTCCCCTTAGAGTAGAAATCTCAATCGTTGAATAACACGAATCTCTTCTCGGATCATCGTATCGAGAGAGCAGCGACTCGAGATACTAAATTTATTGCAATCCTCATTACGACATAAAATCACATTTTATTCTGTATGTGTGTGTGCGCGCGTAATTCTCTTTGGGCTCGAGATAATTTCGATAGCGCGCAGAAGGAGATATGGACGAGAGAAAAATATTTGTTTCATCGCATATTTTATCATAGCCATACGCGTTTCTTTTATAATATTCAAATGCAAATAAAATTTTCGTGCACTTCGCCATTACATGCACGACATAATATGTTCACCACATGTACGATGTTGTATAATGTTTTTCACGTGATAATATTTTTTTCTGGAGAACTAACAGCCACAATAAGCCTATTCGATAAGACCGAGAAATACTGCGTGGGTTTGAAAAGATATACGCGATTACTATATGGACGATACTTCCAAGTCAATGATCCGAAGATTGCACGGCCGCTAAGCAGAACGGTCTCGACTCCTGAAAACTATCGTCAAAGCAAGCAAGCTATCAGGACCTAACGCTTTTCTGACTACTGGACTGTGTCGAGTCGACACGATTCGACTGTTCGTGAATCGATTCAGCCCGTTTTTCGCCCGTCTCATCTTCTTCGTTTATCTTGTCCACTTCTCTATTTACGTTATCGTTTACTTTGTGCTAGGCAAAACAAACGCGATGCGATGAGCGAGCGGAGAAACTCGCCTATTTTTCATCCCGCGTAGTTCAGGCATCCGGATGTTCCTCTATTTCGATTTTCGATTTGCTTTGTACCCGGGAAAACTAATATCGCTCTGTTTTCAATGCGCTATACACTCGCATCGCCGATGACAGATAAAGAAGATTAAAAGTGACATTGCAAATATATCTTTATTGTACCGTTTTTATCTGACTTATAGAGGAGACACGTACAAAAAATTCGTTATAATTATTATAATTTTTCATACATCATTATGGGACAAAATGGAATGTTATTGATAGCGAGAAGACATCTCCATCGGAAAGAGTTCAGAAAGATTATTTATACAATCTAATGATACAGCTACGCCGTATTAATTACTGCAGAAAATATCTTGTGCTCTTATCTTTATGCAAATGTTAAATTGCAAAGAGTTAAATATTTAATGTGACACTTAATTGGAAGATCCATCTTAATTCGATCAGATAAACCTAGCCCATTGTTATTGATTCAATATCCTCTCCTCTTTGCTCTCGTTGAAAATTGTTTTTTAACGAATTTTTTGCTTTGAATTTTTAGTTTGCTTTCCATTCGATGGAACAAAGCCATGTGAATAGCGAATCCTTCAGCAATTTTTCCTTCGTATTTCCTATTCTCTGTATACTTTTCATTATTTTTGCTATTCCGGCTTTACGTCTCCTTTGTACCAATAAAAGAAGACATTAACTTTTTTATCAGTATACTCGCTGAAACGCAGTGTCATCACGTTACTCTTCTATGCTTCTTCATTTATCTCATTTATCAAAATATCTGCTTACTTTGCTTACTTTTGTATTTTTATCTTATTAATTTAGCATTTTTTTTTATCTTAACATTAAGAATATATATGAGTAATTCCACGTCAAATCGGACAAGAAATGACCTCGTATTTTTTAAATCGATCGAAACATTTTTTACGTGAAATATACATAAAATAAGGAGATACGTATTTTTTTATTTGTCGGAAATATTTTTTTTGCAGAAGTTATAAAGAACCAAATTTTCGAAAAATGAAGAAGTTGTCAACTTTAAACATTAATATCTCTGATTATACTTATCATAGAGATATTTTCAAAAACGCATTTTAAAACTAAGGAGACAACCTTTTTTATAAAGATAGTTTAAGTTACAAGAAATTGCTAATTACAATTGTTATAAATAATTGAAATGTTTAATAATTTTTTTCACCAAAAAGTACACTTTTAAAAATTTTTGAAATAATACTATTTCATTCTCCATTTTATTCTGAAAGTGTACATATTTTGTATTTTATTGAGAACCGATAGATTCTATTTTTTATATATTTTTAATGAATGAGGCCGCGCCGTGCTCGACCAAGTAGTATAGCGCGTCACTGGCTCGACCAACTAGCGCAGCGCGTCTATTTCTTCGGAAATCTTTTGTAGGAAGAATGAAAGAAAAATCTTTTGTAGGACAAATAAAGAAATACGTATCCCCTTATTTTATGTATATTTCACGTGAAAAAAGTTTCGTTTGATTTAAAAAATACGAGGTCAAAAAAGGTCGATTTTTGTCCGATTTGATGTAGAATTTCCCATATATATTATATATACGTATAGTTAAATTATAATGTAAGACATAAAATATTTAATTACATGGAAAGGACTTGATGCAAACAAAATTACAAAGTATGTATTATATCTATCAAACAAAATAACAAAGTACATTATATTTATCAATGTCTTTAAAAAATTTTTAATTAATCATGCTTTGACAGGGGCTGTTGACTTTGATATTGCTAGATTTATCAAAGACACGTAGTGATCAAATGGAGCTTTCTAATGATCTTATATCGAGATAAACAGCAGACTTTGATTATGAGAATTAAACTTTAGACTGCTAATTATTAAGAGAAAGAGAGAGAGAGAGAGTGTGTCCATGTAGATAATTTTATTTAAAACTATTTATTGGTTTGCTTTTTTTAATTACATATTTTTAAAGGAAAATGTAGAAGTATAAAAAAGTAACATTTCACGAAAAATTACTCAAATTGTCAGAGAAAATTTAAAGTAATGGATACTCGCGTTTATTTCTGGATAAAATTCTCTGCTCTTCGTAAAAAATACGATATTCCAAGCGTATTGCAACTATTATTCGGTTATTACAAATTCTCCCCAATCAGATCACTCTTGTTTTGTGGATGAGAGGAAATAATATAAGGAAATGAGGCGGCTAAGACTATGAGGCAGAAAGGGAAACGGAAAATGGATTCGGAAAAAATATAGGTTCCAGTAACTCAATGAGATTGAATTTGTCCCAAGTAATAAGCGAAATATGTGATTTTATTAAAGCTTGCGCATATATCTTACTCGAGCTGTAGAAAAAAAAGCGATTTGCGTAATCATTCCATATCGATAAACTTTGACATGACATTATGGCACAGATTATGTTTGACGAAAAGATAATTATCTGCTCAAGAACTTAAAAAAAATATTTTTTGTGGCGAATACAGTGGCAATTATTATAAAATAGTACATTATAATTACTCGCTTGTACAAAACATGATACACTATATTTATTTAAGAATGTTATCTTTGAGACGGAATTGACTAGATTTGTGTATGCACACAACAATTGGAAATACGACGCATTGTAACAAAAAGAGATATTGCCTTTACCTGTTCAACTTTTCATTATAAAGTAGGTGCATTTAAATTATACTACGGTAGACTGGAAATTTGAGCAGCGCAAGGATTACGTTAGCAAAAATATCCGATAACTTTGTGCAAAGTCCAATTCATTTATCTTGCGATTTACAGCTTGCAGAAAAATGTTCCAATTTATTTGTATTAAAGAAGATAACAAGAAAAATAACATGAGAAATAGATCGTATTACGATAAAAAAATTGAAAATAATAAGTACATTATTTCATAAGTGATAAGATGCGAGATTTTGCTAAATTGCAAATATAATGAAACGCGAAATGCAAATACATAATTTCTTTTAATAATTGTAATGTCACAGTAATGCGGTAATATATTAAAACACACGCGCGGCTTAATTATCAACCAATTTTTAAGACACTAAATTTACACACTTCAATTTAATATTCATTAATTTATGTTATTATTACAAAAATTTTTATTTTAGTCAAAAAAACAATTTTAAATTATACCTTTAATCTCCAAAATTAATATTTTTATTTTATAAACTATCTTTTGTCAATTTTTTCTAATTTATAAATTAATATAATTATGAAAAAATTTCATAAAATTAGAATATATATATACTTTATGAATAAAGAATTATTTTTCCTAAATTTTTCAATTCTACTTTCTAATTTCAATCATATTTATTTTATCTACAAATATTATATATTTACATTCAATTATCATTATTATTCTATTAATTTACTGTTTAATAATTTGTTTAAACTTATCAATATGAAAATTAAATTATTAATGTTCAATTATACTATTCTTAATTATAATTAGAGGTTTATTAATTATTTTTTTCAAGTTTAATTTTAAATGAAAAAATATTATTTTCAAATTCAATAAATATCTCTACTATTATCATTTTTATTAAACATTTTAATTTTATCATCACTTATCTAGAATAGATTAAATAAATTAAAAATAGATATAACGAATTTTATGCGAGATGTAAGACGCATATTATATATACACATATAACCACACGTACGAATTCGTGAAGTTAGTAAAGTTAATGATGATTACGATACACGAACAATCCTCATTATCCTTCAATCCATCCACGTAACACGCTACGAGAACACTATGGCTACTCAGCCCGCGCTCTCTAAAAGTGGTCCATCAGAGCTCCGGAGTAAGTTTACGCTTCTCCGTCAACAATGGCAAAGGTTAGAGGTTCATGGGAGCTAGATGGGTGCTGTTGAAGATGGTGTTTTCGGCTTAACGCATAGTCGCTATTAAGTACGCTGCGCAGCTGTTTTCATGATCCATTATTATACGCGCCTGTGTGTGTGCGTGTGTTTCGCTGTTAATATCTTCCTTATTATCAAAAGTATTAAGTAATTTGTTACCACTATAAGACGAGTAAAATTCGTCGTAATAAAAATAGCAGCATCTACATCAAAAAATTTGATTTGAGGAAATTATTATGCAACCTTCTCTTTCTCGTTCTCGCTCTCTGTAATATTGAGAGAATAGATCGAAAATTTTGTTCGGTAAGCTCCGTCGTAAATATGGTCTAACAGTTCCCTAGACAACTCAACTCGATGAGAGTCACGTCAGCCGCGTCGTCCTGCGAGATATCCTGGTTTAACAGCCAGATATATCGAACGGTTCTCGTATAGCCACATCGGCGCAAATGGGATACACGCAGCTTTCGCCTGTCAATAATTTTTGCTCGGAAGGATACTTGAAAGTTACTACACGAACGACGTTGATTTATATCGGTCGAAAGATCGTTCCCGAGAACGAATTAACGCGGCCAGAATTTATAAAGTAGATTTATAAATCTTCATCCTTTTCTGCCCGTGTGTTTGCGGATATTAATATAATCCGAGATATATCTCCATTTAATGTGTTAATTTCGCTGTACATTGCACCTTGCGCTAATTTTCTGTCTCGTTTTCCGTTGCAGTTCAATGGAATGAGGTGTTACATTTCACCGCGCAAGGATCTTGAAAGACGTCCGGCAAGCTCTGCAACATCCAGCATGCAGTGAGTAGAACGTCAATTATTCGATTTTATTGCACCGAAAAAATTATACATATATTATAAAATCTCTCTTAACAGATATTCTTAAGTGTTTCTAGAACATCCTCTAAAATTAAGAATATATTCTTTGTTAATAACAAACGGTCGTATGTTTTTTTTTTATGAGGATACCGTTTATTTGGCCTTATATGGTCATATTATTGCAGCAACTTATATAATTATATAATGTTGTAATTTACAGTGCAGTGTTTGTCACTAAATGATTTTATATTATTAGAAGAATGGGTGAATTTAATAAGTGGCTTGAAAAAGAAGATTTGAATGACTTAAAAAAGAAGTGCTCACGAATTTGTCTACATTTTTATAAATTAGGAATATCTGATACTAATCTTTATAGGATTCTCTCCCCTCTTAAGGTAAGAGAATCCTTTTGGCGCCTAATTTAGAACAGGGTATTCTAAAAATAAGTGGAAAATTCTTAAAATAAGAACACAATTTTTTCAGTGTACACTCGGTTATTATCAAGGTTTTCACTTATTGTCGTGACATTTACATCGTGTATTACATCGTGTATTATATGTAGAGGGTCCTCGGTGTGGGCGCCTCGCTAATGCGCGTATGCGAACGGCCGGATGCATACAGATGCGCGTCTACGTGATCGAAATTTCGTACTGCCCGTTTACGGCCGGTAATCAATGCGAAAGCGACTAATCAATTATCAGCCGCGCGCGCAAATTGTCGTTTAGAGTGACGCAAATTGTCGCGACTCCGCTGCAGCGAACAAGTTCCAAATAGAAAAATGCATCTCTCGTCCAGCCCCACGAAGGACTGGATAATAAAGAAGGGCGCGCTACGTAATCCTGTTACATCGGTAAATTCGATTAAAATTTCGCGATGCGAAATTTGTGCGCAATTATGACTTGCAAATTTGCCAAATATGAGGGCGCGCGAGTAAAAATAAATATATTTAGGTGTCGCAATTTCGCGTCAGCTAATGTCCCGGTTGCGCGCGAATATCTCCCGAATCAAGATGAACGGTCACACATTCGCAGTTAATTTATAAACGCGCTTTTTTCGTAGCTAGATACACAACGAGCTTTGCGCGTTGTTAATTGTTAATTTTATTAACGCATCGCGTACTTACAATGTTAATACGCGTACACACCGATAATGTTTCATGAGAGTTACCTATAAATATATACATATATACATGTATGTACACACACACACACACACACACACACACACACACACACACATATATATACGTATATGTATATAATGCATACGTACATAAATATTTACGTCGGCGTGCTTGTAATCATTTCGTTCGCGTATTTATGCATCGCCGCTTTGTTCGCGGACGACGCTTGATTAATTACACCTGAGCTTGCCGCTAATTACTCAACGTAACATTTCGATTACCACACGCAACGGTTAACTACATCGATGTGTTTTCGACTGATTAATATCAGTTTATTTAGATTAATGCACAATACGAGAATGGCAATAACACAGAAGATTAATCGAAAGGGTAATCAATTATCGCAAGATAATTGCATTTTTTTTTTTAATAGTTTTAACGTTTATCATCGCATAAATGGGTGACGTTTTCATGTATTAAGATACCGTCATCGAGATAATGATGGTTGCCTGTAATTTTATTGAAATGGCACATTTTTTTGATAGTACCGTCGCGCAATTAAGAAACCTCCCTGCGGTGCAGCCATAAAGACCGATTAAGCTAATTGTAGGTCCTATATAATGCGCGTGCACTTGCAATGCTATACATTCTCGTAGCTCTATCTAGATGCACCCCGCACGTGTGTGCAACGTGATGTGAACTCGCATCTACATTAACGGGCATCGATAATTCTAACGTTATCGCGGTATCAATCTATGGAGAACGAACAGTAAAATAATCACAATCATGTCACCAATATATGATATATCATCGCACATAACTCGATTAAAACGTCGTGCAGGTACGCCTGTATGTGATAATGTAATAACAATTCAACCGTCTATAAACACATAACGATGAGCTCACAGTTCAAATTACAGATCTAACGTATGCAGTTAGATTAAAATAGGGACACTGCGACAGAGAGAGAAAGAGAGAAAGATTTTCCATACAACGCGAATGTGCGAAAGCGTCGCACGCTTCGAATACTCGAAAATTTCTCTTGCAATCGAGCGTGACGATTATCCGGCCATTACCTTAATTGCCGGCATCGTTAATGCGCGTATCCACGCGCGTATAGTTATTCGGATGGTCGACGTTCCACGCACGCGGGTCACCGGATATCGGTCTTGAACATCGCCGTTGGTTTGGCTCCACCGTCCCCGGGGAAGCGTAGCTCTCGTGAGTGTCATGTCGAATTGCCGGGGCCAACGGAATCCCGGTGAGTTAAACGAGCGGATCTCCGAGCAGGGACATCTACTACACGGACGCGACATTAAGTTCTAAGAGGAAAGGACCAGGAACTTGGTCTATAATCTGCGAATCGGGATTGCAACCGAAACTCTCGAATCTTGAATCCGAAACGTGAGTTGCGTGAGTGCGATAATATCTATTCGTCCCCAAATCCGGCTCCGAGGATTCTGAGAGGAATCTCACGATGAACCGAGCGTATCCAATCTCTCTACCGAGCGAGGAGACATGATCTGTAAAAGCTAGCGTTTAAGCGCGCGCGTTTCATTTGACATATTAATTCTACACTGAAAAAATTGCATTCTCATTTTAAGGATTTCCCACTTACTTTTAAAATATTCTGTTCTAAAATAGGCGCCAAAAGGGTCCTCTTACCTTAAGAGGGGAAAAAATCTTCTCTAAAGATTCAGTATCAGATATTCCTAATTTATAAAAATGTAGACGAAATGGAATTCATTTTTACATTAACTGAAAAGTACATTATTTCACAGCACACAGGCAAAGAAAGACCGTAAAGAAAGCATAGACATATAGACCGAGCATGAGGCACGAGACCTTCTAAACACTTCTATTGAGTCGCTCAAGCCTTCTTTTTGGAGCCACTTATTAATTTCATCCATTCTTCTAATTAAAACCATTCAGTGACAAAAACATACGCGATTGTTTATTATTAATAAAGAATATATTCTTAGTTTTGGAGGATGTTTGAGAAACATTTAAGAATATTTAACACGCAGTTAGATATTTGATAGAAAACGAAATATCTAAAGTTCGATAAAAAAAAGTCTACATATATTTAATGGCGATTGTCTTGGATTTCGCGTTAAAATTTGAGAAGCCACATTCTCTAGTCAAATGTCGATAAGACTGATTTTACGTCGTTTTCGAAGTATAAATGACTAAAAAAAAAAAAATTTGAAATCTTATTAAAATAAGCTCAATTGATTCCAATCTCGAGCACAAACACAATCTACTTCGACAGCACTTCGGTATTTCGGACACCGTATTAATAACTAAGCGAGCGCGACGGAGATCGGATGCCTGCGAATTCACGCCGCGTGTATCGCGAAACGGGTAACCGATTAGAAATTCCTGAAGGGTTGTCCACGAGTATGCCCGACCTGTAGAAAGGCATCTAACCGAATATCGTCGTGGCTTGCGCGTAAATTATGCACTGCGACGCATACTATGCGTCGTATTGCCCGTCCATTATCGAGGACGCGCGACGAACGAGCTACTACGGTGAGATGCCAAGGCGCAGCGTGAGTGTAATATCGCTGATAACCTCCATCACGCCGACACGTAACCCATCTTCCTGGCGATAGTTACCGTTATCGACGTGTATTAGTCGAGAGAGAGAGGCAGCACTTATCTACATCGCCGTAATAAGGATTATTTCAGGCGCAATTACGAAACGCATTACGCAAGTCTCGCACTTTCACAAGTGAGAGACTTTTTTACGAGATAAGTGAGAATGTGTGCGCGAAATATAATATAAAATCGAATCTTGAATTCTAACAGAACGAAAAGATAATAAATTCCCAATGTTTAATCCTAATAAATTAATTCGCAACGATATACGAACGATCAATTAATTATCCGTCTGATATCAAGGCTTTTTAAGGACGAAAAAGTACACGAAAAATCGGTGGATAAATGGATAATATTCTTCACCGGAACCATTTACTTTTATATCTAATATTTAGAAAAGATTACATTTCAATATCTCGTACAATATTATATTTCCGCGTGTCCAAACAATGATCCTCTATTGACTTATCTTTTAAATAAAATACATTTTTTTTTATCGTTTGCCGTTTTTTATCACCGAACAATGCCCGCTCTGATTAAAATTGAAAGAGTCCCATCGTGCGGAAAGCCCATCTCTTATTAAACAATACCCGACGTTTCATAGAATGGCATTACGTGAATGACAGCGCACGGCGAATGTATTTGCCACGTGTCAATAAACGAGGATACGGGATAAAAGATGGATGCTTGTTACAATAACTGCATTTTTATTGATATTCGGATTACAAAGGAGCGTTAGATCGGAGACGAATCGACCTAGAATGACACTGACGTTGATATCCAATGAGTGCAGGGTTATTGCAACGCTCGGTTGGGCTAATAACGACACACACTGACCTCGTATATCATCGTTAGCCCATCACAATGACATCATTGCCATTGTTCCAGCGGCTGCGGCGAAGAGAGGAGATAATTGATCAATCAACAATCGCGAGGCAATTGTTAAACGCGCGCGATTTTTTTTTTTTTCTCCAAGAAACAAATTTCACCGTTTTAAAAAACCTGTCCTAGCCAAGGACGCCGCTGCTTAAAAGCCCGCATATATTTACACGGTTTTACGCGGTATGCAGAGAGAGAGAGAAGCTTTGGAAGCTTTCCAAGAGCGCGTGGCGTTATTGACGTTGCGGTTCGAATAAAATGCGGGTAACAGAAAAATTGCGGTTGCCGCATGCGGCGGCGGCGGCGAGGTTAAATCAAAATTACCGAGGCTCGTTAAAGGTAACAAATGAAGAAAGAAAGAAGAAAAAAGCGTGCCACACTGTGTGTGTGTCGCAGATGCGAGGCGTTATGTGCCGTGACACTTAGCTCGAACGTGGCATGCCATTATGTCGCGAGTTTATGGCGCGCGCCGGTTATAACCGCCCGCGGACCGCGTTTACAACGAGGGAAAAATATATAACCCCGGTACACGTCGTTATACAATTAGCCCTCCGTTACATTTAACGTCCATTAAACGTCGTTAGCTTCGAAAGCGTTAGCGTCGAGAGCGACGAAAAGTCGAGGGAGAGAGTCCGTGAGAGAGCTACTACGTGAGAGTTCGCGCGAGCGTGAAATTTCGCGTCAATGCTAAATCGAGCGGATCCGCTATTTCGATGTCAATTAATATTCCGCGCGTTCCGCTTTGTAATAATCGCTCACAGGAAACTCCGTTCGAGTGCAGCCACGAACTTAAGTTCCCGCAAGGCGTAAACGCATCGTACGCGGCTTAGAGTTTACGTTTGTACTCTTCGCGCGCCATCGGGATTATATAATTTATGCAAAACTTATGCAAGGATCTTACTTCAGAATATATAGCGCGGTTTTATTGATAAAACCAGAGATAAAAATAGACTATATAAATATGTATTAAAAAAGATTGCAAATTTATTCAAAACGCGACGTAGCGCAAAATAACGTAACAATTTAAATAAAGATCAATTTGATCTTTTTTTTAACGAATTTAATATATATATTTATCGAACAGCCTTCTTTCAACCATGGCAACTGAAAATTTAGGCTAAAATTGAACGCGATAGAAAATAATCGCTGTAATTAATACGAGTAAGATGATTATTTTTGCTTCTAAAATTATCTCTTTTACGAGTTTAAGTCACACTATTATATTTGCGACATATTTTTGTAAAAGTTTGATAATAACGCCAAATACAGGGGAACGGAATATCATTATACTTCAGATCCATTAACGTTCCATTTTTCGGAAAAGTAGCTCGACGATCAGCTTTCCGCGCAGTTTGCACACGCGCAAAGATTTCTTATCCGTCTATTATCGTCGACCACCATTAATGGTCCCGCATGCTTTTTACGCTGCAACAGCCAGCGGAAAAATGCGAGCGATTCTTGAATTTTTAACGAGTTTTAATATTCGCGAGTCATTTCGCTTTAGTTTCTTTTTAGACACGAAAAGAAAATCACAGTGCATCATATATTGCACTATGATTTCGAGAGTGATTATTAACAAAAATCTCTTCACAGCCTCTGAATAAAATGTATAACGCAGAAATTAAATTTTGAACGGTCACATAAATCCGGTATTCCAATTTTATCGTATCTACGAAAAAAACGGGATGAAAAATCAATCTTTTCTGACATATTTCCCTAGTTCAAAATTTTGTGCATTTTATTGCATTTTTATTGGAACACGCGCGTTATATATACTTGTCACAATTAATCAGAAGTGCTTCTCGCCCTCTCGCTTCAATCTCCTCGCTTGTTAATTGAATATCTGCTCGTGAATAAAACTTGCTCGCTCGAGGGCGACTTCTTCGAAGGCGATCGCTTTGTAGTTTTATCTAAAAGCTCTTCACCGATTAACAAAGCGGATGCTCTAACTACGCTCAGTTGCCCACCTAAACTTTCTATTGACAAGTATCGTCCATGATTAACGAGAGAGAGAGAGAGAGAGAGAGAGAGAGAGAGAGAGAGAGAGAGAGAGAGAGAGAGGATACTTGCAAAGTTGCTGCAAAATCTGGGCGACTCGGGAAGGGTCATCCATAATCCGTGCTCAAAAAACGCTCACTTCGATTCGTAACGACTCTTAATGGCCGCGATTCATTCGGTATGCGTATACAAATTGCCGGGAGAGTCTAATCTGTCCCTTTTCTTCGAGCCCCCTTCAAACGGGGTATCCGAAGAACCCTTTCCGGGTCAGCGTGAAAACTTTTTCCCCTCAATCTGAGAATCTGCTGAGGATTAGCGAGCAATTTAGGGTTCGTTCATGCAATGTGAAAGGTTCTCTTTCAGTCAAACTGACCTTACGCCCAAAACGTTTCAACGTCGTCTCACTTTTATTTTATAGTTTGTACCTATTGTCTTCTCCATTTACTCTTTTACTTAATTTTTATAGTTTGCCTCTGACGGCATTTTCTCACAACGAACAATTCCAGCAGTATAACATGTTCCCAAACGTTATCCGAGACCACTGACATATTTGGCAACGAAATCCAATCCGCTGACCGAATTTTCCACTCACGGATTTCCGAAACGAATACCACAATGTTTACGGTACTGTTGCCAAATAACGAAAATCTTGTCTATCGATCCATTCTCCATTGGATATCACAAAGGAGAAAAATCTCGCGCAAAATTTGCGCAACTTTATACGAAACTTAACGCACAAAGCAGTAAAATTATACTGAAATTATGTGTGCTCTTAATGACTGCGACTCGTATGATATAATCAACGCTTAATTAAAAAGCGTATTACGCGCAAATCAAATTGCGTTGTGCAGTAATTATACTTTTCTTGCCATAGTTCTGAGTATAACTCTCGTTACGCGTATATAATTAATCGTATCGTACGATTAACTGCTATAAAGAAATTATCGCGGTGCAATGTGTCAAAAACACGCAGTTGGTACCCGTACATTGATGACAAATTATGCATTGACAGAAGGATTAAATGCAAAATTGAAAATCTGTGATACGACTGTAAAATAATCAGCGAAGAATTGATTTAACAGGACGCTCGACGTTCTCTTCAATTTTTTCTCTTTTTTTTCAAACAATTTAAGAACTATTTTAACGGCTCCATTCGCGATTCCTTTTTTGCACCACATAAGACCGAGATCGTCGCGACAAATGCGACGTTCACAAACACATTCACGTTTCCCAGCTGCCGCCACTTGGTCGTATCCGCGCCCAGGCTTCTTCTTCGCCCCCCTTCGCACCCCCCTCCAACCCCCTCGGGGCTCCCGCGCGACATTTAGTCGCTCCACGAAGTGTAACGAGAATGTAATTTTCCAGGATGCATATTATTATCATCGGCAGGACGCATCGTCTCCGCGACTTCTCCGTTTCGTTCGCATTCGATTCGCGACGCTAGAGCATCGCTACATTACATTTCCGCGCTCGCTGTTTTCGCCTCCCTTCATTCAGCTACAGCTGGCTCTCTCTCTCTCTCTCTCTCTCTCTCTCTCTCTCTCTCTCTCTCTCTCACCCTCGTTAGCATTCATCCTTCTCTCGCATTTTGAATTATATCGTTCCTTTCGCGACTTCTTCGGTCCATCCCCTGGGTTATTCCGTTTCATATTTCTGCAAACTATAACGACACGAGGGCATTCTGCGCGTCGCTTTACGACAGCGTCTCGACGGCGACTCGTATGCGAGTATCGTCTTCTGACGATTGCCGGGTTACTTAGTTCGGAAGAAAATTGCAGATTGTCGTACGAAGAAGTCTTCTCTCATTTTGTGGATGTGAAACGTTACCTCAAATATAGTCTTAGTTATTCTAAGAATTATTCCGGTTGAAGAGCTTCGAAATTTCGAAAATACTTTGAAAAGTTTCACGTCTTAAGGCAACGTTATTCACCGCGGCACGAGTTTAATAATCTACTGCGCAAGGCATTCAAGAATGGATTACACGCAATAGATAGCGATCATCTGTAGAACAATGCTACCGACACACTGGATGCAATTTATCACAGCGCACATGATAGTGGAGAGAGAGAGAGAGAGAGAGAAAATTTGTTTGCTTCTGTTAATTCGACGATACACATTCTCGCCGCGCTAAACCTATCATCTATCAAGAATGAGTACATTATCGTATATCCGATATATCGATATCCGATTATTCAATGCAATCAATAATATTCACCCGCTATTATATAGTATATCGAGCTGAAATAATATATCATTAATATATTGAACTGTGAAATTTTATTTTTGACTACCAAATTCGGCAGTACGCGATGATATTGTTAATGTAACATTTGACGTTATATTACGAGAATGCTCGACAAGATTAATATCTCACCGGCTAAAGTGCACGGAGGGATGGATAGTAGATATTAGGTAGATGGGTTGGATTGTTCTAACAACAGTAAAGTAACATCTTCATCAGTCGCAATTCGTCATGTTGGTGTTACGGAAGTGCAAGCTAATTCGCAGTCTAGCAATGCAGTTGCGCGCAGAGCTGTCGTCTCTCTGACAACAACGGAAAATTGATTTACACTTTTCTTCATAATCTCGTTCAGGGAGTAGCGATGCCTTCTGTCGGCTAAATCAACAATTTTGATATTGTTTTTTATTTTTTTTATTGTTTTTCTCTTCGCGAAATTCTTTACAAAAGAATATTACACAAACAACGTCATTTCTGATCGATATACTTGTATGTCTCATCACGATATTTTTTTTTTCTATAAACACGTGACAAAATTAATATAGATTAACCCTTCCGTCGATGCATAATTTTCGACACACTGCACTGCGACAATTTCTTTACAGCAGTTACTGGGCATCGAACATTCTTTCCCGTTATATATTTTAGGAGGTTTCCGCATACAATGGCCCTTTGTATTTTGTTTCGGGCAGAGAAAAGTTCCGACACATTTTTAATATTTAAAATTACTTCGGGCACCCCGTTCATTGACAGAAGGGTTAATTATCAGAGTTGCTCAAACTCAACTCCGAAAACGACGATGCAATTTGTATGATGCCGGTATAAAGCTTATGACATGTATTCTAACATTCTCGCGTTAAGTTAGGATGAAACCTAACCGCCGGGACAGTACAAACTAGCGGTTCGTTAGTCCGAGATCGGGCTCTCTCTCGTACTTGTCAGCTTGGTATCCATCTTTCAGCCATTCCATCCATCTCTCCATCATCGAATACCTTCTCGCGAGAATGAGCGGAGAGGCGAGGGGAAGGGAGGGCATCGTGTTCCGAGTTTGTCCCGAGAGTTCCGCGATTTAATATTCGAGCATGTCGCCTTGATATTCAGTGGACAGATATTAGCATGTAGAGCAGAACGCGCTGCGGACCAAGTTTCACGATGGATTCGCTTCCGCTCCGTTGTGCGTCAAGCGTCGAAATTCTGTCGAAAGCTGACTGGAATTTCCGCGCTTTTAACAAGCGACATCCGAGTCGCGGCTCGAAAAAAGGGCACGATATTCGCCACGCCATATCAGTAATGATAGCACGGAGATACGCGTCGCGAATTTAGTACCTTTATTATAGAGGGTTTTTTTTCAATTATTACACAATTATAAATAACGTTTAGAGAAACTAAATGCTTATTTATTGATAACTTTGTCATTTTCTTAACATTTTATTAAATTAATTTTAAATAATAGGATTTTTATTCAGATTCGCGCTCTTGCAAAAAATAATGGATATTCGAGATATATATATATATATATATATATATATATATATTTTGTTTTTTTTTTTTTCATCGTCGCAATGAATTTGGGTATCCAATAAAAGTAGTTAGCAATACGAATCACTATATGTATTCCGCTCTCGGTGTACCGAGTAAAATTTCACTGTCCATAAAAATCATAGGGACACGCTCTCATCAAATCGAATCGTCAATTCCGTCCGCCAATTTGAGATTGGAGGAGGTGAAACCTCTTTCACGATCGCGCTTGTCGCAGCTCAATATTTTCGACTGCATCGAGTCCCGCCGGATTAATTGGTCCTTCTTTCTCGTTCCTTGTTCGCCTCGAGATTTATTTTTCTCTTTTTTTTTTTGCACATTTGAATATAGCTTTTTAATTACACCCGCGCGAAATCTCTTATTTCTTCTTTCTATATTTACATATCTGTGTTATATCCATGAGCGTGCTTAAAACACGCGTACACATTTCGCTAATTGTTTTTCCCCTTTCTTTATTATTCAACGAATTAACTGTCCTTCCTTTTTTCACTTATTTTCGCTTTCTCGCACTTGGTTAACGCGTCAACTCCGACGACTCGTAAATTTTTATGGCAATTACTATTCGATCGCGTATAATTCACACGCGTCTAATCCATTTTCCGTGAACCAAGAAAAGGATTTCCGCCAGGTAGAAATATGCAGTTTCATCAAATTGGACCATCGGCTTTGCATTTCCATAAGAATGGGCGGGCAATAATTACACAAATCATAATTCTTGTTTTACATAATCACTGATAATGGTTTAATCGGATCATCCACCGTCAAAATTTACGTCAACTCGATAATTAGTTTTTGCTGTTTACCATATGCACCTATAAAAAAAAAAAAAAAAAAAAAAAACACACACGAAATATTATACCACATTAAACCGCGTATTTTCAATAGAAAACATAGTGTGACGTGATAATGTCATTGGAAGGCATATCGTGTTTTACGTTTGCGTTCATAAATCCGAGGCGACATGATGATGAATCGACAGTGCGATATCTCATGTCATATATGTAATACCTCGCAAAAAATCTAATTTTTCAGGATAAAAAGAGGGTTTTTTAAATTTGCATGATACACACACACACATATGTAACACATATATACACACATATGTACATATGTAATAACACACACGATGTAATGTTATTTATCCGCAAATTATTTATATTTCTACACGCTCTCACACACACACACAAACGATACGTTATTTTAGTATCAAAAGATGAAGAGTCGTAGAACCGCAGCTGCGGGAAAAGGTGCGACAGATCGCAATCGGCATCGATAGATAATCGAATTAACACGCGATAGGATGAACGCCGATTTATGAGTCTGCGCGTTCTATCGGAAACCTCGACCTGCAAAATTTTATCTACGGGCAATAAAAGTCGAACACGATCGATACGTTGCCGATGAGCCGGCAAAAGCTTCAGCCGCTTTCGGGTCTCGCGAAAGAGCCGCTTTCGGCTTATCTCTCCGGCCGAAAATTTGATTGGCCATTTTTTGGTTCATAAACGTGTTTATTTATCTCACTCACGATTAACCCATAGTTGGTATTTTCGAATCTACAACGCGCAGCGTTCTACCCGGCTACATTCTAATTAGCGATGGGATTAAGTGCATATTGAATTTGATCCCATCTCTAATTCTAATAGAATTATTATCCTGTGTATGGATGATTCTAGTTGCTACTGTCACTGCCGTCTACTTCTCTTCTTTCCTCGCACCACTTTTTGTTCTTTCGTACACCCTTTACATGCTAATGCTCCCGCTGCTGAATATCATACGAGCGGCTTCTGAATATGAAATAGTTTGAAATTGGAAAGAGGGAACCTTGTCTTCCGATGTGCTCTATCTTTCTCGACGGAGTTACCGTGACGCCGACGAACAGCGGCGTCTACGTCCCTGCCTATACTTTCCGTAGTGTCTACTCTCTTGAAAAAGACGTGGAATAAGAAAAAAAGAGACGAGGCTCGAAATCTCTCATCGCGCTCCCGCAATGATTAATTAGGCGTCGCCGCTCGCAATCATCCGCATTGTATTATTATTTTCGCGGAGATAATCCGCAAAGCTGTACTTTAATATCGTCTCGGATGTCATAAGGCAGCGTGTACTCGTAAAATGAATAAAGTAATAATTACATTACGTTCAATTGCACGGGAAATATTCATTACTTTCGGATACGCGCGGACTCGCGGTAATTTCTGCGAAGGAGCTCGGATACTCGTGGCAATTTTGTAATTTTAATTTCCCCGGAAGTAAAACCTATATACGAAGGTAAATCGCGGAATAGTCGGTACAACGTGTGCGCGTGATTAACGATAATTGAATGAAAAATTTTTCACCTCGCGCGCGATTGCTCTACTTTTAAACTGTCGTATCGGGATCACACGTGACGTTCACGAGCGCGCGTTTGCACGGGTAATAAATTATCGTGCGGTCGAATCTCATTTATAATTAATTCTCGTATCGTGCTCTCCTATTTCCCACATTCCCCGCGCTTAATACTCCGCAACGATGTAACCTTGTAAATTGTCGCGACTGCTACAATCCCAGGTATGCAAACTTGGCGTACACGTTTATCACATACGTGAATATAGCGCTGACGCTGCTTTACTGGCCGGTGAATGTGTTGTTGTTGAAACAAAGACGCCGATTAGAAATTTATTATACATCCATGTTTGTTACTGGAGATTGGATTTATAGGCAGCTTAATTTATTCCCGATTGTGAACGAAGGGCACGATAATAACGTACAACGCGTAAATTGTTCTCCTTTCTTTAACCCAGGTTTCGTCTTTAAAACAGAGAACGAGTAAAATCTCGTTAATTCACTAACATCTTCATTCTATCTACTCATGCGTACACTGAAAAAATTGTATTCTCATTTTAAAAATTTCCCACTTATTTTTAGAATATTATTAATTAATCTGGTAAAAAATAAAGCACACTCGTAGATATTATATGCATTTAATACACAGATACATTGACATCGGGAAGTAAGGATCACATGTTTTGATAAGAGATGATAGACATCACTGCTAAATTTTCATTTCAAGCACTTTGCAAGCAGGCAAATTCCTCTCAACATTCTCAGATCATTTACAATAAAAGATTTACCGTGCGATGATCGGACGTACACGCACGGTATCATCGTATGCAAAGGCGCAGTATGCGAGCCCAGGCAGCTGATTCGATTTTGACGAAGCTATCTACACTACGGCTACACTAGAAATGGAGATTCCGGGAATTTATGGTTTTCATTTCTTGGACGGTGTCGGACGTGTTACTCGCGGTGTACGTGACGAAAATATTCAACGAGTCGAACGTTGGCCACGTCGTGTTCTTCTGAAAGGAACACGATGTCCGTGCCAGAGAGAGAGAAAGAGAGAAAGAGAGAGAGAGAGAGAGAGAGAGAGAGAGAGAGAGAGAGAGAGCCGCTATAACGTACACCGCTATGTAAGAACCGTGTTGTAACACGCGGTAGCGATTTCATACTACGATAGGCGCAAAAGATGTTACCTCCATCGGTTTTCCATCTCTTAAACTCCGCAGATCGCGCGATGCGAATTAAAGTGCAAGAAGAAACTCTGCAAAATCATATTTGATGATATCACCTAAGATCAATTAACGAATTAATAATTGCTGTATATTAAAATATTCGAAAATTAAGATTTGTAAAAATTTGCTCTCTCTCTCATTATCGTCTCATGTTTTTATCATTAAATTTAACGTTTGAATATCGTATTCTTTACTCTTTACCGTATTTACAATTTTCAACTCGGGTTTCAGCGCTCGTCTACGAACCGATAACCACTTCGATCAAAAGTGCATCATTACAAGAGGATCGGTCGTAAATATCAATCGTAACAGCTCGCATCCATTATTGCTCTTTTTAAAGCACGGTTTCGAATGAGATAAGCGCATTATTACTTCGCCGTAGCGCTCCACCGTAGACGTAAATAAGATCTCCTTTCGCGGTATAACGGACTTTTCACCGGAGGCCATCGAAATAGATCGAGATCGAAAGAAAACACGCGGTATCACTGCCGGGCACACTAGACCCTATCTGTTTGTGCGCCGGAGTAAAAACCGACCGCGAAAGTATCTCGTCTTACGAAAGAGGCCCATTTCCCAGGACGACGTCCGGTGGCTGGTTTCGTCATAAGGATGCGCCAGAGAAGTGAATTGGGTCGGCACTCTTTCGACGATCGATCCTAGGTTATACCCAGGCGTCGTTGAACTAAGGGAAGTTCAAAGTTCATCCGGATGTCGCAAACGCGTCCTTGGAGACTGAAGCATTGCTGTAAGAGAGTGACGTTGTCATATGTGCAAGATTG
The DNA here is from genome assembly GCA_949152495.1 of Lasius fuliginosus. Taxonomy (NCBI): domain Eukaryota; kingdom Metazoa; phylum Arthropoda; class Insecta; order Hymenoptera; family Formicidae; genus Lasius; species Lasius fuliginosus. The sequence continues at coordinate 13,104,046 of OX424449.1, read as the reverse complement.
CTCGACCCGAGATCAAGAATCCTCTCTCTCTCGAAAAAAAAAAGCTACATTTATCGGAGCGCAATTTAGAAAAGTTCGATACTGAAATGGTTTTTTTTCTCCGAGACTGGGATTTCTTGATTTATTATAATAAATTATACGAGTGTATCGACCAAATGTGTGCTCCACCAAACTGATAGCGTCAATTTTTTTACGTTTGCGAGAAACAATTTATCCGCGTCGGTAATTAAAGGAACGAAGTAAGTTTGTCGGTGTCAGGGATTGTAAAAAATAAATGTTCTCATTAAAAAGTTTGTCTCCCCGTGTTCAATCAGTTAGAAACTTGGTAGGAAAGTTCGCCATTCGATATTCATCTTCAATTTTATATTTTCGCTCTTAAGTCACGCCTGGGTTTCTCGCAACCCAGATGCAATCTGGGATCTTGCATCCGCGTATGCGTGTAATATATATATATATATATATATATATCACTTTACGCTCGCAATGTTGAAGAGCCGTTGTAAAAACGGCCGTAGCAAACACCATTCAGAAAGATGAAAGCTCCGCCAAGAGAAGACACGAGACTCTCTTTGACATTTTTTAAAATCCAACTTCGATGATGGGATTTCATTTACTTCGCTTATTACGTTTGCACGGTGGTCGCGAGTGCGCAGGGCTAAGTACGAATAATACATATCGCCAGTGTTCGCTCACACAGACGGACAAAGAGGAACACTCGCGGAATTTTCCCCGGGGATCCGCCGGAAGTAAAAGCAATTGCTCCATGGTACGAAGAAGTCGCGTCTTATTTCTGCTGTGGACCACAGATTCCGTGCGATCCCGAGAAGAGGTTATTATCCGTTACGAATCATCGCGAACAAGTAGCGTGTCGGTGACGAAAGATGAAAGACGAAGAGAGAATTGTGGCAGAGGGAAAGAGACTGAGAAAGGAGCGGAAACAGAAAGAGAAGAAGGGGCAGGAGCGAAGGGGAAATGCGAAAAGGGAAGAACAGAAAAGCTCTCTCGACGCCCGGTTGTCGTATTCTACTTCGTCTTTCCCGAATTCGCACCGTGAAATTTCATGAAATAGTCGACGAGAAGATTAAAGATTGAAATTTGATTAATCAGAAGAAAAGAAGCTAAAATTTCTTTGTCCTGATTGATCAAATGTCAATCATCAATCTCAATCTTCAATAGTCTGATACAAAATTTAAGACTTGGCGACGATGACGTAAAAAAGAAGGAAATAATGATGTAGATATATATTTTATGTTGAAACATTATGCCTCGTGATGATGTGCATTATAGGAAAACAAGCTCTCTCCTGGACTCTAGAAATTTAACTATCTGTATTTTTTACATGTTCGCACAGAACGCGATGAAAGGTTTGACAAGCTCTGTATAATTAGATAAATTCCGTAACACTGTCAAGTGGAATGTATTAAACAGAATAAAACTCGCATATTATGTTTTTTAATATTGTAAACATATTGCCACCAAAGAAAGTGCAATTAATTAATTTTTTAATACTGTGAAAGAATTTTTTTATGCGGAACATTTTTCGAAAATATAGGATATCGTAAAACAATTCATTAAATTTGTCATTTATGTGTCGCTAATCGAATAAAAAATAAACAATGTTTAGCGAGACAAAGAGAATCTTTTAAATAATATGCCATCATTGTGTTGAGCATTATGAAAAATGTTAATACGCGTTTTGTCGTATATTTTTCGCATCGAATGTAGTCGAAAGAGAAGATTATATGAGACTTTCATACAGTCGAAACATGCTATATAAAATCTAGAGGAGATATTAATTTCGAGAATAACGTCGGGGTCGGCGTGATTAACATATCTATAGCAGCGAGATAGAGAAGAAGAAAAGACTGGAAGGGACGGGTTGGAAGATGAATACACCATGAATATACCGATAAGTTGAAGGAGTTGAAAGGAACAAAACTGCTCGCGACCGGTGAGGATTGAAAGAAAAATGCTGCGGAGCACACAGGATGAACAAAAAGACGTAAGAACGCCTCGGGTGTCATTGTCGTAGTTCTTACGACCATAAAACGATTCCTTTTCCATCGAATCTTCGCGAAATCTAAATCTTAGTGATTTTTAAGCAATCGCAAATATCCGGAGCAAAGTGAATGTCATCAAATGGCGATGCGCAAGAAAATATCAAGAAAGATGTAATAATAATATATCATACAAATTTTTTATTTCATGTATACAAGGGAGATTTTTTACAAAAAAATATATAACACAATTGTGCAAATTATGAAGGACATAATATTAGTATATAAATAGTTAGTAAAGATAAATTGTCGGGAATAATTAATATTGCACCGACAATTTGCATAAATTTTTATACCTTTCTGTAGATTGTTTGTATTTAATTGTGAGTTATCTTTTCCTTTCTCATTGCGCTTAAAGCTTGACACGTGCAATTTCTTATAATGTGAAAACATCTTTGAAGCATCTATAATACAAATCATAACTGTTTTAAAAATTATCTATACTCTGAAAAAATTGTATTATCGAAGTAAGGACTGTATACTATAAAATTCCTCTTAACAGATATTCTTAAGTATTCCTCGAACATCCTCTAAAATTAAGAATTTAATATTCTTTAATAACAAACGATCATGAAACGATATGTTTTTTTTTATGTGGACTGTTCATTTGGCGTTATATTATTGTTGCAGCAACGTTTATAGTGCAGTGCAGTGTTTGTCACTGACAACGAATGATTTTAGTTTAATAGAAGAATGAATGAAGTTAATAAGTGGCTAAAAAAAAAATGATTTGAGCGACTTAAGAGAAGTATTCACAAGTAAGTAACGTGTAACATAATTTAATTTAATCTTAAAATTTTAAGGTAAGAGGATCCTCTTGGCGCCTATTTTAGAAAAGGGTATTTAACAAATAAGTGGAAAATTCTTAAAATGAGAATACAATTTTTTCAATTAAGTATTTTTAATTAAGAAGAGATCAATTTCTTCAAATAACACTTGATTAAATTAGAAAAAGAATTTGTTCGTTTCAAACTGCAATGAACAGTATGTAGATCATTTCCGTATCAAAATAACAAAATGGATCTCTCCGCCTCCAGAATTACAGACGATTCTCGTTGCAAATGGATCTGCGCGTGATCTGCGGTAAAAAAAAAACACAGGTGCAATGATGTGCCAAAAACAGTGTTCGTTTTTCGTTGCACCTGTAGAAATACAAAGGGGAAAGCGCGCAATCTGTTCCGATGTGGCGCGTGAGTAGAATCGATTGATAGGGATACGCTAACGCCGAGGCTTCTCTCGGATTCCATTAGGCGCAACGCTAACGCTCCGTGCAGAACGGAAGCTCTCCCCATCGAGGGCAACGCACGCGACATGCACTCGCGAGTGGTTCGTGCCTTGATAACGGAGAGCGCGCAAAAAGGTCAACCGATATTAACCCATTTGGAATCTCCTATAATCTTCCCCCGGGAAGATCGCCCCCGCGAAAACTATATTATCCGCGCGGCGCGCGAATTCTCCACCTGTAATTGAAAAAGTGTCCGAAAGTGCCCTCTTACATCCATGATTACTAAATGGATGGCTCGACTAAACTTTCGGGAAGGAGATACAAAAAGCGTCCGAGAAACCTTCTCCTTTCCCTCGAGTGGATATAAACGTCCCTACAAGCCCACTACGGAATGGCACGTGAGTGGAATCGACTGCGCGGAAGTTTTCCAAAGCGGCTCAGCTATAATTCTCCTTTTACTTTTTCTCCCCGTGATTAAGATACACCGCCCATTGGTCTCTGCGGATAATTGCGAACATTCGAGAAATTTCGGAGCAGCAAAATGGTGGATGCGTAACAATCGTATCTCATTTCCTCTTTTATTTTTAATCAGATTGATACGAATACATTAATAATCCTTTAATGCAAAGGAATTAATTTCTAGACTATATTTATAATATTGTTACGTTATAAATATCTGATCATAAATAGAAACTTGTGATTATCTCACAGTTAAATCGAAAATTTGTAAATTACATCAGCATGTATGCTAGACTCTTTTATATACTTGCTTCATTAATTTCTTCTTCTTATTATTTTTTATTTTATTAATTATTATTTATATAATTTTTTTTTTTGTAATCGCAACCACGAAGATTACACGTACAATTTCAGCGCGGTCGAGCACGTAGCGTGTGTGGTTACTTTTCTTCGGGTTACATTCTTCCAGCTCTTGCTGCTACCGTAACTCAATTACACGATCGATGGATACGCTACGACAATCCCCATCCGACGTCGATAATAAAATCACGCGAATTTCCAACTGATTGAAAGCTCGTGATAAAACCGTGAGGTGAGGTAAGAAACGATAAGTACAGAGATCGATTCTTTTCTCGTCGGATAGTTAGAGCTATCGATACGAGCTCTCTATACTTCCGTGCGGTGCGTGAATGGAATCAATTGGAAGATAGGAAGACAGCGGTATGGCAGTTCGTTGTAGCGCGTTCCGAAGTAGAAGTTCCATTAAGCTCCGAGAGAAACTCGAGGGAAGGTAGCTCTCTTCGTGCGCTCCGGTAGCCTTGCGACCGAACGACGCGTGCTCGCAGCTGCAAGACGATCAAACAAGTTTCTTGAAACTCGGACTCCCGCGGTGCTCCTCGGGACAATGACTTGTAATTAAGGGTAAGATCGACCGTCCCTGATATTCCGCGATGGCCCGGAAACTACGGGAGCCCTCGAAGCTCTCTTCTAATGGCCGACAGTGATCGACTTGGTAAAAGAAGGACGACTGAGTTATATTTATTTTACGCGAGTGTAACTCGCTCTGTACCGCTAGGAAGTAGATAAAGTGTCCGATTTAAAATTCATCTTTTTTTTTTTATATATAATTCGTGTTACATCAATGAATGCGCTAAAGAATATTAACTAATATTATATAATATTATATGTTAGTTTAACAATCATTCGAATATTATTTACTTGATTTAATTTTTTTCTCCTTCTTTCTCAATCGACTTTTAGTAAATAAGTTTTCAGCAATTGCGACCTTTTTTTTATTGAAACCACACAAAATGGACTCGACAGATGCAAATATAATAAAATAAGTAGTAAAAAAATTTTCTTGTGATATTTTTCAAATTTCCAAGTCGGATTTTTCTACGCTCGAACATGACATTTGGCAATGTTTCGGCACAGAAATAGAATACTCTCACATAACAGAGCACATGCAGCAGTCTTTTGGCGCAAAGTTCTTTCACACAATAGGAAATTCCACGGATGTTCTAGCTTTCAACTCCTGACAGAGAGTCTCTGGCCACGTGCCGTCCCTCGGGTACGCATAACAATCCTATCGGGGCGAAATCGTGGGCGCGAATCGGCTGGCTTATCCAAGCGGAAGGCGAGACCAAAGTGAGAGAGATCCGCGAAGAGGATGCGACGGCGAAAAGACGAAAGAAGACTCGAAGACAAAACGCGAAGAAAGAGAGACGTCTTCTGTAGAGCGCTCGAGTGTGCACAGCGAGAGTTCGAGGACCCTTCTACTTGCGAAGAAGGGAATTGAGAGAGGAAATGCCTCAGCTGCCGAGGCTGGATCGAAACGCGCCGTCGGTTGTCCGACACGTGATCGGAATACCATCCGGAGAGCGTCCTTCTCCTCAAATTTCGCTTTTCTGCGATGTCGCGGAAGATATGTCGTCGTGTCTCGTCCGGCGCGTTTCCGCGCAACTTTCATCGCGAAACTCGGACGAAGTATCAAAAAGTGTGTGTGTGTGTGTGTGTGCCATGCCGAGATGTAGAAGCTTCCGAGTGGAATGAAACCGAACCGCGGGTTTAACGAAATCACGCCGAGATTATGACGACAGCTGATTATGACAGATCCCCTTGCGACGCTATCGATCGCTCAACGCTATCGCGATTTCTCAGTCTCTGCGGTCTCGACCTTGTTGCGGATGAAATATAACGCCGGTTGATATTGTTTCCGCAAGAAACGGAAACCAGCTATATGCACCAGGAAAGCTGCGTCGCGATATCGCATTCGGAAATATAAGCGGGAGATTTTTCGGGTATTCGGTTCCACGCGAGATAGAAAAATATCGATATAGAAAAATGTTATGTTGTGTGAATATTGTAGTGATGAATGCGATCATATATTTATAATAACGTGACAGTTATAAATGAAAACAGCCCTTCAAACAGGTTTCAAACTCTCTCTATGATTACATCGAAAAAAAAAAAAAAAAAAAAAAACTACTTTACGCGAGTAATAATTTGCGTCGCGTATAATCGGAGCATTCGGTAGTTAATTATAATGTCGAAATTATATTGTAATATCAAATGAGAAACTTGGTAGCGTTCCACAGGAAAATTCAGCGAATTCAGCTTCACGTAGCTGCGTATCCCTTCGTACACTCATCTCGAATCTCCGATTTGTTTCCACGTCTCTCGATTCGCTTTACTCGGTTGCATGGGAGCTCTTACAGTGTAAATGGCGAGCACTTTCCGTCAGTAGCAAAAAGCCAGCGGAACAAAGTGCTCCGTGATTTGTCGGTGTATTAGATAGCTGTGCGACGTATCGATTTACAAACCGCGTCACACCATTCCGATGAGTCGGTGAATCGAGGTAATGATCAATCTTCCATCAACAGTTTCAAAATATTCCATTTATTTTATTACTAACTTATTGTTAACTCTCCGTAATAAAATGAAGTTTAATAATAATTTAAAAATAATCGGTATAAAAAAAGAGATGGATAACGTTTGTCAAACGTACAGCTTCTTCGCATAGATTCAAACTCACGATTGAAGTAGCTGTTGAATTCGTTACCGAAAAAAAAGTGTATTGAGATTACTTCTTCTATTATAGACGTTAAAAATTTTATCGCGTTACTTTCCAATTCTGCTGATTTTTTCAATCGATTTCTGGTCGTGTGTCATTACATCGCGAAATAGCAGCATCATACAGTTGTTTACGCTTGTTTATTGATATATCCTGCTTACTTTGCGGATCTTTGGATTCTTTGTCGTCTTCGCGATCTTATTCGCATGGTAGAATTTCAAACAGAAATTTAATTATCCCGTTAAGTGACCCGGAAACGCGACCGGTTCCCGTATTTAATTTCAGTTTGCATCCAACTTGCAACTCCGTCAAAAGAAACGCATTCTGGTATAGCTGATATCGTGGTATCGATTGCACGGTTTACAAAGAATATATACGCTGGATTCGCAGTTCGGCAAATTCGAAAGTCCGAAGGCGAGAAACGAGGTTGAGGGTGATTTGGAAGGAGAACATGTGGAGAATTCGGTGAAATAACGAAGGAGATGAAAGAGCCGAAGGGAAAGTAAAGCGCAAGATAGAAAACGAACGAGCGACAAAGAGAGAGAGAGAGAGAGAGAGAGAGAGAGGTGATGTGGTAATTAGCTAGTGCTCTAAACTCATATAGCCGACTGGATCAAGTACTTTTCTGGAAAAGTGCCTAATTCCACATTCGACATGCCTTACGGGGGTCGAAAGCTTGCTTCTATAGTCACGGCACCTACGACCCTGTTTCCATCGGCCACAGAGATCACCTTGCTTTTACGTCACTTTTTTTCGCTCTTTTTCGCTTTTTTCACTTTTCAAAGAGGATTCCATTTTTTGCCGGCTATACTTTTCCACTCGCCATTATAAAGGATCGTTCGATCGCTATGGGAGAGATTAATCCGCTATAACAGATTCACGCTATACGAAATTGTTTTTGTACCGATCTCTTTCGCGAGACAAGAAGACCACATTGATTAAACACAGATACAGAAAATGGCAGCTCTGCAAAACAAGAATGAATGAGACTGTTCGAAGTTTCAGAAGCGAGTATATAATTCTTATACTTTATAATTTACAATTTTTTTATCTTTATTTCTTCGATCTATGACTTTTAATATCATAGTTCGTATCAGCGGTTTCGTCATGCATGTCGGCATTTTATAACATGGCAAATAGAAAAAAAATATTGCCTTTCGCCACGCGGAGGCCAACAAACTCAATCGGTTTGTTAGCTGATTACGCGGCACCGATGAAACGGGACACAATTTTTCAGGTCCGCGAGCGAAAAAGGGTTTATACCCGCATATTCGTGTATAAATTCGTCACGGCGCAAACATATACATATAGTATGTGCATATACACGGGCAATGTAATTCGGTCTCGTAAAAATTCGCGTTGTCTATCGCAACCATGCATGAATTTTTGTCCGAGATTTAAAAGGTGACCGATAACGCTGTAAATTCAATGTGGCTAAAAAGTGACTTTTTATGCAACCGTTCTCGATTCCGTATTTTCTCGCATTCGACATCGCATCTCTCTACACTGCAAAAATTGTATTCTTATTTTAACAATTTCCTACTTATTTTTAGCGGTTCTAAAATAAGCGCCAAAAGGATCATCTTATCTTAAGAGAGGAATTCTCTAAAGATTAGTATCAGATATTCCTAATTTATAAAAATGTAGGCGAAATGGGATTTATTTTTACATTAACAAAAAATACATTATTTTACAATACACAAACAAAGCCGTTCTACGTGTGTGCAGCATTTGTCCGCATCATGTGTTGTAAAATACGTCAATTTAGTACAACTATTTTTTTATCACAATCATCGCGAAAATAATTCAAAGAATTAACATCGACATACGCTTACTCAATTTTACGATAAAGTATTACTATTCATTTGACATATCTCAATTTTCTCTTTACACATTATCGTAAACGGTGCGCTTATATGGAATAATTATCAACTTGTACATCACGTTAAAAATGTTTTCATCGAAAACTCAGTTAAATCCCCAAAGTAACGACCATAACTTTTCGTTCGAGGGCAATTATTTAAATTCTCCACGCTGCGACAACATCGTCCGTAACGTTGTAAGAATAATGACGTTTACATTGATTTACAGGGTAATGTAACATCGTAAAAACTAACGTGAAAGCTTCATTTTTCGAACAGAGAGAGCCCCGCCGTGGAAAATACCTGTTTTAATTCAGCACCACTCTCGCCAATTGTACGGCGATAAAATCAGCCTTCGCTCGGGAATTGAAGCGGTTAAACTTAACTCGATCTCTTAAATCAGCACACTGAGATTTTAATCAGACCTCAGAAGCTTCGGGAACGGTCGCGCGCGCTGCTCGGAGACGGTATGTTTCTCTTTCATAAAGACTTCGCAGGAAAGAAAACCCCAAGCGTTTACCTCTCCCCTTCCTACAGCAGCTTCTTTTTGGCGCCAGGTTCTACCCACGACATTTTTCTTCTTCTCGTACACCACGCGTTCACGGCGCGCCGCTCCTCGTAATTTTATTTATCGTCCTGCGAGACGCTTCGCGTCCCTCCTCTCGCTTCCTTCGCGTCACTTTTAAACAGATCCGGCTTCTTGTGATTTTCGCAAACAGGAAATCGACCACCTTACGACTCACAATAATTCCATTACGGCGCATCAAATGTGTTTCATCTCGTCGATAAAAAAAAGAGGCTGTAGCGTGCTAGATCAGAGTCATATTCTTTCCTTCGAACGTCGCAATATCCTCTAATGCCAAGAGAGGACGCATAAATAGGATAGATTTCATAAATCTCCGATATATTTCATCCCTTATCTTATGAAGCGTCTTATCAAATAATCGAGATAATAACGCGCGCGCGAGAAAGAGAGATAAGATAATGATAATTTGTAAATTTAATTTTTCATTAAACCGTTTCTCTCAAAAAGGAAAGTAGCGTAGTAGAAAAATAATAGTATTAGTATTAGTATAGTAGATTTAGTAATAGCATAGTAATAGTATAGTAGTTTTAGCAAGAACTTATTAAACTATTCCATCTCGCTATAAAATATCAAACACCCACGTTTGATGTAATAACATGTTATGTGTGTACATAACAACATTTCGTGATAATAACATTTCGCGTATACATTTTATATCACACATGCCTTTATCTCGCTTTATTCCCGAACATTGTATCTCTCTCTTTATTATTTCGCGGCCGCGACTTCTTTGAACTCTAACAAACAGCAGCCTTAGAAAACGATGGTAACCTTTTCAATAATTCTCTCCCTCTTTCTCTCTCTCCCTTCAGTTTTTCTATAGCAGTAACTCGACTTCAAACACTCGGAAACCGACGTCCAAGCATCACGAGCTAAACTCTACTTTGTCGGACGCATTGATCCGAACGGTATTAAAGGATCCACAGCGGCAAAACCGGCAACATACATGGACTCTGTAGCTTTTTCAGCGTCTTCATTGCCTTCGTTATCCCGTGAGAGAGGAGGCATTCTATCTCGAGAACCGGGGTGCTTTGTAACGCGGGCCAGCTATTTAAAATCCAGCAACGCTACGCGATGCCGATAATCGCTATGCCCGCTGGGCGTAATTAGAGCGGACCAGACGAGTTTATTATCCTCCTTTGAACATCCTAACGAACGCCCCAGAGCAACGTGAAACGCGCGTTACATCGCAATGTCTTTGTCTTGTCCGGCCAAAGGCTCTCCTTGAACGGAAATTACGATACGTCATTGTTGTACACTTGGCGTGAAAGCGTGGAACACTCGCGGAATCGAGAGCGTAATCGCGGTAGATAATTGAAAACAATACGTCACGCGCAAAATCACAATACAATGATACATGTACATATATGTTGTCGATATGGCGTGGGAATAAAATAACGCCCGACAGATCCTCTAAATATGTATACACATGTAATAATTTTTAATATTTTAATAACACTTTATGTATTTCTTTAATGAGAAATCTTATTTCTTAAACTATATTTAAATTACAATTTTTTCGTGCGACACATTGCATTTCTTTTTAAAATCTAATGTCCACAGATTCTATAAAAAAGTGCCAATCTCATTTTAAATATATTCATAATTCATATAAATAAAAATGTGTATACATAGTATATGCGCTTTTTCCTCAAAATAGAACATGAAAATTTTTCAGAGATAGTATAGGAGCTTCTTTGTGCATCGATGATATTTGTCACAAGTAGAAGTAAATACTTTGAGTATATTTACACAAATATATATATATATATATATATATATATATATATATATTACAAAAATATGAATAGATAAATTCTTTCGACTAAATAAAGGTTCAAGCGCACTCGCTCTGCTTTTATTCATACGACGATTATTTAAAGTTTCAAGTTACGACTCCTCGGAGTCGACAGGAAAGAAATCTTGGCCGTGGAGAAACAAAAGGGAAAAGAGAAATATCTCTCTCACCATAAATGAAAGCAGCAAAAGTCATGGACTCTTTCTTGATTTTCTTCGCATGAACGGAAGCAGATGTAATTTGGCTCGGCGCCGGAGGGTGAAGAAGATTAAACTATAAAAAAAAAACAACGACCAGTTTAATCATAATAATTCTAATTACTCGAGAACAAAGTCAGAGTAGAGCTATACCGGAGAGAGAAACAGATGTGAGAGAGGGGAATAAAGGGGGGTGGGAGGGAGAGGAAAAGGGGGTGCGATAGATTGCAGAAGCGACGAGGAAAGAGTGCAACTGGGTCGTAATGTCGCGATCATCGTTCCTTTTCTCGCGAATAAATCATTCGGAAGACGAAGAGAAGCGAATTTTTTGCGCCGCGCTAATTTCTCACTCCCGCAGGGGAAACTACGATCTTGGAGTGATTATCCTCTGCCTACGTTTCCTGTTCTTTATCGCAAAAATCAGTCCCGTCCATCCACTTTCACTTTTCTTTCTCGCTAACTTGCCTATCGTCTTGCCTCTCCTCTTTTCTCTCTATTTGACTACTCGATCCATTCTTTCAATTCTATCGACCCTATTTCTCGCGAGGTCATTAATCCTAATTTTCATTCCCTCTTTTCGAGTGTACCGCTTTCTCGGTAAGATGAGAATTTCGCATCATCGGCGACTATTAATTTTCTCCCATATTTTTCTTTTTTTATGAACAATTAGGTCTTCCAATTACTTGGGCTAACCTATATGTAGTATTAATTGAGACTTTTTTTTTGTTTTATACAGATTTTAAATTTCATTGTAGTGATTTTTGCATCAAATTTCCATGTACAATGATCATAAATGATGGAATTAAAGTAGTAAATAATTATATATAATGTATATTTTAAAATAAAATAATATATATATATTCTACAGATAATATAAATAATATATATGTATATTAAAACAAGACATTATGCGAGTCACAATTTATTTGTAAAGGAATAAAGAAATTGCAAATTGCAAAAACTCACGTATATCTAACTGCGGTTTTACCGCTGTAAGACGAAACATAAAAGATGACAGGTATTCCGATATTTAAATGCTCTCAGCAGAATCAGAGGGATTCTCCTTTTTGCGGTCCGGTACTCATGCAAACCAAATAGTCGTAATACATTTGTGTCGCTGTTCGGTTCGTTTATCTCGTTGTTCGTAAATATCATTTTTATTTCTTTATTCAAGCCTGAACACGACAAGATGGTAAGGTATCTTTGTGCAGGTTTGATCGTCGCTTTCATTATAAGTACATCTGAACGACTGATGAGCCATAGTACTCGAAAGTTTGATCAAGTAACAAGAAATCGTGAACCACAAAATAAATGAGAGAACCTTAAATTTGCACGATAGAGTCGAAATTTTTGCTACAGAGTATGTATATGTAAAGAGAGTATTACTTTTTTTGAAATTTACTTATTTACTTAACATATATAATATAAAAACAGGTGCAATATTTAATTTTGTTGAAATTTATTAAACAATGATAATTTGAGCTTTTTCATTCAGCGGTTTTAGAAATTTTTTGTATAGTTTTACCTAACTATACGCATATATGCATGAGAATGAAAATTATGTGTATATATATTCGATATTACTTAAAAAATTCTGAGTATCACTTTGCCGATTAAATGCTTTGCTCTCAAATATTTAAACACCAAAGTTAACGACTATTTGACGATGAAATGACGGCGTAATACGTTTGATGTGACGCGTTGACTAAAGGAATATTTTGTAAGTCATAAAATGTTTGTTTGCAAAGGACGTCAATTCCCAAATCTAATTTTCATGGAAGCTCCAGATAGATAGAAGAGAGAAAAAGAGAGAGAAATAATCATTTCATGTTCGCTGCGATCGCAAAGATAGTAATCACCAAATCATTCACGCGAATCTCATTAAACTTTCGACTTTTTCCAATTTGATAAAGCGTATCATCAAAACGACACAATTCTACACGGTCATAAAAATGCGCAACGTTTTTATGGATTCGTGGATCGTTATTTTCCAAGCCCTTTAGCGCGCGTGCAAAATTAAAAAATACAGCAGGTTAAAAAATGCAATATTTTAAAGTAAAATTGATTGCTTGCATATTTATATGGGAAGAGCTCGTTCAAAATAATATTTTTTTACTAACTCGCTATAAATATCGCGCGCTTCAATATTATATGTTTCTTTTTCTTTTTACTCGTGCCTCTGGAAATCCACGAAATTTAATTCATGCGAATGCGCGAGACGGCAGATAAGTAGAAAAAAAAAATTCCACAAGTAAAATGGCCGTCGTCGTCATTTCTAGGCACGGATAAATATCCTAGCGAATATGTCGAAGTTTCACTTCCACGATCTTGATAAAGGAACATGCTATATTTATGGTACACGCTCTCCCTTATGCATAATATTTTTAAGTCGGCGAAGCATGCGATATACGTATACGAAATAACGTCTACGTTATAATGAAACTTGGTCTATACAGAGTCGCAGGAAGCATCGGAAAAAAAGTTTTCCGTCCTACGGGACCTGCACGTTTCTTCCTTTTTTTGAAAAGCGATACGACTTCTCGATATCGAACACGCGAGCGGATGAGGTGAAAAAAAAAGGTTGAAAATTATTCCGCTAAATTCCGTTGTTTTTTATATATTTTTATAGAGTCGAGTTGGTAAATAAATTATATTACGTAGCTTCACGTATCTCTGATATTATCGAATGTAAGCCAGCTGCGTCGTATTTGAGTAGCAAAATTGTACAAGAGAACAGGCGTATGAAAAAAATATGAATGCGTTGCATTTGCGCGTCCCAGTTGGAAAAATTCTATCTCTTAAAACTCAACCTATTTATATCTATTTACAGTTGTTGTTTATACGTACATATACGCGCGCGCGTCGTGAAACAGTATGCGACAAAGTACAAATTCTGAGATATTTATAAATATATATTATATTTTCTATTATATATATATTTTTTTATATATTCAATTCTATTAAATTCTACTAAATTTTATATCCTTATTTTTATATTTAATTTAACGCGCGCGCGTGTGTATAATATTATTTATCAATTTATATATATTATTATAATATAATAATAACATATATATAAATTAACATTTATAATATTTATATATATATATATTATTATAAAATAATAATATACATATATGTAAATCGATGTAAAATTACAGATAAAACTAGATAGATTGCTATGTGAGCTACACGGAGAGAAAACCAAATGATCGTTGCGTGTGATATCAACGACCCTCCGAATTTCTTTCCCCGCGAGAATAAAAGCTTATGTTAAAGACGATGACTTTCCAACCCTCATAAACAGCACATGTTCCGAATCCAATTCTCGTGAATGCCTCGAAGCAGATGGAAGAACGATGCGGGTTGATGCAATCTTGATCGAGCTTTTCAGTCTTCAAATCTGATACCTAAGTAGCGAGCTTTAGGCGTTACGATGTGAAAAGTGTGTAAATGATGGTGTGATATCGCATGATGTGTGTGCGACAACTAGAAATATTATCACAACATTAACCAACCTACAATAAGAAGCAATACATGTTATAATCGAAACTATAATATTTTTAGGAAATATATGCTTGGCGAGATACAATTTTACTTTGTAGAAATTTACTACGTAAAAATTGTACGTAAATCATAATTGTGAGATACAAATTCGGTTAATCAGAAATTAAGGCAATCAGCAAATATCTTTTTTGACATGAAAACCATTTGAATGAATAAAGATCTGCAAAGAGTGCGGTCAAATTTCTCCCCTTTTTTCACCACCTCCAATTGAGTTAAATGATGGCTTAAATGAAAGTTTATGACTGGTAATTGTTTATGACATTAACCCTAAAAAATATTATGTTGAGGCGAGCAAACGTTCCAAAGAAATAAGCGATCCAAAAGAGCTGTTAGTAACAGATGGCGACAATTAAAATCGAACAAAAAAAGAAATAGAACTTCTACATTAGAAGCATATAATTTGCTTGAACAAGCACATTTTAGTGAAAAGTTCGAATGTTATTTTTGTTCGATTTTAAGTGTCGTCATCTGTTGCTAACGAATTTTTTTGGATTGCTTTGAAACGTTTGCTCGCCTCAACATAATATTTCTAAGGGTTAATCTACTAGTTATAAACTTTCATTTAAGTCACCATTTAGCTGAATTAAAAATGGAGAAAAGAAAGTTTTTCGATGTAGATTTTTAGGCCGCATTCTTTTACATATATTTTCGATGTGCGATTATTAATGATGTAACGAATGTATATGATATAATATTGGCAACGCGTTGCAAAGTTATTTCGTGAAAAATATAGTCAACAGAGTTCGCTATTTTGCAGTGACGTTGCACATCTTATCATCCGAGGTTAACTGCAGCAGATTGCCATAAATTCTCGACTATGACTTTAGAGACGTTTTTTTTTTCTTAAAAATTATTAACCCGCCTAAGCAAAAGCTGCAAGATTATCCTAGAATCTATCCGTGCTGTCCTTATTATCCTCACAGTAGCTGCCAAGGCATATTATGCGGGCTACATTATGGTATATTGAATGGCATCGTAATGCGCATTAAACATATTAGATCGCTGTACCGTGGCATATATGTAAAAGCACGAGTAAAAAGGGATGATTTATGCCTCATTCCACGTCGGAACGGCGGAAATCTCTTTCCCATAAAAATAACCCATCCACCTTCTTAATTTTCTGCTGCGCTCAATCGTGTTAAGTTAGCTCACGTACGCTTATGTATCTTCATATGTATAAATAAATTTTCATTTTACGCGCTTATTCGATCGTGCGACGCGGTAAAACAGCTTGACGAATACTTTTATATCCAGATATTTATTGTTTATAATTTGACTCGTGAAAAAAAATCACGCGGATCTACGAAAGTAAACGATGCGATACTTTATCGTGTTAAAAAGGTTTTTATGTAGAAAAATGCGACGCAACGATGTAATACGAACGACGCAATTACCGTGAAATATTATTCCACCTCGTTAGCAATATTGAGCTAGTCGATACGAAAAAAAAGAGCAAAATAAGACGCAAAGCGACATCGCGTCACACAATTGATGCGATTTTCCTCCTCACTATGCAATGCTGAATAATTCATGTGTGTGTGACGTGGATTATGACGCTTACAAGATCATCCTGTCCATGTAAAATCGCGCGCGAGCCATTCGGCATTATTAAAGGTTACATCATGTTTAAAAGAAATGCCGGAGTATCAGCCAACTTTTATTTTATCATAGCAAATAAAAATATTCCGCACACCGCCGGAGGTGCTCTTCGCATCTCGATGAAAGTCGCGCGGACAGAAGCAGAGCAACACATTATGCAAAGTTCATTAAAACCGAGCTCCAAGAACGGCTGCGACGTAACCATCTCTTCTCCTCTCCCTTTCTCTCTCTCTCTCTCTCTCACTCTCTATCTTTCTTCTTCTTCTTCTTCTTCTTCTTCTTCTCATATCTCTCCCGAAGTCATGGACGGGACGGCGTTCCATCCTCCACGTTAAACTTGGTCCAACTTTACTTGCTGCCTTCCTCCATCCTCGTTTGCGAACTTGTTGGCAGCTCCCGACCCTACATAGAGTGATTCGTGGGCGCGCTATGACAAGTTGCACGTAAGATGCGGTCGTGCAAGTCGGTTGGGCATTAAAGATTAACGAGATTACGCGCCCAGGTCGCTTTAACGCGTACAGATATATATCGCTGCATTTAGATGCGCTTGGATGTCGCTAGTTTGCGGATTGCTGTGTGACCCGTCGAAATTTCGTTCGTAATTAAATCTGAGAAGAGTTTAATCGGAGGGAGAAGTGCGAGGTGGAACGTTGTCAAATTTTATCTTTCACCTATTTATTGAATCTGAGCCGAGTCATAACCAATCGCGATAACTTCGCTGGTCGCGCTCTGTATGCGCATAGTTCGCCTAGAAATTGTTATAAATTTCGCATGTGGCGCTTGGATAATCTGTCCCGTTCAAACGGGGACATAATTATCAGATAGTATCGCCACACGGAATTTCGACCTGCTCATACGCCGGTAAAGTATTCCCATAAATTACCTGTTATGGCGCAAAAAAGGTTAACGAAAATTGTATAAGAACGTGAGTAATTATGCATACCGATGTATACCAATGTGCATGCAATTCAATCGATATCGAACTCCCTCGAAAGTCACAGCATTCGCGTGCAAATAAGCTGGGCGTTAAAGTCAAATATTCACCTATACACTCGCAATACACGCGAAGCGTGTATGCAAGCAAACGGAATAAATATGCGACTAGCATAAACAAATTCATTTCGGTGTATGACTGAGTACATAAAAATATCAAAATGAATATAAATTGGCTGACTGTTATAAACCGCAAAGTGGCGCGCTCGCGAAGCGCCGACATGTGTATCATGCATCGATTATTTACAATTAATACGTATGAACCGATCGAGCATCAATTTAGTAAAAATCATATTTGATCAAATTTTATTTTATTCGTAAAATTATTACCACGAAAACATTTCATTCGCGCGCGCTTATCTAATTCTCGAAATAAATCGAGAAATTACCAATTATTTTCTTAATGAGAGACAAAATCTTTTATCTTTTTTAGAATCAATTTTTTTTAAATTAAAAGTAGCAGTAAAAATTAAATTCCGACGAATTAAATTTTATTTTACAGCCATATTCATAAATGATGATTATTATAAAAAAGATAAAAAAGATGAATATTATAACAAATGATAGTTCTATTCACACAAAATTTTTCTTGAAAAAAAAAAATTAATTCCAAATCACAAAACATCTGCTATTACACGTAATAGTCGGAGATTTGGAACAGTAATAACATTGTGAAGATGAACTCGATAATGTTCCTAGAGATTAAATCCGCGTATCACGCATAAGATCTTACGATTCGGAGAAAACATATAAACTCAAATCAAGAAGAGGGAAGAGTATCAGAATCCAGAGAATCAATAACGAGTGCAGGACGAAATAAATGTAACGATACGCACGGTATATGGACGATTTTGGCCACGAGCCATGATTTTCAACGAAATAAACTAACGGGACACCAAGAGGGCTGGGATAGATCGGTCGGAGATAAATAAATCGCAACGATGGTTGCAGCCTCCTTTCTTCATGCTCGCCGAAATATATCGTTCGGAATTAATAGTGCGACGTGACGGCGCATCGTCGCGAAAGAGATTTAATTCGACCGATATACTGCCTCTTTGCGTCACCATTGTGCATCGATTTTTAGAGATGTATACTTCTCCTTCGCGAAGGAAATATCGTCTAGTAACTTTCTGATAAGAATCACGAAGCAATACCGCGTTTCGATCCTATTCAACTTGTTTTTGCTGTTTCAATAAAAAAAAAATGCTTCGATAAAATTAATTATTCCATGTTGATCTTTTATTTTGTCTTGTATAATTTTATCGTTTTTTATTCATAAATGATGAGTATTATAGAAAAGATAATAATTGAGTATTATAACAAATAATAAAAAATTAATTCCAAATCACAAAACATCTGCTATTACACGTAAAGTCTGAGATTTGAGACAGTAATAACATTGTGAAAATTAATTCGAAAATTAATATATTTTGTACGATTTTTTGCGTCAGTTATTTCACGAAAAACGAGAGTTATGTATTGTATGATTTCTGCTAAAATGTGACGATACGCAATCAAATTTTAAACGTGACTCTTATTAAAACTTGTGCCTGTATATCCAGTCGAAATCAAATTGAGCGCGTATCGACGACGATGCTAACAGAGTGGCACGAGAGGAGTTCTCGAGTAAAAGCTAAGGCTTCCGGTCAAGCCTTTTATGCTAATGTAATCTGGAAAGGAGTGCCCGGCCGCATTTCCATTAGCATTTATCCTAATTGCAGGGATATTTTAGCTATCACAGAAACATGTTCGTAGTGCAACGACATTTCTTTCGGATTTCTGCAAGAAATAGGTATAAGAACGTGTAATTGGAATAAAATATATGAGCATTGAAATTCTATAATTTTAATAACACAAATGATAGTATATCAAGTATAAAACATTGAAAAGATCGTACATTAATCGGTACCATGTGTGATCTGTAAAACATAAATTCGCTGCGATTTCGAAAGAGTGTCATTAAAGGAAGTGTGCTTAATCGGACTCATTTTTAAAACCTTATATTTGAACAAGATTTTGTTTAGAAAATAAAAACTGAATAAATTACGTGGTTTTTTACACGGATTTCTAACTGTAATAAATAAACAAAACTTTTTCGATAATATAATTTTTTTTTAAGTAAAAATGTAAAGAATGATAATTTCCGATATTGAGCACACTATGTTCCTAATATTGTACACCTCATTCTTAACTTTTTAAACACTAGATTATTGAAAAAACACTTAAATTTTAATACATTAAAATTGCTTATTTAATTATCAATACATATAGAAAAAATCCAAGTAAAAAACCTTTTAGAAAAACATCAGTCTCATAAAAATAACAAATTTGATAAACAACAATTTGAACACAAAATACAAATGAATTACAAAATAATGCAAAATTTAAAATCATAATGACAGATTGCATTTTAAATTGCAGTTACGTATTTTTAAATATCAATATATCAGATGTATTTTTCATTCAAAACACTTGCCTAAACACACGTACGCAAAAATTGTTTTAGATAACCAAAACTGAAATAAAATTTACAGCGAACAAACTGACTACTTCGTAAATTTCCACAACTAAACTAACGTTATACTGCACAAAGAGAAGCAATTAAGACAGTTTTTCCAAGAGAGTGCAGCATTTGTCAATAGAGAAATACAAGTGTACGATATTAGGGTCAGTTTCCTTACTTCGACAAGACTTCGAAAATTGACAGCACGCGTTACGTCATATCAATAGCTCCTAATAGCGATTTTTCCGATAAATGACTTTAAGCTTGCGACGAGAACTTTGAAACTGGTCATCTCTCGAAATCGTTAATCGCTGATTACATCAGCGAATTTCAACGAAAGGGTTGAATCGTTAAAAGGATTACGTAACGTGATACTTCCCCTTCTCAATTGCAATCGCCTTTGATTTCGCTGCGTCGTCGAAATCGGGATTGAGATAATGACTGCGATACGTGAGATCTCGTGTATTTCTCACTCGTGTTCAACACAGGATACATAGGATATCTCGATATCAATCTGATTTCGCAATTATTGGCTGTAATCTCCTCAATGTCGCAAAGCATACAAATTATCGATTTGTCGATATAGAGAATCGTGAAGCGTGAATCTATAGGAGACTATATAAACTTTTGAAAAATTCTCAAATTTTAAAATAACTCTCTCTTCTCAAATTTAAAACGACGAAAACGTTTAAAAAATCCTTAAAGGATAAAATATCGAGGCGATAATGTGCAATGGTTGACGTTAAATATAAATTACTTCTTTCATTCAATTACTTGTACGATGTTTAATCATACCTTAATTAAAATCCTCGCACGTGCTGCCCGTGGGAAAGTTTAGAAGTTAATACCCGTAGAGACGGCGATACTTTCATATTAGCACGGCAGTCGGCCGACTTACGAGCCCCGGTATAAAACGAGCTAATTACGTTATGGCAACTATGCGCAGCGCAACTTCCTCTTTTCTCGTAACTATTTTCCAGTAACGCGCGAGAGCATCTGAATCTCGCATTTTGCATGAGACATTCGCTTCACGACCTCGCGGATTATTTTTATGTAATTATTCTACTTGTCCGATCTAATCGCTTTACGCTAACTTTATTAATAACTTTCTCTAAGCGATTATTAATATTTATAATCTCTCGCAAATGAATATGGATGAGACGTGAACGTTAATTTGCCACGATCAATCACGATTAATAATTAAATTCGACGAATCGCACGGTTGTTCCTTAATCGATTGTCGATTTATCATCTGTATGATATATAAAAGTCACGCTCTTCGATGATGTTTTAAATAATTTATCATCGGAATTTGATGCTAAATTAATATAAGGGCATGTGCCCCGTGGAAAAAAAAACTTTCTTACGTTGGCACGCTACGCCGGAATTTTTTAAGTAATCAATCCGCTTAGATTAAACTCGGACTCGCGTGGCGCCGGAAGACAATACACCTCATTTTACGCACAATCCAGGCAGTAAAGCTCGACTACTTATTCCCGCATATGTGATTTCAGATGACAACGATGTCGAGGCCGTGGTACACGGGCCGCAGCAGCGGGAACAGATAAGGCAGCGAGCAGTCATGTGTAGTGTCATGTGGCTCCTTCGGCTCCTGACGATCTACCGCCTGGCTCATCTTTCGGCATCCGGTACGCACACAGGTGAGTGCTTTATATAGGAACAAGATCTCTGCATTACTGTAGCGAAAAAAGGGGAATATAGCGATACAAACGAATCGCGTGCTCTAATATATTATTTTTATAATATTTATAAATGAGTATTGCTGAAAAAAACTCGCCGAGATTGTCAGAGCGGAGAGATCATCAAAATCAATAACGAGCAGTTTCGATTTATATCGGATCACGTGTGAATCGTATTTATGTGTGACGTATACTTCGTGTACTTCATGTTCAAGTAATAACAAACACATTTCGAATCCCCAACGTGGAGTGAATTATGGTACAACACAATATCGACTGTCATAAAGAGCGTATCGAGAATTTCGAATCGGTCCAAGTTTCCACCGTTTTCACGCGATGTCGCTGAAAAACATAATCTTCGCGTTCGCGCGATAATAAATAAACGGTACAATTATTGAATGTGAAAAAATTTTATTTTTGTCGAATTAATTTTATCGAAAAAAAATCGATTATGTCATAACTGACTGAGCCGAAACCGCGTCAACTGTGGAAACTCGAGAACTGTATTACTTTATAATATAGGGTGATGCTTTTACTTCTTTTATGTATGCTATAATTTCGCTCGAGGAGCGTATATCGCGATATCGTAAAACACACACACACACGCGAATAGGAAACTATTGCTTTTGTCATAAATAAGATTTACTCATCGACGAGTCTCGCGAGTCGTAAATACATACTTTTACAACTCCATGTTTTACTCTGGAATTCCCATTACGGTTTTAGGCCTGTTACGTGCCATCTGCCATAATCGAATCCTACTTAGAAGGACGCTCGAGACGATGCGATATTAAGTCATTCCTCATACTCATTCTTTTAGGACAATCCAAGTATCGCTCGATAAAAGTAATGCTAAAAAATGACGCTGCTTCGCGTTGCAAAGAGCTTTTCCGCGACGGACATTCCTTTAAGATTACGATACGTAATAAAGATGAGGTTAATAACGACATTCCGATGCTCGAACTTTGTAATTCAACGACATCAGGTTGTATATCTTTCGATCTCAATCTATACATTAGCCAATAAGATGACGAATGGATGTAATATCAATCCGAATTATGTAGTCCATCGGACTCTTCTCATCTCACGTGAATTCACTCACGGATATTTTAGAATTTGAATATTTGCTCGTGCGTGTGTGATTGTGAACGTAGATTGGAGCGAAATCTACTTGGACCTGAAAACGCACATATGTCATCCGCGAAAGATCCATCTCGCGAGATGAATTCCCGTGAAATTTAAATTACGGTCGCATATAAATCCCTGGATGCGACGACGCTATGTAAATCCAAAGAACGATAATAACTTCCGACCGCGCGTTTTCTCTTATTATCCCGCAGATATCACGCGGAACACAACGTGTTCTATAAGATGTTACGTCATGTTACGCGTCGCTGCGCGTTGATTAAGATAATTAACGGAATGTCATATCACCGATAGGCGATGTAGGAAACGTGACGATGCCTCTTGTCTGAATACAATATTCGATTCATCGGTAATAGAACCGTTTTTTTTCTTTAATTAATAATTGTTTCACGTTCTCACACAAAGCGCGAAAAAATCCTTTAGTAGAATTAAAGAGAATACATTTTATTACGAAAACATACCTTTATGTATTTAAGCGCGAGCCATTTGTAAGAAACACAAAGAGAAAGCTTAAACCGCTTTATCTAAAATGAAGAGAAAAGGAATTTAAGAAATGATATCGCATATTACACTCGCTACATATGCTTTGCGTGGATTAAAAAGCAACACCTCGGGAGTTAAGTGCTAAATAAAATTTATCACAGATTTACATCGTTAAATGATATAGCACCTTTATCTCCTTTTCCAGGTTGATTCATATTACGACAACGACACGACAAGACAAATATCCATGTTCTCATATAACATATCCTTCCATGAGTGAGAACGTACTATTTATCTTTATGTTTTTGTCGTAGTGTAAATCGACCTTAATACGTTTATCTCGTTTACCGTAACGCTATGTCCCATTTTGCTGCCTTGCCACGGATTAACTGCACGATTCACTCCCCGAGGTTGGAACGTAATCATTAATAATTTACACAAGAGTGTGTGCATGCGCGGCTGGGGAGAATTTCGCGGGCGATGCGGTCTCTTCTGCTAAAGACACGTTATCTTCCGATAGAGACGGTTATTGTTCCCGGTAAGACGGAAACGAGCTGAACGGCCCTCGTTTCCATTCTCGGCATTGTCAGACGCAGCCGGCGCCGGATTCGCATAATGCTGCGAGCGCGAAAACATCGCGAACACCGAGCAACTCTATTAACCATTCTGTCAATGAACGGGTATCCAAAGTATTTTTAAATGTTAAAAATGTGTCGTGGAACCTTTTTCTCCGCTCGCAACAAAATACGAAAGGCCTTTGTATTCGAAAACCTCCTAAAAATACAACGGGAAAGAATGTTCGATGCCTAACAGCTGTTATGAAGAAATTGTCGCAGTGCAATGTGTCAAAAATACGCGGTTGACACCCATTGATGGAAAGGTGAAAAATTATGCATTGACAGAGAAGGGTTAATGAAATAGAAAAAAGAACAACAAAGAAGAACTATTCGATATCGAATTATTGCTCTCATAACGAAATGCTTCGCATCAATTAATGGCTGCTTCGATAACCAATAACCGGATATATAATACAAATTACATTTTATCGAATTGACCGTCAATTAATTCGCAATAAATTTAGGATTATCGGAAATGTCGGAGCGCAAAGTAATGGCACACGTCGAAATATTAGCGCTCTCGGTGTATTCTAAATTGCAGCGAGGTAAATTTATTACAAATAGCACAAACAACCTCGGATCACGAACGTGGAGAGCGATATTTGAATTTTGCGCGTCAACGATAATAAGATTATAATTAATTATACCGTATGTGTTTATGTGCGTTTTGTGATATATATATATACATATATACCGATTTGATCGTTCTTTACTAATTCTATTACATTATATTATATATACACAGAATATACACACGTTACATTCTGCCAGCAACTTTGTAAAGATTACGAGGATAATTGAAATTTTGGGGCACACATCGTGATGACGATGATGAATCGCAGCAAGTTTCACCATCGGTGCCTTGATACACGTTTTCCATTTAAAACGCACGACGAGGATAAATAGAGAATGATTAATTTAACCCTCCTGTCAATAAGCGGGTACCCAAACGTCAAAATTATGCATTGACAGAAGGATTAAGATAAAAACGCGCGATTCTTCCCTTACACCGTGAAATATTCGCAAAGAGAGAGAGAGAGAGAGAAAGAGAGAGATTCGAGGGCCAATCTGGCTGCGGCTGGATACCGCAACATCGACGCGTTTGTCTACCGAAACGAGACGCGAGCGTCACGTCACGCACGAGTATCTGGAACGCTGCGCCAACGTTGTGGACGTTGGAAACGCGTGCAGAATTTCTAATCTGCACGGTACACACCGCGACGTCGGGGCGTACGCAAATCATGAAAGTGACAAAGCGATCGGCGCGCCGACATGTGCAATTAATTCCCGGGGAGATCGATGCGCACCGCAGCGCGTTGCGAGCATCGCGGAATGTTACTCGGTATCCTTGTAAATGTATCCACGTTGAACACGCCGAGAACGTGCGCCTGTGCCCATGTATATTCGTTAATGATACGGTAACCTCCAGCATCGGTCCATCCATTCCTTTCACGATCGCTCGTATATACAATACTATACACACTCATTCTCTCTCTCTCTCTCTCTCTCTCTCTCTCTCTCTCTCTCTCTCTCTCTCTCTCTCTCTCTCTCTCTCTCTCTCTTGCTTTTTTACTCCGTTTTGGTTTTCGTTAATTAAAATTACCGGTAAAAAGTAATGGCGTTAATTAAACAATTGGAGCGCAGACAGTCGTGTATATCTAATTATATTTATATATTACATATATAATAAATATATAAATAAAAAAAGAATTTATATATATTATATATATATATATATTAATTTACATATATATAAAAAACACCAATTATGTATGTATATCGATTATTTAATCAATATATCATTTCTTTTTTTCTCTCTTTTTTTGGCATAGCGTAGTCGCTGCGTAGTCAAATTAAATCTGACGTTACTTCGAATCAATACGACATATAGAACGTATTGACAGGACGCGTAATGCACGTGCACGTCGCGTGCGTAATCGCATGACGTATGCAATACTCGCAATACGAGAGAACTACTCGAACATGCAACCGAGAATTCGCCGCGAGTCCATCCGTATATATATCCTGCAATTCTCGCAATTTATAGTATCTGCAACGCGTTGCAACACCTGCAACACGTTTGTCATAAATCGACTCTCGATTCTCTGCGAATCGGTCTTACGGAGCTGTCCGAGAAATAAGATTCCTAATGCAATACAATATGCTCCTTTTTATATTTGCACATATTACACAAATCCGTAAAGGACGGAGTAGAGTAGAAAACTTACGAAGTTGCTGTGCGTTTTGTAATATACGTAGTTTTGCAAGGAACGAAGCAGGTTACGGATTGATAAACATAACGGGTATTGAAAACGGCTATTTTTCAACAACACATTGCGCATGTTAAATCGATTTAAAATTTTGATATTCCTATTCTTTAGAAACATCAGATTTTTCATAATATTAATTTGCAACAAATTTTTTGATACTCTGAGAGTTTCTTCCTTGAAATTTATCTTTTAGGAGAATATATTTTTCTCTATTGAAAAAGAAAAGAACTGGAAAACAATTTTATTTATGAAACATTTGAAAAATTACGTGAATATATATAGCCAATTCCACGTCAATTCGGACAAGAAATGACCTCGTATTTTTTAAATCGATCAAAACTTTTTTCACGTGAAATATACATAAAATATGGAAATACGTATTTTTTTATTTGTCCAAAATATTTTTTTTATAGAAGTTATAAACAACAAAATTTTTGTGAAAAATGAAAAAATTGTCAACTTAAAAAATTAATATCTCTGGTTATACTTGTCGTAGATATATTTTTAAAAATGCATTTTAGAGGTAAGGAAACAACCTTTTTTATAAAAATAGTTTAAGTTACAAGAAATTGCTAATTACAATTATTATAAATAATTGAAATGTTTAATACTTTCTTTCACCAAAAAGTACACTTTTTAAAATATTTGAAATAATTCTATTTCATTCTTCATTTTATTCTGAAAGTGTACATATTTTTTATTTTATGAAGAATCGATAGATTCTTTTTTTTATATATTTTTAATGAATGAAGCGCCGCGCCGTGCTCGCGTCATTGACTCGACCAAGTAGTATGCTACGCGCTATGGCGCGCCGATTTCTTCGGAATTTGTAGGAAAAATGTACAGTATGAATGACATGAATTATAATGTTGATTACATTCAACATTATAAATTTTGTTGAATGTAATCAACATTATAAATTATATCATTGATACTGTACATTCTCAAGAAATCGGCGCGCCATAGCGCGTAGCATACTACTTGATCGAACCAGAGACGCGAGCACGACGCGGCGCCTCATTTATTAAAAATATATAAAAAATAGAATCTACCGATTCTCCATAAAATAAAAAATATATACACTTTCAGAATGAAATGAAGAATGAAATAGCATTATGTCAAAAATTTTTGAAAGTGTATTTTTTAGTGAAAAAAATTATTAAACATTTTAATTATTTATAACAATTGTAATTAGCAATTTCTTGTAACTTAAATTATTTTTATAAAAAAGGTTGTCTCGTTAGCTTTAAAATGCGTTTTCGAAAATATCTCTATGATAAGTATAATCAGAGATATTAATTTTTAAAGTTGACAACTTCTTCATTTTTCACGAAAATTTTATTGTTTATAACTTCTGTAAAAAAAATATTTCGAACAAATACAAAAATACGTATCTCTTTATTTTATGTATATTTGACGTGAAAAAAGTTTTGATCGATTTAAAAAATACGAGGTCAAAAAAGATCGATTTTTGTCCGATTTAACGTGGAATTGCCCATATATAAATTATTCTTAAATATGTATAAAAACATTATTTTTATAAGATATCCAATTTTCCTCTTCTCTTCATTAATATTGTTTTTTAATATATACATATATATATTTTTTTAATAATTTAATTATTTGTAATAATTAATATATGTATAAATTATTCTTAAATATGTACAAACATTATTTTTATAAGATCTTTAATGTTTCTCTTCTCTTCGTTAATATTATTTTTAGAATAGTATATACATATAAGCCAAAGAGACTACAAAATAAATTCTATCGTATCATATTATACTGAAATATCGATGGGAAGCGGCTGGAGCGACAAGTTCAACATGATTCCATTCATTGGCGAAGCGAGCGATACCGAAGAAACAGAAGAAGAAGGGCGCGTTCGGCAAGACGCAGTTGGAGATGTACGTACAGATCTCCAACTGCATCGTGAGCCTATACAACGATGTGTAACACGTAGCACGCTGTACGGTAAAGCATGCATAAAACATGGGAACACCGGAATGGACTGCGGTACGGATCGGAATCATTTATCGTGATTTAGAAATCGTACGATTGTTCGTTCGCGCGTTCCTCACGACGTGTGTGAATCTCGCTCCTCTGTCCGTCCATCGAGTGTGAAAATGAAGGTCCGAGAGGCAATTGTAGGAAGGGTTGAAAACCGCCATTCTAGAACGATATTCCCAATTCTTGGATCCAAGAACGCACGATGGAACGGGTACAAACGACGTCCTAGTAGAATCGATCAACACTTGTCGCGACCGAGATTCTTCTTCGGACGAGATTCTCTCGTTCGTTCATGCAACGTGCGCGAAACGTACACGAGACCACGTCTTTCGTCTCTTTCTCCGCCGTGCTATGTATTTCGCGTACAAAAAAGTACGCTTGAATAAAAAAATGTCTCCTTATTTTTCTCTTCCCCCGAAGGGTTTCTTCGCCAAGCGCTTACATATATTCGAGACTTCGCGTCTAACTGGTAACAAGTTCGCGTAATTAGTCACGCCTCGTGTAATCCAGCTTCGTGATTTCGGAATGTATACTTTGCCGACAAATGATTGCAATCACCTGGTACCAGCGACATACCGACGGCGATACCATCTCTCTCTTCTGTTTAGTACCCGAATGCCGGACTTTAGAAGTAGAATTACACTGTATTCCGCGCGTGACTGCTCGGGGATTAACGGTGCTTCGCAGTAGTTTCTGTTTACTTCTCTGTCAGCTGTTTGGACACGGATACGCTTGTATACGGATCTCTCTCGTTCCGTTTCTCAGTTTCTCTTGGGAAAGTTTCCAAAGATAGGTTTATACTGGCGTGTATTATATTATAACATGCGTAAATTATTATAAGGGAAGTGTGCCCCTAATATCGGATCCATTTTTAAAGCCTCATATTTGGAAGATTTTTTTTTTAATTGAATAAATTACGTGGTTTACACGGACTTCTAACTATAATAAATAAACAAAACTTTTTCGATGATATAATCCATTTTTTTAAGTAGAAGTGTAAAAAATGGTAATTTTCGATATTGTGAGCACACTATGTTCCTAATATCGTGCATCTCATTCTTAACTTTTTAAAGATAATTGAAAAAAAAATTTTAATTTTAATTCATTAAAATTGTTTATTTAATTATCAATACATTTAGAAAAAATCCAAATAGAGAAACCTTTTAGAAAAACGTTAATCTCATAAAAATAGCACACAAATTACAATTCGAACACAAAATACAAATGAATTACAAAATAATACAAAATTTAAAATCATAATGACAGATTACATTTTAAACTGAACTTACATATTGTTAAATATCAATATCAGTTGGTGTATGATTATATTAAGCAAATATTCATGAAAGAAATATGACTGTCCAAACGAGAATACAAAAGTCTACAATTTAACTTTTATTAATGAAATTAAAAGACTATAACTTACAGAGTGCATATATGTTAAGAAAAAAATACCTTCGCGTATCTTTTCATCCAAAACACTTGCCTAAACACGCGTACGCAAAAATTTTTTTAGGTAACCAAAACTGAAATAATTTACACCGACAAACTGACTATTTCGTTCACTTCCACAACTAAACTAAGTAACGTTATACTGTACAAAGGAGAAACAGTTAAGACAATTTTTAAGAAAGCACAGCATTTACCAGTAGAGAATTACAAATGTACGATTAGGAAAGTGCACGATATTGGTCTCAGTTCCCTTACGATACCATTTGTTAAATTCTGATATTCCAAACTTGGATCAATTCTCATTAAGCAAAATTTCCGTAATTTACACACAGGCGATTTGTAGAAACAACTAATTACAAGAGAATTGTTACCGTTTTCACCTCCATAAATCTGCAAATATCGTCACTGAATATAAAAATAGTCACGTGTGTCGTGAAATTTAAGTATTTCTCTTAGAGATTATTGAATGTACAGATTAACAACTAATCGTGTCCTCGTGTCAGAATATTTAATGATCCGCGCTTGCAGTATATTATCTGCATATTGTTTTCCACTACGTCTCTATTTGGAAAATTATATTTTATATTTGTTCAACGCGTGAATCGATCGAGTGTGCGTGAAGGAAAATTATATACTCATACCATATACTTTTGCATTCGTTCCCTTAACAACGCTACCGTATCAAAGCAGAGCCTTCAACCGGTGATGGTGATACTAATGTCAATACGTCGCATAACGATTTTCATATCCGAGATAGGGAGAGAAAGAGAAAGGAGAGTGTGTATGTGTGTGTGTGTGTGTGTGTGTGTGTGTGAGACGAGCCGATGATCGACTGACTAGATAGATTCTTCTCGGTATCCGGGACACGCTTCCAATAGTTCCACCGGAATTCCCGATCAGTTTTTCTTCCCTCCGGCGAGGGAGAAATTTCCGCTCTCTCTCGATCGCGGAATTGACGCGCGCCGGTGCAAGAGCAGAACGGAGGAAGAGGTGACCGATGAAGAAAAACGGCGAAGGGATCGACGAGGGAAAGAGAAAAGGGAAGCTTCGAAGATAAGGGATGACGAAGAGGAGAGCGTGTGCGCGCGCGCGCACGCGTGCGGGAAAGAAAATTTCGCGCTCCGCGGCATACTGATCCCTTTTGACGTGCGACTTCGTGTCGCGGAATTGTGCGCCTCCCTATATATATATATATATATATCTTTCTCTCACCCCTTTCCTCTCTGTCGCGTGAATTCCATGTCGGATCCCAGCCGGTGAGTCCGGGGGAAAAACTCCCGTGCACCTATCGCTGACTCGATGAAAGTCAGGATTACCTGTGCAAGTGCTCCAATTCGTCTTCGATCGTGGAACAATCGACTGCAGCGGGCTTTCCGCCCGTGCTTCCTCAGATGGAACTTCTGTTGGCGTTACGTGACGGGACTTATGAAGGAGGAGTCTCGGTACGTCTCGGTACGTCAAAATTTTTCGACATATTCCTCTTCCCTCCCCCTCGTCGTTCGATTTCTTATATTTATAGCGCTGCTGCAGCTCCGATATATGACTCTTGATATATTCAAATTTATACTTTAGAGGAGGGTTGTCATAAGCGCGAAGAAACCAATTCGCAATTTAATTTTTAATCTAAAATCCCGCAAAATGCGTTTTTACTTCAACATTAGACAATTTAAATATTAAAATCTTTAATCGCGTATTAATTAGCAATTCTTGAGAAAACAACCTCCTCTCTCAACAAAGATTTATATATTTTTGTTTATATAAAAAAAAAACTCTGTGTAGAATCATTGCCAAGAAATAGCATACATAAAAGAGAAACAAGATCGGTAAGACAAGCTGTATAGTGCTTCCATTACAACTTAGTAAGAAATATCTCCTTCTTATTCTCTCTCTTTTATTTCTTCTTGAAGCTCGACGCCTCGTATCCCGATATTCGATTTTACAAGCAGTCTGCTTCCTTCGTGGTACAGATCTAGAAAAACTCGTCGTCGCGAGTTAGCGTCTAACTTGGTGATCCTCGAAACACGGACGAGCGATGTGACTTTCTCCCTCGTCGTTGTGCTACGCGAAATCTTACTTGTTCTCTCTCTCTCTCTCTCTCTCCCTCTCTTTCTCTGTCTCTTACATTTTCGTCTTTCCGTTTTCTCTCGTCCGTCTTAGAAAAAAGTTTCTACTTCGCGACCAAATATCCATAAAGATATTCCACGCACCCGACGATGTCGGATTGTACTCTGCGAACTTTGTCAGTAGCATAAAGTGTAACTGTGGAAATTATCATTATCAAAGTTGAAAGTACTGGCAACGCAGAAAAATAAACGATGTACATTAACGAAATGCTGTTGTTTAAGTCGAACTAATATCCATTGTAACAGAAACTAAAAGAAGAACTAAAATCACAAGATATTTTTTAAATACTCTTTCATACTATTACATTTACATTTCATTTTTTAGTGCTGCATCTTTAATATAAAAAAAGAAACTTAAAATTTAATAACTGACTTTTTCAAAAAATTACAATTTAGAAAAGACAAAGGAATTATTTTTTCTCAACTTCTTACTTAAAAATAATGCAATGACTATCAATCAAATTAAAATTTTTATAAATTACATGTGCTTTAGTACAATCTTCTTTCTAATATAAGTATCCTTAGTTAAAGAATATAATAAATTTTGATGTTTTACGCAGTTATAATTATAT
The DNA here is from genome assembly GCA_949152495.1 of Lasius fuliginosus. Taxonomy (NCBI): domain Eukaryota; kingdom Metazoa; phylum Arthropoda; class Insecta; order Hymenoptera; family Formicidae; genus Lasius; species Lasius fuliginosus. The sequence continues at coordinate 13,071,754 of OX424449.1, read as the reverse complement.
GTTATTATTAATTGTAGAAAGGAAAAACAGAAAAACGTAACATTTTGAGAGAAACCTTTACACGCACTTCTTGCTTTTAATAAAACTTATTCGGATCGAAATAACGAAGTGTGCTATGCAAAACTCTGTACGAAAAAATCGAGACGTACAGTTATACCATAAGCAGCGAGAATACGATGTTCGAGGATGTCATATGTGTCCTGACTACTAGCTCGAGGATGTCATATGTCCCAACTATTGGCCTGTTACGGCCATAAATGCGTATTTACGCTGATATGAGTCGTTATTGGCAGGTTGGACTGGACGTCGATAACCCTGAGCGATGGCCCGGAACGGGAAAATGCCAGCGAATCGATTAAACAAAGTCACGAGTTACGATCGGAAGCGGACAGATTGAATGCAAAAAGCGGAAAGAGAATCGCCAGATACGTAAATTTGACGTTTACGCCGTAAACAGATCCTGACGATTCGAACGAGTATACGCGCCCCGCGCGTATTTATAATAATAATTTATATGCCACACTGTGTTTGAATTGTCAACTAATATAATACACACAACATTTTCGCGTTTGCGGTTTATATTTATTATATCACAAAATACATATATCTCTTCATTAATATAATTGCTTCTACACTCGTATAACAAGGTAACAATTCTCTCGATATTGAAACTAGTGATGGGATTAAGTATCTTACAAGTAAGTTCAAATTTGTTTGCATGCTTTCGAACTCTCTATAAAGAATACACAGAAGAGAAAAACAAGTACAATATATGAAATATCATTTCTTACGAGTATTATTCGAATTGCTAGAAAATGAAACTTGATTATTGGATTCGACTCGGATTTTTAAGTACATCGAACTCGATCTCATCCCTAATTAAAACAAAATAAAACGCATACGCTTATAATACCTCCTCTAAATTCAGACATAATTTTTTTTTTATCGTGATTAACGTGGTTTTAAAATAATATTTAGCATACTCTACTGTGTTACAGAATTGCCTCTGGCGACGGACTCGATTTCTACGAAATCGACGACGGCGGCGAAGCGATCTGTGCCGACGGATGCACCAATGCTGAATTACATCTTCGACACGCACAGCACCCTGAACAAGCATCAGCATCATCACGATCACAAATGGGGCCCGCACTTCGAAGGCGAGAGCTCCAATATTACGGTGCAGGCGGGCGCCAATGTCACTCTCGACTGTAGGATATCGTTGCTGCAAGACAAAACTGTAAGCGCAATCGCACACGGTCACATTCCGTTTCCTACTTCCGTTTTTCCTCCACGTATCCAGTCTCCACGCTCGGCACGCCTTTTAATCACCGCTACGAATTCGCGCAATAATTCACGACTAATCTCGAAATATTTTGCCTTATTACGGCCCGGGTAAGCTACGTTTAGCTTATTATGATTAATCTGCTGGTGCTCTCGCGCGCGGACGTTCGTATATTTTAAACTTCAAGGAACGAGTTTAAGGAGAAATTCGCGTAATCTCTACCGGCAATCTGGTTATTTGCGTAATCTGCACGTAATAATTTAATACTATAAATCCGAATAGATAGTTAGACTTTGCAGGAATTGAAAAATATCGTCTCCATTCTTACGATTTCTTTTGCTCGATATACAACGTGACAGATGTAAAAATTTTTGTGATGATCCACGCAAATATTTTTAATTGCACATTGTGTGTGATTGTACTTTGATTGTAATTATTGTAATTTGAAAGTTTTTGCAAAATTAGAGATAATATATTTAATCACGAAACCGAGAGTCGTGTTGCGAGGCTATGACGATTGTATTTTCAACTACTGCCATGTTCATTTGGAATGCATTTATTGCTGCTCGTAATGCAGTAACAAACCGTTTCCGCATTAGCCCCAAACTATAGAACAAATTATGCGGTCAGATATCGGTTGTATACGCATGAATCTCTCTGGCTCTTGAACAGATAATATCCTGTTACCTGGCAGCAAATTACAGTATAGTTAACCAATTACAGTATAGTTAACCAATACAGTGAGAGTTGTGGATTGTGTAAAATTAAATAATTATGTGTGCGTATAACGTTACAAATTCTTTTATAAAATTGTTATTTACATTTATTAATGAATAAAAAAAAAACACTAATATATATATTATTTTCCGCACATTTTGGTGCGTTATTTTTTGCACACTCTTTTGAATAAAATAAATATTAATAGATATCTGGCGCAAATTCAAGATTCGACTTTGCACTCGCATCATTGGAATCAGTGATGACGAACGATCGCGAATCCCTAGCGAGCCAATAATACACGATTAATGTTCGTAGATGTTCATGTGGAAGATGCATGATACATAATATATCTAACGGGGTTACTCGGCAACACATTATTCAATTTCTGTTATGTGATTAAACTGGCATCCTCTATTTCGCGTTTACCGTGTTTCAATCTGCCCTACACGTAAATATTGATACAAACCTGGATTGATCGTTTGCAATTTCCTGAAAATTGCTACTATATGTATAAATAATACAATCTTGAAGACAAAATACGCGTTATGGCGAAGAAAAGGCAAGGAAGCGTGCATTTCATCCCGCTCGGAAAAATGTTTACTCCGCGTCGGACTATAACTATGGATATCTACTTGACTAGCAAGGAAACCTCGCAAACCCGAAGATTCTGATTTTGATGAAACTTTACACACATGTAGGAAGGATAAATAGATGAATTTAGAAATTTTTAGTTGCCAAAAACGATTCTAAGGGGTGAAACCACCCCTCATATGTAGAGCGGCTTTTTGCTTTTCTCGAAAAGTATTTGAGATATCAAAAAATATTTTATACAAAAGTTTCATGGTAAGAACACCTCTATTTAACCACATTAATAAAATTTTGAAAACATTTTTTTTTATCTTTGAAAAAAGTTTTTTCAAAAGAAATTTTTTTTAAATATTATTAATGTGGTTAAATAGAAGTGCTCTTACCATGAAACATTTTTTAATAGATATCGAATACTTTTCGAAATATATCGAGAAAAGCAGAAAGCCGCTCTATATATGAGGGGTGGTTTCATCTCTTAAAATTGTTTTTGGGCCGCAATTAAAAATTTTTAAATTCATCTATTTATCCCCTCTATATATGTGTAAAGTTTCATCGAAATCAGAATTTTCGGGTTTCGGAGGTTCCTTTTTAAGATGTTTCCGTGAAAATATATCACACACTAAGATTGAATTATTATCGGCATGAGTACATGATTGATAATTGATTGAAATAATTTATTATTATTGATAATGTATTAAACAATTGTCGATTGTCGCAAGATTGTAATAAAAATATTAATTTTGATTCGTGAAGATAAAAGCATGGAGAATGAAATTTTGATCCCCTGTTATCGAAAGAATAAAATTTTTCTTAGAGAATCAATAATGGCATCAGAATGCACTCGTATACAAAATACGTAACAAATGTACGAGAGAATTGTCGATATACAACCGAATAAATCCGAATACAAATCTATCTATACACCTGTTGATATTTTACATACGTTTTTTTTCTTGATGTCAGCAGACGGATAGATAAACCTATAATTTTTTACGCCATTTTTTACCATCTTTTAGCGGATGTTGAGTTCGACAAGCATCATAAAATATTTCAAAATTTAATAGTTTATGAGATATTTTATACTTTAATTTGACATAAACTATAAAATAATTCCTTTCCCTCCATGACCTATGATAAATAACAAAAATATCGCAAAATGTCATTGTGCTGACAGATTGTGATGTAATTTGGGGCTAAATAAAATTAAAAAAAAATAAAAATTTGAAATTGCAGGTATCCTGGTTGCGACGACAGGAGAGTAGCGAGAAGATGAGTCTGCTGACAGTGGGCCAGAACACGTATACGGGCGATAAGAGGTACACCATTGAATTTCAGTATCCTGACAACTGGCGTCTGCGTATCAAGCGTGTTAACAGCAGCGACGAGGGTCAGTACGAGTGTCAGATCAGCACCCATCCGCCTAAGTTCATTCATATTAACCTACACATCAACGGTAAGTGATAATGCGGACTTGACGCACAGCTGTTGTCTAATGTCAACGTCGAGAGCGCAACGATGATAACGACGATAATGTCGTAGTTAGTCACGCAAAAGGGAACGATAACAGTGTAGATTTCTGCGATTCACGTTTCTTGAATAAAATAAAATGTGCTTGCACATCCCCGATTTAAATTCCGCGTGTAAAATGTGCGCCGTTCGTCGGATATTTCTAGCAGAATTCCTTTTGAGCAATCCGACACAATTATTTTATCCTCTTAAAAGAAGCGGAGCAAAGAGCGAAAATTTCTCCACTATTTATTCTCTCGAGTTTACATGTCTCTTCTCTTCATTTAACACCTTTTTGTTCCGCCCGCGTCGTGCCTGGGTTTGAAACGGAATTTAACGACGTTACGACGAGTGGAAATGTAAAAGAGATTAGATAGTTGAAGTGATTGTGATGTAGATTTTTCTTCGGCTTCTGAATGAAGGATTATTTGATGGGACGCAAAGAATTATACTCTTTAAACCATAGCAAGAATAACCGAATATAAATATATATATACATATATAAAATTTAAATTTGAATAATAAATCCAAGAACCAAAATAAGACTGACACGATAGAGAGTTTCACTCTTGTATCTCTTTCTCTAATGCCATTCGTGCTTATTTAAATTAGTAAAAAGAGTCAAAAAAGAAAGGCGATGTGTCGCTAGAGGGCGATCCAATAATAGCGATGAAAGAATAGACAAAATGAAGGGAAGCTCGAATTGCGAGACTTTGCTAGTAATCGGATAAATCGACTTGGTGTTCTTGCGGTGAAAATCGCTTAAAAGGATAATTGAAAACGAACCTTAGCTGAGATAAACGGAAAATGGAGAAAAGGGAAAATCCACGGTCTGTCCGGTTCGGTAGGACCGGCAGAGTGGAAAGCGGAAGAACTTCATCTCGCTCTAGAGCTCGGGACGAAATCGAGATCTGACGAGCCATCCGGCAAAATGAGGGGATACGAGGGCGAAATGGCGGCTAGAAGGGAACTGGAGCGAGAAATGGACAACGGAACGGTTGCAAACGGCAGGAAGATTTTAATAAACGTGGGGGGGAAAAAATTGCGTAATTTCAAAGTTTAACGGTGGACAATATGACTTTCTCGAAAACGACAGTCAACCTCAGAAGAAGAGATGAGAATAAAGATAGGCAGCAGTATCCGTTTATTAAAAAAGTTTCCAAATTATATCGTCAGATAGTATAAAAAAATTAACAATTAGCGCAATTTTTAATTAGAATCTCTTTGTGGTCCAGTCATCGATATAATGTATCTCTCATAGACTCGCGGAAAGATAACGTGCGTAAAAACCGTACCAAAGATTGTAATGGATTTATTCGTAGATTAAAATGCGACCTCGTGCTAGTTTCGCCGGATCGCATAAAATTACAAGCTTACAACGAAGAAAAAAAAATATCAGGGAACGGGTTTTTTCTCTTTTACTTATTTCCTGGTTCGCGGCTCCTTTGCCGATGTGAGATTATATCGTAAGCTTCCGTTTCCCTACGTGGGATGAGATGAGTGTAGAGCTTCCTCCTGTTACAGCGGGAAATTTCCTAACGCGAGTTCAAAGGGATTATCTGCTTAACATCCCCTCGCATTCTTATTCCGGTGCATTCCTCCATTTTCGTAATTTGTCAAAATGATAGCGTTTGTCGATTACTTCTTGGAAGAGTGCCGTATTTGTTTATTTTTTTTTCTTACAAATAATTATATTATTATATACGTCTCTTTTTTTCGGCGACGATGTCGCGACGACACGAATGTGGCTTCAATCGGCCATTTATTTGGCGCTCGCTAATTATCGAGATTCCCTCGTTATTCAATTAATGTTCACAATTAAAGTTTAATCGTTCCGTGCTGCCGGCGCCTTTATACGCCCGGTTTTCACGCGATCATTTATAACGTCAAGTACCATTGAAAGAACGATGTATCGTCGGATCGCACGTTCTCATTGGCCACCCGGTATAACCAATTCCCTTTTCCTATCTGTTTAACTTTGAGAGTTAAATTGCGGCGAGCACAATTGTCTATTGTGCGAATCTTGCAATCGCGTTTCACCGATGTATCACGTTTGCATCGTACAATAATTAACGCACGTGACGTGAATGCATCCCGCCCGATTGTCGCACGTTGCAATTGATTGTCAATGCATCTATTTTTGAATCGACGTGAGAAAATTACGGAATATTATGTACATGAATGGACATAAATTTGCGGAGAGAGAGAGTTTTGATCTCTTGAGCCACGAACAATGAACATGAGTCAATTAATCTCTCGAATGAAATGTAATCTGTCTACAAATATTTTAGAGATGGGATCAAGTTCAATAAGTGCTTAAAAATTCGAGACGAATCCAATAATCAAGTTTTATTTTCTAGAATTCGAATAGTACTCATAAGAAATAATATTTTATATATTGTACTTATAGAGGGTTCGAATCTACTTGAAAATACTGTTTTCTTTTTTTTTCGATGTAATCATAGAGAGCTCGAAACCATGCAAACAAATTCGAACTTACTTGTAAGATACTTAATCCCATCGCTAAAATATTTACAATTTAATGCGATACAAAATACAAATGTCAAAAAGGTAATTTTTCGGAGATTCTCGATGACACTGTTACATTCAAGCAACGCCAGAAGATCGTCGCTTTTGCTAAGACGAGCTCACGTAAAACGAAGGATCAACACTTAATCTAGAAGAGAAGGGGCTGAGAAACTGCGCGAGATGAAGTAGCCGAGATTTTGGTATGCAGTCCTTTCTCCTCGACCTCCACCTGTCGTCTGTCTTCCTATGCAGCCAATCTCTCTGGCAATTTAGCCGACGCGTGTCCTTTCCATCAAGATGTTAATAAAAGAAAGAATGGAAGAGATTTAGCGATTACAATATACAAAGAGTTTTATAGCTAATAAAGCATTTATTAAGCAACTTAATTTTCTCGTGAATTTAAAAGAGAAACGGATAATGTCTTTCTAGATTCAGAGTTTTATATATATTATAACAGCGGGAGAGAGAAACTTTCAAGTTTTATTTTTCACGCATTCTGCGACAAAAGTGAGATATATGAGTGAAGATATCCCTTTCAAATTGATATTAGGAAATTTCAGTGTTTCAGTTTTTCACTGAAAATAATTTCATCCGAATATAAATCTCACTCGCTTTATTTATGATCAAACATTTCACGCTGCTACAATGTTAAACACAGATAAGTTTCTTTTTTTTTTTAAACATCTGATTCAAGTTTCATTACTTCCACTAACTGTGAAAATATGTAGTATCTCGAAATTTGTGAGCGTTAACGCGGGATTATTGCGTGAAGAGGAAAGAAAGGGAAAACGAACGAAAAACATATTTCCGCACATGGTGGTGAAAATGGGGAAGAATTTTGTATCGCGTTGCTTAAAAGCGGGCGGAATAAAACGCGGCGTACCTCAGATAGGGAACATAAAGAAAAAAAAGGCCGAGGGAAGGAGAAAAGGGCGAGCGTGAGAGAGATTACATTTCGCGTGGTATTCATGAGGTCGGGCACCAGAATCGAGGGGGGTGGGGAAGGGGGTAGAGGGGGGAGGATTCTGATCTATCTCCAAAACGTTTCCCTTTTTCGTGATTTTCCTAAAAAAAATTTCCTTCGGCAGCCGTACATTGCTCGAATTCGTAGACGCGATATAGCCACGCAACTAGGTAAATAGGTAGAGAAAGAGGTATCAGAAAGAGAGAAAGAAAGAGAGAGAGAGGGTTGGAAATGGTCCAGTTCGATGGAAGACGTCGATGAGAATATATGGAATGAATGGAGCGGCTCGGTCGCGTTTGGATGCTCGATCGTGTGGACAACCCAATGACGTCAATATGAGATATATTTATTGGTCCATAAAGTTAAATATTTGAAGTCGAATTCGATGTAATCCAATATCACGCTCGTACATACGGTCGAATTTCATGACGCGCAAATTGCCACAACGAACTTTCAGCAAATAATGTTGATTGCGTTATAAAATATAAGAATCTCTCTCTCTCTCTCTCTCTCTCTCTCTCTCTCTCTCTCTCTCTCTCTCTCTCTCTCTCTCTCTCTCTCTCTCTCTCTCTCTCTTAAATAAAAAAATTACTGTAAGATATAAGATTACTGCACTAACAACGACAATGATAAACGTGCACTCAAGTAAAAAATTGCGTATATCGTGCTCATTAAATTAATTCATGTAATTAATAATAATTACTTCGCCTAAGCTCCAGTTTCAGTCGATTGTCTCTTTGTTCTTACCGATTAATTTTGTCAACATCGATAATAGAACATGTTTTTTTTTACTGATGCGAACTAGTATCCTCGCGATTCAATTTTTCATATCGTATATACGTGAAACTCTGCGAAAAAAAATGCGACATGTAAATTTTGTGAGATAAAAGTGATTTCTCGTTAATACAGATTTGTTGTGAATGATTTAGATGCAGCAATGTGCTGTCATAATAATGGGATGATTTGTTTACAAGAGTTTGACGAGAGATATATGTATGCTTCGTATAAACTACATCACGCATATACAACTTTCGTGCAAGCTGCGATGTTTAAATCAAACGTAGTAAGTACTTTCACCTCAATATAGTGATTCCAAAACTTCTTGTAAGAGGATAAAAACTTTTAGGAAAATGCGCTTGTAGAAAGATTCTAAGGTTCTGGCTACGATGCCTATCTCTTTTCTCCTTGATTAAAATCATAACTTCAAATATGCTCAAATGTTCGCCACGCAAAGAGATAATGATGCACTCTTGGAAAGTATACTATTCTCTTTCCTCGTGTAATGATAGCTATCATTATTGGATCTCAGAATCTTCTTTTCTTCTCCGTTTCGATATCTCGACATCATTGTAAATGTAATTTATATATTGATAGGTCTTTTTTTTTTTTTGCCTGTAACACGTTCCACATCGAATTTCAGCACCGTCCGTCCAAATAGTGGACGCCCTGGGCGAACCATTGCGGGACAAGTACTACGAGGCTGATAGCACCATCGAACTACAATGCGTCGTGCGTCATATAGCGATGCAGGTGCAATACAGCGTCGTCCAGTGGCTTCACGGCAACAGAATCTTGAACTATGACACGACGAGGGGCGGCATCAGGTAACTCAAACGTTCTTGAATATCGCATTCTTTTCCTGCTGCTTAGTGTCAGCTACACTGAAAAAATTGTATTCTCAAAGTAAGAGAGAACTTTATACTTTAAAATCCCTCTTAACAGATATTCTTAAGTGTTTTTAGAACATCCTCTAAAATTAAGAAAATATTTTTTGTCAATAACAAACATTCGTATGTTTTTTTATGCGGACCGTTCATTTTTAGCGTTATATTGTTGCAGCATTGCATATGGTTATATAGTGTTGCAATTTACAGTGCAGTGCAGTGTTTGTCATTGAATGATTTTAGTTTATTATAGAAGAATGGATGAAGTTAATAAGTGGCTCGAAAAAGAAGATTTGAGCGATTTAAGAGATCCAAGTCTTGTGCTCTATATGTCTATGCTTTCTTTATAATCTTTCTTTGCCTGTGTGCTGTGAAATAATGTACATATTTGTTAATGTAAAAATAGATCCCACTTTGTCTACATTTTTATAAATTAGAAATATCTGATACTAATCTTTATAGGAATATCTGATACTAATCTTTCCCTCCTTCTTAAGATAAAAGGAACCTTTTAGCGCCTAATTTAGAACAGCGTATTCTAAAAATAAATGGAAAATTCTTGAAATAAGAATACAATTTTTTCAGTGTTAAAGTTCTGATAATCTTCCATTAATTCGCTCATTAGTCAACTTATATCGCATTTAAGCGACACTCTTTTCTATCTATCCTTCATTTATTAGGGGTTTGACTTGTATTTTACAAACTGAAATATCAATACATTTTATCTTATGACACTCCATGCACGAAAGGCAGACGTATAAAAAAATATATATAATTTTAGCGATATATTTCAATTCAGAGAGAAGGAGATAGGAGAATGGAGAATGCAGTGAAATTCGCATGATGCGAAAAGGTTTTTAAGCTTAATAGCTCCATTATTCGAAATTTGCTTGCGCGAAGTCGTTTTAGCTCGAAATGCTTCTCGGCAAATACGGGAAATGCATAATCTAAGCGTCAGGCAAACTTGACGCGGTTATGCGAGCGGAGTGTAATTAATTCGCGAAACTTTTCTTTGTTTGACGAGCATTTACCCGCAGTTGAAAGACTCTATGTCAACTGGTGGAAACGGTCCGGAAAAGTCAAATCTAGATCGCGCATGTAATTCTTCCTCTTTGTACCGTCTGAAATCGGAGCGTTTCAAAGCTACAAAGCGTTAAAAAATACGACTCGCTTTCATTGTCGTGAATTATATGTTATTACAGATTCCTGCAAGAGTTGGCTGGAACAGTAGAATTTCAACGGACTGATTCTGGAGCATAAGAATTCATTATCCGCGATCCGTATAATAGCGAGCGGACTCGTTCAGCTGTCGCGCTGAATAAAACTTAGGCAGAAATAAGAAAAAGGCGAGAGACACGTCGCGTATATTAAGCTTCATTAATATATAGCTCGTTTTACGTCACGGATCAATGAGATATGGATACAAAGCATTCCATTATTTCGCAGCGTATTCCGATTCGTTTTTCAAGTCGAGCTTGAAAATTTCACGAAAGTCGGAAAAAAAAACGCAAAATTTTATCCCATTTATATAAGTTGTTGCGTATTCGCGTTTTTCTTGTCTCGTCCAGCGGCGCTTTTGTTAAACATGATAAATGATGTAATTCATCACGCTGAATTATGCCCACAGCTGTGGGATTCAAAGGGACCAAACAAAACGAAAATTTGACATCCGCAATGAGTGTGTAGCGATGATACTCTCGTGTGTCTTTGATAATTTATTTACTTTACTGCTATATAAAAAGAGTCGTCGAATTCGAGAATTGTTTCTTCTTCAATATATATATAATTTACGCGTGGATTATATTACATAATATCCACGAAAAATGATAAATTACATCAGGATCTATTAGCGAGAGCTATCTTTTCCGGAAAAACTCCGGAAAACACTGAGAGAATTTGCACTTTTCGTGTAAATTCTACAATTTCTAGAGAAGTTTATATTTACGTATCTCTAACAGTGCGCCGATGAACGGAACGAATGAATGTCATCGCTTCCAATTAGCGATGGGATTAAGTGTCTTTAAAAAAAAACAAGTAAATTCGAACCCTCTATAAGTACCTCGAAAAACAAGAGCAGTACTTCCAAGTACCTTCAAACCTTGATCAAGTATATTCGAATCTTTAATGAGTAACAACTTATGAGAAATTTAGGGGATGATGAATAGATGAATGGGGATGAAGAGTGTGCGTGCGCGCTTATGTGAATGTGTAGCAAATATTATAAATAGATTTTTTATCTTAGAGTTCGAGTATACTACTTGTGTAAAATATTCGATTCTTTATATGTATATTAGTACTATTTCGAACCTCGTAGCTACAATATATGAACTATAATTTCTTATTATTCGAATCCTAGAAAAGGAAACTCGATTATCGGATTCGACTCGGATTTTTAAGTACATATTGAGCCTGATCCCATTCCTACTTCCAATACGCCCTTTGTCCGCGACTCGCGAGAGATAGAGAGAGATTTCCTCGGGCCAGAATACAAGAATCCCCGAAGGACCCGAAAATACCGGTACAGCGCTCACATGGAGCGGTTGTACACGGTGGTTGATGACAGCAGCAGCCGCGAGTGGAGTCCGGAACGAGCGTCGTCGTGTCGACGAGAAAGGCTTCGGTGTTTCGGGGGACCGGTTCTTGGTCGAGACCGACGCTTCTGTGGGCCCGTTCTGACAGTAAAGTTAGATGCCGGCGAGACAGTAAATGAAATTAGTTTGCGTTGCGCGCTGTTCTGTACATACGGACGGCTGTACATACATGGAGGGCCGTGGTTCCCGGTTGCGAGGAACGGAGGAATAACGTCCCTCTGCGATCTCTACTCGCTGCAGCCAGTGCTCCACCGACGCTAAATATTTTGCCCCGCCCGTGTGACACATAATATTAATTAGCACCTTTTGGAGAATCCATTTAAAAGTAAATTTTAAATTCAAAATTATCTCTTTGTGAATTTTATAAGAACAATTTTACGTCCCTCGAGGATTCGTTTCTATTTTTTTCTCTCTCTTTTTTTTTTTAGAATTCTTTCTCTCTCTCCGCCACGACAATTTTTTAAACTTGTTTTGGTATCTGTGAATGCTCGTTGTACGAGTCGACCTCTGGCTACATCCTGTGGGAACCGATGTCAAATATCGTTTTCTCTCTCTCCCTCTTTCTTGTTCGCTCACATGGGACGTATGACCCTGCGTGGACCGCAGACCGTAAACACGTTGCACATGGAACTGCTGCAGAGCGCCATGGCACTCGTTTGCCCAATGTAGCAGCGTCTGCAGCGCCGGGCGAGAATTATTGCTATCTCGCTTAATTTAACCTTTCGTTTAATTAATCACCCAACGTCGACCCGAGCCCCCCTTCCCCCCCCCCTCCCTCTTTCCCTCTCCTCTCGTCCCCATAATTTAACGACGCGTCGCTGACCTCGTACTTTTAGATACCACATTGTCGGTTCCAGTGCACCGATGCAAAAAAAGACGAACAATGCTGCGGTATTTCTGAAGGAATTTTCGTTAGAAGCCGAAAGGAAGATAGTAATTTTAATAGAAATTTTTACATGAAATTACGTATTCGCCTGTCGGTGAAATTGAAAACGCGCGATACTCTGAAACGCGTGATGTATATCTAAAATTTTTAAGTAATAATACACTCTCGCATTGGAGAGAATCGCATTTACTTTTTTGCACGCACGTTCTACGAAAAATTTTCTCATTCGACTTGCTGAAATCTTGAAGAAGAATATTAATCATTAGAACGCGCATATTAATTTCATGCTAATCGTTACTCTCTAAAGTGGCGATATAATCGTGATATAACCATGATTATGAATTAACGGTTAATCGAATTAGTTGCGAGCGTTATCCAGTTTAAAGGCAATGTGACAATGAATTTATTGCGCTTAACATGGCGTTTAATCCATTAAATTATACTAGAACCCTTGACGGCGTAACGGTCGTGAGACATAAGAGGGGGAGGAGGGCGAAATAGCATTTTATACAGTGTCAAATTACATTAAATTTTCAGGATCGTAATTAAACCTCCAGTTACAACGATGATAGTAATGCACAAAGCGTAGCCGGTAGTTGACCGGCGTTAAATCGAATTTTCCGCGCCGTTGAGAATTAACGTTATGTTTACGATCTACCTTAATTTATCCGCAATGTGGGTTTAACCTGACCCAATCTACGTCGTGATGAAGGACATACTGCTCTCGCCCGGATTTATTAATGATCAACCTTTCGTACTTTGGTTTCCTCTGTCAAGGCAGCGGCGATCCATCAAGCGTCAGCTGATTCTTACACGCGATATGAAATTAAAATAAAGAATAATGTGACAGGCGACTACAAGAGAGAGAGAGCACTGGTGCTTATATTGAAAAGTATTTATAGTATACTTCTTTTAATATTCTTCTGTCCATAGTAGGATCAAGTCCGACTTTTACTTAGATTCTCTTTAGTCAAGCCAAGACAGGCAATTAACTTACAATTAGTTGCAGGGCAAGCTGGGTAAACAACTAACCGATCAATATACTGATGTATACTTGAAGGCGCGCGTATTTGTGTGTTCTATATATGTACTATCCAATTTATTCTAAGAAAATGAGCCGAAAATATTGAAAAATAAGAAGAGCGAGTATTATGGGGCAGATTGACATGGAATCGATGTTTGCGGTGACGACAAAGATATTGAAGATCGAGTTCTATGATGAAGTATACTCAAATCTGTTAGAAGAACAAAGAAAGTGTCACGTAAAAATACTATTTAAATTTCGAGAACGTTATACGAATCGCACGCTAAATGCAAGAGAGAGGAGAACGTATTAATTTTTATCAGAAAATTACTATTTGATTCGTTTTCTTTTTTTTAATGATTTCGAATAAGTCTACAGTATGTTTTGATTCTTTAATTAAATTATTAACGATAAGATAAAAGATGCCTATTTTAGAACATTTAAATTTTTTGAAATTAAGCGCGTAAGGATAAAAAATAAATCGTAATTAGCTTGATAAATTATCATTTCCATTTCGCGTGGTTTTATACGTCGCTAGGACACGTAGCGAGGACACTAATAGATTGATTATCGAACTTATTTCACATAGCAAATGCCGCATCGGCAAAAAGCGTATTTGTCGCGTGTCGACACCGTTGTTGAATGATAAATGACTAGTATTATACGGTACCAATCCGTTTCGACTGATTGCATCGTAGCTAGAGAAATAGCTAATCGCTTATACAACGTTAACAGCCGCATCAATTCATCGATCAAAGTAATGTCCCGCGCGATTAATCATTGTTATTCCGGCTGCGTTACGTACCATTGTGTATTGTCAATTTCCGCGAGCGAAGTCGCGAAAAAAAGATAATCGAATCTCCGTAAGCGTGTATCTGTATGTTACGCGAAGATGTTTGAAAAATTCGGATTTCACGCTCGCTTAAGTAAATCCACTGATAAAAAAAGATGAAGTACAAGGCTAATAAGATTATAAAGAAATATAGGTGTCTTATCCCCTCCCTTCTCCCCTTGTTCTCTCTCTCTCTCTCTCTCTCTCTCTCTCTCTCTCTCTCTCTCTCTCTCTCTCTCTCTCTCTCTCTCTCTCTCTCTCTAAACAATGTTTAATTTAGTACGCGATTCCCTCAATGTTGTAATTATTCCGTATATTCCGCAACACTTGGTCCATTGTCATTTATCATCGTATTAAAATCGCCATACATAGAGCAAAGTTTTCACCATGCGACATTAATCCTATTACTTAAACCGGTATACGCAGCTTGACTTTATTCGCAAACGCAGTAATACGCGCTGGGCGAGATGCTGAACTTTTGTAACTAAAATACGACGTTGAATCTTTTCAAAAACTACTGCGAAATTAAGACAAAAAAAAACATCACGTGTTTACAGCTACATGTATTTAGAGAGACATCCATATTTAACAAACATTACATTAGACTCGGCAATTTTTTTTATTTTTTTTTTTTAAATTGAAACTACTAACGCTTTCTATTTTCGCGTTTCCGCATCGGATTAATTCTAAGCGTCTTTCCTCGCAAAATCCTAGATTGCTGAAAACAGGCGTGGAAGCTCGACGTCGCGGATAAACGAGCGATCGTCTGCCAGTGCTCAACCGGCCGGAGGTAACGAATGCGACAAATTGCAATGGACCAACTTTTTCGATTAAAGTCTCGCTTGCTCGGCGCGATTCAAGAGACCGCTTTTCCGGTCACGGCAAGATTCCACTTTCAGCGACACGCAACCGGCGATAAATAAGGCCGCTCCCTTACGCTAAGGGTGGACGAAGGCGGCGAAGCAGTTGTCAAACAGCGGCTTTTGTCTCTCTTGTGGGATCTCATGTTAATCGTTGTAGAACGTGAAAGCAACATCGATTACAGGAACAACCGTCGCGATACACATGACCGCGTCGTGAAAGCGATATTTTACAGTAGAAAATCCCAGAGGGATCGCAATTTCAATTAAACAAAGTAGTTGTGGCAGGCGTAAATCGAATCCTTCTTAATTCGATCTATTCAAGAAAATTATCGAGATTTCATATATACTAAATTTTATCTCGTTTTTTCTCTTCTTTTTACCTTATTCTCTCTCTCTCTCTCTCTCTCTATTCGCTATTTTCTCTCCTTCGTTAACATTCTTGTGAACAAACATAAAAGTTATGGCAGAATACTACAGATAATATCCATCTCATACTGTGAGAAGGTCAAAGTTTAAATACAGTCCTTCGAAGCGATTCGGTTGCGCAGTCAGCTGTTCGAACAAAACGCAAGGGGACAAGTTTCCGTTGTCAAATAATACTTTGAAAACTTGTATTACTCTCGTGGGAACGCATAATGACGATACGTCCAGAATGATATCGGTATAAAAGCACGCGATTTTGTTCCGCGCGTTTGTAGCGTATAAAGTAAACCAAAAGGGATATGTTTAAAAATTTCTGTCGTGAAATATTTATTGAACGAACATCTGCCATTCTAGCGTCAAACAATCTTATAGGCAAATGACTAGCCATACAGGCAGTATTTATAGGGGAAAGTTGCCAGGATTTAATCCTAGATAAAATCCGAGAGATCTAACCGATTAAGTTGTCCGAATTTTCGCACTTATAGATTTTCAATTTATATTTATCTAAATAAAGTATATTATAAAAAAATATAATTATTATGTTTTAAACTATATATTACAGTTCCGTCTATATATATATATATATATATATATATATATATATATATATAAACATAGCATTTATACATATACATATATCTTAAAATTCCTTAATATTTGTCACTCTGCTGCTACGCACCACCTGCAACCCCTGCTTTTCGTGAAATGCTCACTCGAACGGTCTTGCTTTTTTTCCGTCAGTTTCTCACAAAAATAGGAACGTCAAGCGCGAGAGCAATTTTCCGCAAGACGTCTTTGCAGCATAGCTTAGTTGCACACAGAAACCGTTTTCTCCCTCGAGAAACCGGGTATATTTTTGCCTGCATTTAGCGCACTTAGACCGAGTCGCGTTGCATTCATCGCTCTTCTTTTCACCTCGAAATGCGATTGCGTGAAAGACAAGTCTCGTTACAGATATTTCTGCATTCAATGGTTTATGCAAAACCGTACATATATACATCGTTTTGTGGCGTCTCGATATGAGATAAATAGAGGATTCATGTAAGAACGATGCTCAGTGAAATTTTATCGACGTGAAGTATGATCGTAGAATAGAAAATCATCCGGAGTAGTGCATTTGCATGCGAATTATCTCAAATTTCGCGATCCATTTTCTATTCCCGACAGTTCTCCCTTCCCTCCTTTCGGCAGAAAATCACGTACGTTGTTCAAGAAAATATGAGCTTTTATAAGCAATACATCACGGTAACATCATTATTCTACGTATCCGAAGAAATGAATTTGCAAACTACATAAGGAAACGACTGTTGATTAATAATAAAGTGTATTATCAAGATAGAGTCCGTGGACTCTATCTTTTGCGCAAATATTTATTCGACGGAGCTTATTATTCGGTCTACTGTTTGCACAGAAAACAAACTGTTCTCACGGAAGATGCTGATAATTTTGGCTCGATTTGCAATTAACTTACCTCTCCCTTGTGTAAGAAAACTGGCGTAAAAGCGTGCGAATGGAAAGAACGAGTGTGTTCGTGTGAACAAAGATAAAGGAAAAAGGCAAACAGAGAGAAAGAGAGAGGAAAACGATTCAGTGGTGATGGAGTGTCGGCGATTAGTTAAGACAAAGAAGCGAGGCGCGAGGGCGAAGAAACCGACGAAATGGAGAAGTTCTCGTTAGCCTTAGGAGATTTTCTCTCCCTTGGCGCGCTACAGCGATTTCACGTTGGCAGCTTCATTCGAAATGTTTTCCACGAGAGTATCATCGTGGTCGACACATTTACAGCCACACACTTATCGATCGTATCTTTTAAGTATCGTGGCAGATAGTTCCTATAATTATCTAACAAAGATACAGATCGGTGGCAACTTGAGATAAAAATTTGATATGTGTAGATTCTGATAATATCAGAATCGCATAACGCGACGTGAAGCAATACACTGAAAAAATTATATTCTCATTTTAAGAATTTCTCACTTATTTTTAGAATATTCTGTTCTAAAATAGGCACCAAAAAGATCCTTTTACCTTAAGAGAGGAATCCTCTAAAGATTAGTATCAGATATTTCTAATTTATAAAAATTTAGACAAAATGGGATTTATTTTTACATCAATCAAAAAAGTTATTTTACGGTACACAGGCAAAGAAAGACCATAAAGAAAGCATAGACATATAGATCGAGCTTGAGGCACGAGACCTGGATTCTGAACGATTAAATTGAATTATGTTACACGTTACTTACACGTGAACACTTTTCTTAAGTCGCTCAAGTCTTCTTTTTCGAGTCATTTATTAACTTCATCCATTCTTCTAATAAACTAAAACCATTGAGTGACAAATACTGCACTGCACTGTAAATTGCAACATTGTATAACCATATATGTTGCTGCAATAATATGATCATATAACGCCGAATGAACGTATGACCGTTTGTTATTAACAAAGAATATATTCTTATTGTTAATTTTAGGATATTCTAGAAGAATATCTGTTAAGAGGGATTTATTTATAGTATAGTGCTCTTACTTCGAGAATATAATTTTTTCGGTGTATGCGCGAGAGATTTTCGGCGAACACTTTCGAATCGAGATTCATCTATGTTGCAGCGTAAAAACGGATCTGATGGAAGAGGGGGCCAATTCGACTCTCAGCATAGCTAAGGTCGGACCTACGGATAGCGGAAACTACACGTGTCAGCTGACCACCATGCCGGACCAACCTGCGACAGTTCACGTGCACGTTTTAAACGGTGAGGACACTATTATATATTTCAATATTTTCTCGACACTCTTTTGTTGGATTGCTGTCGAAATATCGTCCATTCGACAAATAATTTACTTACGTTAAACAAAGCATATGAAAACTGTTACTGTTTGATGCGTTTTGTTCAATTTAAAATTGCGTGAAATTTGCCGAGAGAAAAGTCTGTCCTTAAAATATTATCCGCCGACTCTCGTAGACAGCACGTAAAAGTTTGTTTCGAAGTTTGATTCGATGACTGATATGCTAAGAAACAGACTGGCAACGAGTCTTACAATTAAATATTTGACGAATTCATGACATTCGCACGTTTGCCTCATTACGAAACCTACGAATGAAACGTTCGTATAAAACTTTTTCTCTCCGTACAGTGTAACTGTGTACAGACTCGGCTATTTATTACTAAAGTACGTATACTCTTGTAGCATCTAACATTTATCTTCAACTCGCGCATAAAAGTCCTCCGGTATTTGACTCTTACGAGTAAGTCCTGGATGTCGGAACTTGTTGCAAAGGATCTTCTTAAAACGCTTTCGCACGCGAACTCTACGACGAAACTAAGTACGCAAGTCGAATTTTCAAACTAGGCGAACAAACTTTGCACGGTAGCTTTGATGTCCCAATATACTTACACATTATCATTTTCAGGCTAATCTCTATCGAACATCCCTCATCGTATTCCTCGAGTCCACGGAACACCTTCATTGTTTTTTATTACATAGCTATTTTTTTCTTTTTTTTTTTATTATCAACAATAAGCCCTTTGATAACTATCATTTTACTTGCTACTTTTAGCTGTTTACAAAACTAAAGAGATGAAGAACTATATTTATATTCTTTAATTCTGGAATAAAATAAATTTCGATCTTTTTTTTTGCATTTTTTTTTCAACAAAATAAAAATACGAAAATATATGTCACAGGCAGGAGACATCTCTATCTCGCGAAAATAACAGAGAAATTTCGCGTGACACGATCGTCCGATGATGGATCGTTTCACGACGAGACTCGCTTCGCGCGATATGCGAAAATAATACGTTCATAAATTCAAACGTCTCTTTCGCATCTGCGTCTTCACCTGGGAATATGCGCCGTGGATATTCGCGCGGTCCCTCAGGAACATACAAAGTAAGACTCGCGCAAACGTCATTTCGATTATCTTCCGCGTAGCTTAATACAGGCTCGGCACGTTCTTGGTCGGAATCGAATTACAAGATGTTTCCCGATATTTGCATCATGTCGCATCAGGCTTTCATTATAACTGATATACGAGACGAACATATATGCAAACTCGGTCGGGCTATTCGATAAGGAAACGCTCGCGAAACTATCCGAGCCGACTTTGATGAGCTTCAGACGTGTCGCAGCTTAAACTAAGAGACGCTTTATATTTTGCGTAATATACATTTTACTGCGCTATAAAAGTTTGACGGAACATCGGTGGCAGTTCTTACATTGAAAAAATTGTATTCTCATTTTAAGAATTTCTCACTTATTCTTAGAATACCAAGTTCTAAAATAGGCGCCAAAAGGATTCTCTTATCTTAAGAGGGGAATCCTCTAAAGAAAATTAGTATCAGATATTCCTAATTTATAAAAATGTAGACGAAACGGGATTTATTTTTACATTAAAAAAGTACCTTATTTAAAAAAGTACAGTCCTCTTACTTCGAGAATACAATTCTTTCGGTGCACGTAAGTTTAACACGAGAGATGTTGACGATCCTCTCATTTCGGCTATCGCTATTTTACATAGCGGTATCTTTATACATATCCGAAGGTTATCTCCCGACACGTAGGAGAGATACACCCGCGAGTGTTTCCTTGTGAGTGTATTTGACGCTGTTTCAGGAGAAAGTTTAGCCGAGCTACATCATAGCGGCGCACGAGCAGGTGCCGCTAGCTCGTCGCTATTCTTCCTGGCCGTCGCTATTCTTCTCGCCCGATCGAGCCAGGTGCTTAGATGAAGGCTTGACGAGCTCCCACGCGGGTTCCTCGAGAACCTCGGACTGGCGAGAAGCACCCCGTGACGATGACAAAGAGAGACGGTGCTCCAGCGGCGCCGAAAGCGAACGACGTCGCCGCTTCGAAGTTTCGCGCGCGAACTTTTCTATCGTCGTGACAGGGGGATGATGGACAAGAGGGGGAGGGCCAAAGAAAGAGAGAGAGAGAGAGAGAGAGAGAGAGAGAGAAAGAGGAAGTGTGTTACGTTTAACATATTGTGCATTGACATAAAAAAAGATACGGAGACGGTTGGCTGCGTTGTCTCTCGGAACGTCTTATTCTAAACGTAACGTAGATCGCACGGCATTCGAGATGCGCGCGTGTGTCTGTATCGCAAGAGAATACTACCTTCATCCAGTTTCCGGCGCGATTCTATTCCAATAAATTTTGTATTCAAGTTTTAATCAAAGGATAGGCGTCTCACAGGTGAACGACCGAATTTCTTAGAATATCTTTTTAACCATAGTGGTTGATTTACGACTAATTAGAATTGACGGTATTATATGCTCTCACATATTTAAAAGGATATAATTACATTACTTTATATATTATTAAAAATATATAAAATGTGAATATATATATATATATATATATATATGGATTTAATTAGCATTTATATTAGCGATACGTCACTCACCTATAAAGCGCCTATCCTAATCTTAGCGACTCGAATTCGCTCCGATTTCCGCATTTGCCTGCAGTGTTCCATCAAGCTTAAACCGTTTCTGCAATGCAACCCCCCACAAGACGCTTGTGAACCAACTAGATTACCGCAAGGATAACAAGCAAGCTGCCGAGCAGATGTATCCTCATTAAGCAAATTAACAGGTCACTGTAAAACAGTACTGCAACACAATTATATTGATCGTGCTGTTTAGCACGCGTTAATCACACGATATTAACATCTCGCCTAATGCGATCGACTATAGAAATGGCCAAAGAGCTATGGCCAAATCCATAAATTTGTGCGTCGAATAACCGATAACCGGTAAAACAATAAAGGTCCGCGACGTAAACTGCTAACTTGCCAGCTCTATTGGAGTGGCTGGTACCGCGTATCACTATGGCTGTGATAATCGAGACAAATTGTTCGGTGTTCGATTCGGGGCCCCCCATTTATCACCATTCGCGCGCGATTATATTTCAAAATTCTGCGCACTCACATTGAAGCGTTTTTGAGCGCGAAACGAGTTAAAGTGAGGATTTGCGCGCACAACTCGCAAATTTTTCAATTAACAGGCTTCCATCATTTCGCGTAACGATATTATTTTATTATTGATAATTTACAAGCAGCAAAATTCTCATCGAGAGTCCATCGGGAGGCTATCGCCTATCGATAAGGGGATTTGTCGAATATTTCGAGATTATTTCGATCAGCTCACAAATTAGCGGATAATTACAATAATGATATATCAAAAGCGGATATACGCACATATTATATATTGTTATAAATCAGATTAATTAATAAATTTAAATGAAAAAAATGCCAAGGAGAATGCTAGGATTAAAGCAGTCATCGACTGTAACTTGTTCATTGATATCTCAATATTGTTCTTTATGACAAAGTATTACAATAATATTGTATACATTTGTATAAGTTTCATTCGCGACAAGATACATTCAGACGTTGTCTTGCAGCCCGTAACGTATGTGAAAACAAACTATTTCGCATAGCGAAAATTAATTTGTGCCTCGTGTTATATCACATCTTGCACAGCAAAATTTAAAGCGTGGCACGTTAAGATGTCATTTGAATGTATATTGTATAGAGGGATGAAGGTATGCTTGTCTTTCATGCAGCCAACCATATCTCCATGTCGTGCCGAAAGAGAGAGAGAGAGAATGTGTGTGTGTGTGTGTGTGTGTGTGTGAGAGAGAGAGAAATATAAATGATGCGCTATAATACATAAATTTAAACTGATTCTAACATTTTTTTCGTGAGAAAAACAAAATCACGTAATATACAATATGCATTTTACAAAAACTCGCCTTGTCTTATTATATCACGACGCTGATTTTAGAAATAGTCTGAATAAACGATATATAAATTGTCAGGTAAGTATTCTTATACTTTATATAATTATATAATTTATTTTACTAAATGTAATTATCATGTCATTTTGAGGGTACAACTTGAAACATAATACTTTCTTAAATGAGACTATTTTCTTGCGAATCTCAATTGGCGCATTGAGACTCAATACTGCCCGATGCAAATCAATTACATTTTCCTTCGCACTTTTCCTTGGTTTAATCGATTGCAATTTCGCCGCGTTTCGCGCGAGACGATTTTCGAATCGGGAAAAACACTGGACATGATCTGACAATGGAATATATGTTGCGCATCGAGCATCACTGATGAAAAAAAAAGAAGAAACGTGCTGAATTTCGAGTGAATCGAGCCCGGAGTGAATTAGAATTCCGAACGATCGACGGTGATAACGTCGTCTCTTTCTCCGTTACAGCGCGTCTCTCGCTCAAACGAGGCATTTTTTTTCCCACGCTGGGAGCTCATTCGATTTCGTCAATCTTGCTACACGCTGTGAAACACGCCGAAAACGGGGATGTGTGCACGCGAGAAGTAGCTTCTGGATGGATTGGACGTGGCACATACCATCGATCTTCCCGTTGGATCTCCAGGAACTCTATTTATCTGTGTTCGCAGTCCCCGCGAACGAGAATTCTCTGATACGAGGATACTCGCTCGTAACTTTTCGCGTTCCCTTTCGACGACTCGTGAATCTCCACTGCGCCGAAAATCTCTCACGGATGCTGCATCGAATTCTGCCGAATTAATACCAAATTATAAAACATTTGTGTGGAATTTGCTCGCAGCCTGATCCTTCACAATGTACATGCGGAGTCTCTCTCATCAAACCTAACTCGACCTAATTTAACCTTCTGAATGGATAAATAATCAAGGGTATTAATCTAATTTGACAATAATTTTTTTCTTCCATTTTTTTTGTATTCCTAGATATATCTTAAACAACTAATGTAAGAGTAATTAATACTATATTTACAAATCTATTCAGAAAAAAAAATCTAAGAAAGAAGTAAGAGCTCTGAAAGAAACTTTCTCATTACTAATTAAAAATTAACGAAGCTGCTAGTTAACTACAGCAGTAGCTTTGACATTATATCTAACAATAGCAACTAATATATAATAAAAGCCAATCTCACTCGCGGAAACTGCGTATAACCTTTTTAAAGCAAGAGAGCGTGCGTTTAAAAAAATATATATATATATATTTCCCTCGCTTATAAGTTACGGTCAGAAACTCGCGGTTATATATAATTTTAATTCATTAATTTTTTCAGAGCAAAAGCACGTGAGCTTCGCACGTGAGACGCGCTTCGGAGCCAAATGAAGGTAAGACACAGGGAAAAAGAAAAAGATCGACTGTACGATTATATCCGACGTTTTGAAACTTTTATCAAATAAGTCTCGTCACCCCCCAGGGTGAGATTTCGAAGCGCGCAGTATGGATAACGTTTGTAACTTTTCACATTCAGCCCTGAGAGAGAAACGTTCGCGCCAAACGCGCTTCCAGATTTCTCCATCTAGCCCATGTGGCCGATCTAACGCGCCCTGAGAGGAAAATATTCAATGCGCACTAGCGTCGCTACTCGCGTAACTTGATTCGCATGCATTTTTCATGCGCGGCACGTGTCTAACGCACGCGTGCAGTTGGCTCGGGAAGTTTGAAAGAATAAATCGCGTGGCGAAAGAATGTTGCGAGTCTTCTCATGTGATTACACTCCAAAATTGTCTCTCTCACGTCGTAACAAGTTAGAGTTTTTTTTTTTAGGCGATTCGACGTCATCCCGCTTCAATCTTCAACTATAGATAAACTGGCATCTAACTAGCTCTAAAATGATCGCGTGCCTGTCTATTCTCCACGTTTCCTATCAAGTTTTTGCGTGTTGCACGCTCGTGTCTAATGCATCGGCAGACACCAGCTCGATGATTTTATTTATGGTTCTTCACGCGAACACGACAAATGGAGTAAAATGAACATTTTGAATGGATAGGGATAGATTTTTAATTTTACTTTGGACACGCGACATTTTGAAAATAATTTTGAACTTAACGAAAAAGATGGCGAAATAAAAAATATTTGTATTTTTTAGAAGAGAGAAAGAGAGAATGAGAGAATCTAAATATATATTTTTTTCTATATTATTTATAATATCTATGAAGCATATATAAACTGTTTTTATTAATTAAAAATACTTGTGTGTGCAAATCAATAATTTATTGTTATAACACAATACTCGTAAATATCTATATAAATATATTTATAGCAAAGAAAATTCTGAACGACAAAATAACATGTATGATATAACTATATAAGATTATTTTAAGTCTATGACACAGGTGACATAAAATGACGCTTTGGATTTTGCGAAACGAGTTATTTAAGATGTAATTTCAACCATTACGTATGAATGTATATCACAATGGAATTGCGATTAATGTCCCCTCAGAAGTTATATATAGAAACGGATATAATATTAACAGGAGCTGGTTCGCTCCTCGGAGTGTTTTAGCAATAGATGTGAAAAACATGCAACTTTACGAGGGGACGCGCGACGCTATTGCGAGAAACAAAATTTATGAATCCCTCCGGTTCTTAAAGAATTGACGACAAAGAAGCATATTGCCCGCAAAATGCAATATCGAAGTTTTAAGGTCGGCATGAGACGGCAGCGTGTTAGCTCTTCCCGCATAAGTAACGATAAAAAATAAAACTAACAACGTCGCGGTCGAAGAAAATTATTAACCGTCTCGAGTACGAGAGGGAATTCCGAGAGAGGGAATAATTATTTCATATACATTAATATAGGGAGAATTCTTAAAAATTAATTTTTTTTAAATTTACTTTTTATAATTTAAATATAAATAAAATTTTATAAATAAATTAACTAAAAATTTAAATAATTTTTAATTATAAAATTAATATTTAAAATAATTATATTAATAAAAATTATAATAGAAAATTAAATTTAATTATTAATGAATATAGCCAGCAATTGCGATTAAACTGATAATACAAATAAATTTAATTAATTACTTAAAGAAATTCCGATTGAAAGGTATCCGAATGTTTGCGAACGCGATATCGCAGTTCGTAGAATAAAAATTTGGTCAAAATGATGTATAAAACAAAATAGTTTTTGTATAAATAATGTAATGTAAAATTCTCATAATTTACGTGCTCTCATTGATCGTAAATTACGAGGCATGTGTTATACAAATTTACTCTCATTTACTCTGTGTTTACTGAACATATATATTCAACTATTTTGTTAACCTTTTGCGCGGATGTGACAATACACGTATAGTAATCGTGCACGAATTTTAATGTGATTCGATGAATATAATGTGGAAATGATAACTCGGTATGTAGATAAGTATGTAAACTCATGCTTGGTATGATTAATCTAATAAAACGCAGCCGCGTAAAGCTACATCTGTAACATAACAGATATGAGAACATTCGTTTATGTAAATTTGCATCTTGAGCGGCAGAAGGATTAACACTTTTGATAAAAATGCAGCGCTCTTGTGTCTTATCAACATTGTAAAAAATTAATGAAGGACTTTTTCGCGCAGTGTGCATTACATAATATGTATGTATTATCAATTTTAATATACGGAAACACACGCTGTTTGTGCACGATAATAGACCGGAAAATCCCAAATCGGTCGTCCTTGTCTAGCTAAAAAAAATCACTCGCATGCAGGAAGGGATGAAAATATTTTTCCCCTCCACTAAAACTCAGGTATGTAAATATGATCGATATCTTCAAAAGTTCAAATAATCACGTTGACATGATGAAATCATATCAGCAAAATTTTTCGATTGCGATATCGAGAATTTCAAAAATTCGATGTTTTCGCATTCGCGCGTGGAAAAAAAATCCGCCATCGTGCTACATACCTGACAAAAGCCATGCAGCATATACATATTTACAGCACATTCCATTCCGTAGAATTTCCCTTATTATTCGAGTATAATCTGACATTTTAAATTATATCCGCGTACACACATCTTTTTCATTGTTGTATAAAGAGGATAAAAGTGGGGGAAAAATTAGTTTACACACTCACAGTGTGAACGAAATAACAAGGTATAATATCGGAAAGCAGAGTAATTTCACATTTCGCGAATAAAAATTTTTTTTGCCGACGCACAGCCAGCCTATGGCAGGAGAATAAAATACAAAAGCGTGAAAAAGATGTCCTCGTCAAGAAAAAACGCTGTTAATGCATCCGTGGCGTGTGTAAGTAAATGGAAGTATCGCACACCACACATCGGTCGATGTTATATCGTCGAGAGGAGAATCACTCTCTCTTTCCCTCTCTCTCTCTCTGTCTCTCTTTCTCTCTCTCTCACGGGAGCTGCTGGACCCAGCAAGATAGCAACGTTGGTGTCGGCGTTATAAATCGTCGCGATTTCATCCCGTCCGCGTTGTATATGTCCAAGCATCTAACTATGGTTGCGCATACCTATCTACGTACCTAACTATGCACGTGTTAGCCGCGTTTTCGGGTTCCGCCTCTCAACTTGGAGAACCGAAATCTGGAATTATTAAAGAATGACGGTAAAGTGCACACCGATGTGACCCAATTAAATACGCCGCGCGCGCGGTTTTACAGGCTACAGACTGCGGAAAGGGGAGATTTATACATGGAAATTTCTCGATTGCGAGAAAGCAAAGATTGGTCGAATATTCACCAGGTCTCCATGAAATATCCACAGTTCCGGATACGAGCGGTAAGTCTCGTGAGAACGAAAAAATGCGCGAGATCGAGTACTATACTCGCGGCTCGATACTCATTATGCTCTATTATTGGAATCAATACCGGGTGTCTTCAATTCAAATTAAAGGGGAAGATATGGATGTGAGATAAGAGAAATTAAATCTAGCGATGGGATTAAGTATCTTACAAGTAGGTTCAAATTTGTTTGCACGGTTTCGAACTCTCTGATTACTTCGAAACAAAAAAAAACAGTCTACTTTCAAGTAGACTCGATTGGACGAGATAGATTCGAACTCTCCAAAAGTACCTCGAAAAACAAGAACAGTACTTTCAAGTACATTCGAATCTGGATAAAATTCGAATTTTTTATGAGCACTTGTGAGAAATTTTACGTTTCATATATGTATATAACGTTTCTATCCTAAATTTTGTACGCGTTTCAGTGATATAAACGTAAGTTATATGAAACATATCGCATCAGGTTCAAGATTATTATATATGCATATATAAAATTAAGCATGTACTTCGTTAATCTCCTTAAATAAAAGTATATCATATGATGTAAGTGCGTGCATCGTATTTTACACGAAATTCGTTCCGTGAGACATCTCACTCAGCCTTATTCACAGTAGAATAATTCTTTAAATAAGATCGCCCCCTAAGCAAAGTCGGCTCGCGATATATCACGTGTGCTCGCGGTCAGTGGGCTCTGATTAATAGCAACTGACATAGAGGGTGGATATGTCTTGCAGATGATATCACGCCCGATGCCTTCCGAAGGGGTTGTCACGAAATGTCATCGATATCTCATTAGCACATGTACGCGTTACGTAACATAGTTACACTTGACGTAATACACATCTGTAATCGATAATTCTCGATTATGTCCGAATGGATATATATGTGTAACAATGAATGATCGAGATTATTTCTATCGCGTACTCTCTTGTATTTTTCAAGTAGCAAGTGAGATTTAAATTTTTGCTTTCGTTAAAAAACAAAAAGTGATATTACTTTACATATAGAAATATAATCGCAATTTTGACCGTTATTTAATGTGATGCGCGTCTATTTTATATTATAAAACGTATTATAATGTCAAAATAAATTTATCTTCTAGCGTTCGAGCCGATATTTTTCATCGCAGAGCGAGTTAGTATGCATGATCCATCAATCATATCAGAACTGAGTAGGTACTCTTATCGGTTGGTGCTCTATCCATATGTGAAAACATACTTACGCAACACGCATGAAGTGCAACATTCGTTTATTTGTTCATTTATTACGCATCATCGACAAACGGTAGGAACACAAGTGTTGTATTAGTGCATCTATCTGAAGCATTTAAATCGAGAATTAATTTATTTATTGTACCAAAACTACGACTTGCGGCAAAATTCTATGGTAAGATATTATTCACAATTTTTCTCATAAAATAAAACCGCATATTAATTAATTTATTGTAAATATATTATATAATATTATATTAATTGAGGAACATCCACTCTTTAAAAAGGCATGCAGATCTATCATCGTGATACATGTTACATACAGTTACATGTTGTTTATCGAAGGTTGATTAATCGTTAATTAATAGTCAATTGTAATAATCGTGGCGAATTATTTTCCGATATTTGTCGCGATCGCGAATTCGAATAGCAATTTGACAATATACGAAATGTATTACAACTTTACTGCTCGAGGATCGCTGAGCGAATGATAAAGCCGTGCCATGTAAACAATAATGCGCTATCAAAGCCAAAACACAGTTAATTAATTACCGAAGTATTTTATAGATATTATAAAATATATATACACGAAATATATTATGTTTCATGATTTACATATATATTAATTATTAAACGATTAATATATCACGAGGCCTTTCATTACGTTAATCACTCGAACCTGCGATTCGTGTCTTACTGCGCGATCTCAATTCGAATAACAAATTAAATTTAGATTGGCGAAAAATTTAAAGTGTCGAAATATATTTGATTCAAAGTATTGTTAAAAAAATAATTATTGTCCTTAAAGATTGCAACAATAATTTATAATCTTTATCTTTGTCACTTTAATTAGTAAGTACTTGAAATAATAAATGAATGAATTGCGAGAAATAAGCGTTTCGATAAAGTCCTATTATATTACGATACAATTACGTGTTGTTTACCGAAAGTTGATTAATCGTTAATTATAATGATCATAGTGTGTAGCGCGCGCTTTGTAATATTCTAATATATGTAAAATAATAATGATGCATATAATTCTACAAGGATGATTTAATCAATCGAGGCTGAATGTGTATGAAACAGCTCTATTCTCGAGAATGTAAATATATTTCGTTGTAATTAAATTTATTTGTAAGGAAGTAGAGGCTACTCTATTTTATATATATATTCGTGTGTGTGTGTGTGTGTGTGTGTGTATGTGTGTGTGTGTGTGTACAACATATTAATTTTTTAGTAAGATACAATTCAACATATATCTTTAATTCGGTTATACAGTTTTGGATTTTTTTATCACTTTTATAATTTATTCTCTAGATTATACAATATTAATTAAAGATACTTAATAACTTTAATAGCATCCAATAAAACGATTGTCACAATAGTTGGCCATTATCTCGAAGAAATTAACTAGCAATTCAATGGTTCTTCGCAAAAAACTGTCAAACGATGCAGTGTGTTGTCCTGTTGTTACTTCCTGATGACACGAAATAAATTTTGTATATTGTTACGTGCCAGAAAATACAATAACAAGGGAATGCCGTTTTATATCCAAACTTTACAATACTCCCTTCTTTGTCTCGTTTCTCGGCGATCTTATTTTTGCACAAAAAAAAATGATGCCGGAAATAATTTTACGATATAAATGCGTTTTTCTGTGACGTTGTTTGTCCGGATTATGGCTAATAAACGATTCGAAGAATCTGCAATCTTCAGCATGATAGAAATAATAACGTCGGAAGGGTCAGTTTTATATGTACTTTGTCGTAATCTCAAAACGTTAAAAATTATTAATTTTTTTTTTTCTATATTTCTTTCAAAGCAAGCTCTTTAATATACGTTCCAAACAACTCTTTATCGCTATTTAGATTGCATATGTGTCGTTACTCGTTTATCAATTGCGGTACGTATCGGTTATAACTGCGTGCGTGCGGCGACATTATTAATTCGCTTTCCAATTAAAGTGTCACGTCATTAAGAGAAATTTATATGTGCGCGAGTCAACGATGGATGAAAAAAGGCCCATTGATATTCGCCGCAATATTTTATGCCTGTGCATTCCGCCTGCGAGCTCGATAAATAGCAATATCATAACGGAATGCGTATAATTGGAAAGAAAAAAATGAAGAGAGACACGTGCATACAATAGAGAAATTTGAGGAACACGTGCCGTCGAGATGGAAATCAGATGGAATCAGATCAAACTCACCGCGCAAGCGGTTTCGAAACATATGGTAATAGATTCGAGTTAGCGGGCATTCGCAAGAAAACAAGAGGGCAGGAATAACAATTCCAAGAAAAAAAAAATTAGAAAAAGAAAATTTTTATGTTAATGAGAAAATTTTGTACACTGTAAATTGGAAGATTTTCGAGCCTAAATGGAGGAAACGGAGAGGCGCGTACTTTTCTTTCGCGCTCTCAATTTCGCGCGATTCGTCGACTGCTTATAAATTGCGAGCGATATTTCGTAATTTCTGACAGAGATCGTAAATATTCGCGGCTGTCGCCTCGTGATCGTTATTCACCATAGAGTATTACATTACGCGTTCGGGCACTCGATCGCGGCTATTCCGATTACGGTCTCGCGATTGGAGCTATTGTCGCGCTGAATTATGGAACCGATATACGCAAAAAGCCAAGCCGAGTATAAAAAAAATGTCATATCCGATGCTAACAAGTCCGTCATCGGACCGTTCGACGTTTCATTTTACGTTTCAATAAAATGAATAATTCATGTTTCCTTTTTCGTGGTATAATCGTTCTCTAAATTGTCAAATTAATCAACTCATAAACACTATTTAATTTTTTGCAAATCCACAAATTTAATATTACTCTCCTTCTAATCACCGATCATTAATTTGACTCTTTTATCAAAGCTCTCTTTAATCCTTCTGTCAATGAACGGATATCCGGGTGTCCGAAGCAAATTTAAATGTTAAAAAAATGTTAATTAAATACAAAGAACCTTTGTGTATTCGGAAATCTCCTAAAATATAAGAAAGAATGTTCGATGTCCAGCAGCTGCTATAAAAAAATTCTCACAGCGTAATGTATCAAAAACATGCATTTAATACCCGTACATTGACGAAAAGGTGAAAAATTATGCACGAAGGGTTGAATTATGACAGAAGGGTTAAATAAATTAGACTTGGAGTGTTTCCGTTGTTACGATGATGAAGCGAGGCTGGTGTAGAATCAAGAGCGTCCCCATTTCGGACACTTATAGCTTAATAAATCAAAGACGAGTGAGGAAACGAGTCAAAAGGGGATCTTATACGGTACCAAATGACACGTGGCTTAAACGCGCATCCACCGATTTCCGTGTATATTCTCCATGTATCAATGTCAACGTTTACCTACGAAACAAGCCGTCGTGAAATATGATATCGTCACACAGGATAATCCAATTTCCGTTAGCGGCGCGTATACACATGAGATATCCCCCGTCCGAGCTTAGACGGCGAGTTATCCGATTTAGGATTTGCCTCCGCCAGCCCTGAAGAATCTGCGGAGGAACGCGCCCGATCCCGTACCTAAGTTAAATTGAACCCGGGGAATATCGAGGTCGGAAATCGTTTCGGGATCGCGGCAGACCCTTGCGGATCGCACAACTTCCTCCCCCCCGTGAACTCGTCAGTGGTACATCGCCGGACTGGCTACCGAGCCGGAACACGTGAACCGGGTCAACTCCCATTTCCGAATGAGCCGTAAAATCGTGCAAGCTGAAAATACTCTCCGCAAAGCGAGCCAGCAAAGGAGATCGAACCGAGCGATTCGAATTCCTCTCGAAAGCTCGATTAACATTGACTAACTAATCAAATCGCTTGCATGCCAAGAATACGTTCCTATTCTTGCAGAAATTATTAAGACACACGGATTGTTTAATAAAGTCTTTCTATGTATATTTCCGAGAGATTCTCTTTTACTATTTATAAAAAAAAAAATTATCGCTATACATAAGAGAGAGAAAGAGAGAAACTAGAGACTCGAATTTATGTCTCGAACTTGTAAATCTCTTCCTGATAAATGGAATAAAATTTCCCACTCTATGTACTTTAAGTCACACTGAATGCGGCGTAATTTATTCAGGCTAAATTTGAAGCAATTCCAACTACGATAAAGGAAAGTTAAACCCCGCCGTTTCCCGCGAAGAAATTAGAAAGAGAAGCGGAATTCTCCCAGCAAAACTTGGTGGTGACTTTGCGGGAAAAGTTTTTTGTCCTCTCAAGTACACACCGGCCAAATAAGAATAAAGGCTCAAGACACATCAAAACGATAATTATAACATCTGCATCATAAACGATTCATGAGCGACGCTTTATATTTCCGCTATACACGTCGACTCGCAAGACAAGCCACTTGAGCCGAGAGGCAAAAGAAGTTACATTAAACGACGCAAAAAAGTTTCGCGGAAAGATTCATTCGCGATTTGTTTTTTATATTTTCAGCGAAACAATTTTCCTAATGATCGCTAATAAGCTGGAGAATTTAATTGAAAGCATTTACAACTTATTGAGACTACCGAGCCATTTAAATGCGGCCTCTTTCGTAAGAGAGCTCGGTACAAATAGGAGGGTATATTTATTGCACGAGAGACGGTATCTTCCATCGATACCAGTGCTAAAATAAATCAGAGACTATGAAAATAAATCCGAGATTGCCAATGAAAATTCTTTTTCACTATTTCGAGAACTTTGCTCTTGATAACGAAATACAAAAATTCTTTCTTTTTATATTTTTCTATAATATTATAAATTATATAAATATAGAGAAAAACACTCTTGATACACACCTGCAAACGCCTGCTTTCGCGCGCCTCACGTGACTGTCAATGAACGTACGCGCGTCATAGCGCGTAGTAGTCAGCTGATCTTATTCTCGCGCGCGCGCGACCACTCATTCAATAATCGAGCGCGCGCTCGCGAGCTCGACATTCGTAAGATAGACGATTCCTCACACGTGATGATAGAAATATATATATATATATATATATATATGCATATCCGGCTTATATATCATGTATCTATGTAAGAAGAGCGAGAACGCGTCCCAGGAGGCGCATTTACGAGCTGGATAACATTTTACACCGAGCCGAACGGTGAACGTCGAAGCGCGATACTTTATCGGAAAATCCGTTACGTAAAATAAAAGCACTCCGAGGCTTTGCGACGCGTAGCCTTCGGCCGCTATAGCGAGAGATCGAAATACGAGGCGAACGATGTGGTCCCCGTAAAAATAGTGCCGCCGATTCGCCAATAAATCCTAGAACAGACACTGTAAAGAGAGAATGCGAAAAGACATTTGTTACGGAGACTTTCATTAGGGGACTGCAGAAAAATTTAGTATGCGTATACAGCTGCATCCTTTTTAAATTTTCTGACATCTTTATAACGCATCGCATTCTTGTAAAACACATTTCTGTCTTTCAAGAACGCCGCTCGGCTAACATCCGACGTGCACATCCGATTTGATACACGTCTCGTATATTTTCCGCTGCAATGACAGTTGCCAAAGTTACAACGTAGACGCGCAAAGGATCGAGTCGCGACGCGAAAAGAGTCGCGGAAAATCACAGACGACGTTCGCCTGTGCGGGGAAAGCTTTCTGGAAATCCTGATTTATCGCGCCTTCTCGATCACTATCGGTATCACTCTCGGTATCCTTGAGGGAGGCGCGGGCGCCTGCATAATGACGTTGGCGAATAATAACGTCACTGCGGGATTCTGTTCACGTCCCCGAAGTTTTATGTATCGCGCTAACAGATGGAATGGGCTAAAAGCCTTGAGACGCATCCAAAAGTCGGATCACGACACATCATTTATACGAGCTGAAGCAGAAACGAACGCGAAATACGATTATTACTACGCTTTGAAGTATTATAATACAGGAATTTAATTATAATCAACGGAGTCAAAAATTTCTTTGAGAAACTATAAGTTAAATTCTACATCTCTTTTTTCGATATTCTAGTTTCAATTGTCATAGAATACGCTGAATCGAAATTAATAAATTATTAATTAAACGAAACCCTGCAAATTTTAAATTAACAGATGAAATTTGCTTGAAGCTATATAATGAAAATAATTATAAAATAATCTTCTATCGCGAAAGATAAATATGAAAAATAAATATGATAAAAAATGTCACAGTTTGATGAAAGACTTTCGTTACATCCGTAACTTTTCTATAAATATTTGACAGAGTTTAAAAAATTTTTAATCATTTCGCAATTTACTTGTGGTTTTTTCAGCGATTTTCTTAAATATACATAGATCATACAACCGCAATTTCGATTACTTAATGCTATGATAACAAGTCGCATTCAATTTTTGAAATTTTTAGGTAACTCGAAATGTTACAGAATATAAACACAAGGAAACGCAAAAAAACAACGAGATTAGTATTTGATAGACACTAGAATGATAAAAGATAGCGTCAGAATATGGATTTGAAATAAAATTCGTCGATAATATCCAATATGGCGCCAAGCTTTGATTTTATTATCGACTTCGTCCAGGCTGACAATACACTTCTTTATCTACTTCATCTAACTCTCACAACATATTAACGTACAAATCTACATTCATCGCTGAAATCATTGCATATATAAAGGGTAATGTTGTTCGCTCGTTATTGTCGATTAAAGTCATTATCATTGATTAAGAAATTTAATTACTACATTATTCTATTTGTGTGTTACAATCTTTATTCTTCTACATTATGTAGATAACTGATTACTATACACAAGCGATAAACATGAAATATCTGAGTAATTGAATATACTATTATTTTATTATAATGTGTGATAGCCACATATGACAAAAAATATGGTTATTTTTAAATATTTTTATTTATTTAAACATGGATTTATAGGTTTAGCTCTTGATATTTCCTTCATCAAAAAACGTAAGATTGCAGAGAGAAATACGTCACACAAATCTGCATTGTAAAAAATTGCAAAATATATACAGCTCGAAGCTATATGAGCTATATTATTCTAAAAATAATACAAAATGTTATATCGATGCAAATTATGAGGAGTACTGATAATGAGCTAAAGAACTGTTTTCCATATTAGCATTCATGTGTGTATGTGTGTGTGTGCGTTCACTTATTGTATCATTTTAAGTGTACCGTTTAACGTACCGTTTAATGTGCAGTTTTATATTCCATCCATTTTGCTATCAGATGCAGACAAACCGTTTTTTACAAAAAACTAATGAATTAAAAATGCTTTGCCTTTCAGGCATACAACTCGATTAAAAAAATAATTTAGAAAAGAAACGAGTTACACTTAAAATGTACATAATAGATCTATTATTTACATAATATGTAAATAATAGATCTCATAAATTTACAAAGAAATTAAACTTGGAAAAATACTTGGAATATCGAAATTTTGCATAAGAGTATGAATAGAGACTACATATAAAGGTTGATTATTTGTGTAAATTGAGTCGTTTCTTGTAACAATCGCAGACTATGACAATAGCCTTTTCCTGTTGATAATATCTGCTATTGGTGTTATTATATTTTGCAAGATTGTATGGATATTGTATTGTATGCCTCTATTATACTAGCTGGAAAAAATTCAGCCATATTCCCGGAACCGCTGATTTTTTTTCTTTTCAATTATATTATATATATATATATATGCTGACTTATCCTCGAAAAGGTAAAAAATATTCTGCTATTATTTTCTATATGTATTATTTATATGTATAAATTTTCAAAAAGCACACACACGCATATAATATAAAAATATACGTATGTTATATATAAACCATATTAATTATTAATTTAATTTCTTCGACGCAGAGCGCATGAAATTGTTTCTATCGCTTCTATACAAAAATGGGTTTTACACATTTTGGATGGACAGTAAGACAATAGTTTACGCGTTTAACCAGAATTTTTAGAAGTAAGGAATAATTTGAAAACATTATTATATAATGATCTGTAATTGCAGTATATTCTCAATGTGTGTAAGTAACTATATATGTGTAAGTAACTATAAATTATATACATACATAAAATAAAATATATATTTCTCAAAATTTGCAAACTAGCAAAGGATTATACTAAATATCTGGGTTATACCTGGATTATCTCTTCTTGAGTAAATAATTTTTTATAATCAATAGTATATGAATGTTGCAATCATTAAAAACCATCTTCTCGATAAAAAATATACAGAATACTGTTCTTTTAGTTGCAAACTTGCGAAATATATATTGTTATGCCCGTTGCTGTTTGAATTATTATCTCATTTTTTTTAAATTTACAGAGCATTCTCCAAAGTAACACACATGTCGAGAAAGCGAATGTACGACTTCTTAAAACTATGGCTAGATAATGGACTTCTCTTACTACTCCAGGTAAATAATAGAATAGCACTTTAAAGATATATTTTACAAAGAGACTACCATGTTCACTAGTCAGCTAATTTTAAAGTAAAAGCGCAAGATCAAAAATACAACTTGTCAAATACAACGCTATATTCTTGCAATACATAAGTGCATCGCATATTTCAGTTGAACGATGGTATAGACATAGAAGAGTACTTTTTACCTGTATTCCATTTTAATATACTGGGACAATTTGCTGCCATTATCTCCGAAAAAACGGAAATAAAATGTATCGAAGAAAAGATAGCAGAAAATCCGATGAAAGTTATTGATATTATTCCATTTATGCGAAAAATCACTTTCGACTTTCGTTATATGTGATAAGAAAACGGCACAAAAGAAGGAAAAGAAGGTATAAGTCGCATGTAAGTCCGAAATATGAAAAATTTCAACAGTAGAAAATAATTATTTGATGTTAGCATAGCAACTTTAAGAATAGAAAAAACGAACAACGATTTCATGTTACAAATTCACAAAACTTTGTTAACCCAAAAATGCATCGTTTTCTTACTACGCATAAATTACACAAACTGTGCAATTAGTAATTATCGCGTGGTTTTATGACTGTGTACATTTCTCCTAATTAGAGCACACAATTATGATATTGTGCATTATATTGAACTTTTCATATATATATATATATATATAGAGAGAGAGAGAGAGACTAATATATATACCTATATTTATAATCATAATCGAATGTGTATCAGCGGTTAATAAGTATTTTTGATATAGTTAATATTTCGTCTTCATATATTTAGATTGATATGAGCAAAATTTTATTTTAAAAATGTTCAAGTAAATATTAATTTTGTATTAATTTTTTCAGCATGCATTGCTATATACATGTGTGTATTGTCATATGTAGTATATATAGAATATACATCTTACAATTTATAATATTATAAGAAATAACTTATTTTTAAGCGCTTAGATAGATAAGAAATTAAACTTTTGCGTTAAAAGAATAATTCTTTAAGATTTTGATTTTCACTCAATCGGAAAAATATTCTCTCACAAACTATTCTTACGTTATTTAATTAATTAAATGTTAATTTTTAATCATGCAACGTCTAATTGAGACAAAAGTAAATAGTTTTGTTAATAATGACAGATGAATGAAATAATAAAGAAAACTATTTACATTTTTTGTTTCATTATTCTTATCGGGTATTCTTTTAACTCGGATGTAAAAATTAATAACAGAATATATTTCAGATGTATTAAACTGCATACGTTGCGTGTGACTCGATCATGGCTGTAGATAGATTTACGATTGGATATATTATTTATTACCTCAAGGAAGTGAATATAAAACGGCAAAATCGCATTAATATGCATAGCTTTACGGATGAGATAAGAATCGATTTAAGAATTTCGATTTTAAAGCGTTTCGACTAGATCGGTTAAAGAAACTGTCATAAATATCATCTTCGCTGATCTAGCATTTTTAAATGTCCCATTTTTTATATTTATATTAAATATAAATTCTCATTGTGTGTGTACTTATATTTACATATTCTATCTCTATGTATATTATGAGTGTAATTGGTAAAATTAGATTTATTGCTACATTAAGTAATCTAATACTTATTAATTGATTATCTCTTTTCAGTTGTGTATAATATTTATTATCATCTATTTATTTAGCAATTTAGAAAACGGTATAGTGTAAAACGCAATAATAAATGTAAAAGTAATATAAAATATATTTAAAAATAAACCTTTATTATATATTTGCACATTTAAAATTTAATTCGTTAAAGCTCTTTTATTTTTATTTTCGTAGCTTTAAAATCTATTATTGTTTAAAACTCTCTGGATATGAAGTCATAAATCATCACATTCTCTGAGAACCAAATTATTCATTTTCTGCAAAATTGGGTAAGATTCCGATAACTTTGGCGCCGTAATGTAAAAGTGATATCCGAAAGGATTTTAGCGAGGAATAGGGTTAGTATTAGTAACAAAGTTATCTTGCCGCACCTTATGCAATTTTCGATTTCTATCATTTTATACCATGGATGCAATATGCACCTTATGTAATTTTTGATTTCTTGCAAACCATTGATGCTAGAATTCTTTTATTATTTTTCTCGTCTTCCTCGTCAAAAATATTTTCGCAACTCACAGTCAAAATGTGGCGCCAAAGTTATCGGAATCTTGCCTAAAATTGGACTGAATTACTCGTATATGTGATTTTTCTTCTAATTAAATATATTTATAATTAAATTAAATAAGCAGAAAAAACCTTTCTAGATCTTTTATTCGACATGAATAAAAAGGACATTTCATTGACTGATGAAGAATTGAGAGGACACGTGGATACATTCATGTTTGCAGTGAGTGAAATGTAATAAAAAATTCTTTTCATCGATATTTTACTTTTCTTTTTTCTATCTCTCGATTCAATTCTATAAGCTCTAATTTTAAATAATGATATATAATAACAAAATCATATGGCACAACAGCGATTTCGGTTAGTTGGGCGCTCTTTTGTATGAAGCTCTTTTGAATGAGCTCAAATGTCAAAAAAAAGATTCATGAAGAACTGAAGGAGGTTTTCGAAGATTCGCAGAGAACAGCCAGTATAAAGAAGCTTTCGCAATTAAAATATCTCGAAAGGGTTATAAAAGAATCGCGCAGATTATATCCAAGCATACTCATGATTGTGAGAAAAATATCAGCAGACGTAAAAATCTGGGTAAGATTTTTTTAATTGATGATACAAACCTTTGAAAAATTAACAGAAAATTTAATATGAAATGCAAATGCAACGTGAGTTAACATTTTTTTTCTTGAAAAATTGTAACTTAGAGAGAGAATATGTGTGTAATATAATATATATTATTAATTTGTTTTACATCAAAATATTTTCAATCTGTCTATGCCTCTTTCGTTAAAACAATTTATTTAAAAAAATATAAATAGATTCCAAAATGTCTACTTTTCGAATTATAAACCATTTGTACTTTCAAAGTTTTCACAATAAAAGAAATCAACACAATGTAAAAAACGAAATATGACTGCATATAGCAGTCTATCTTCGAAAAGTGTATTTAGACTTCACTATCAATCAGAAATAATAGCAAGTTTTTAGATTTAGGTTTAGGTTTTTAGGTTTAAATATAAAAGAAAAATGAATTTTGATTATTAACTCTCTTCAAGAGACATTTCTAATTTCTTTCTTTTATATAATGCTCTCTGATTCTGTCATTTGCAAAATTATAAATATGATTCCTGTTCAAACTTAAGTAACGAGTTTGATTATACAATGAAAGATTGAAAGATTTTGGCACATTTTGAGGATTTGGAATGAATGAAATAAGAGGCTCTAAAACAGTTCACTTTCCCTTAGAGTCTACACATATATTCTCTACATATATTCTCTCTTATTTCAGACAATTATATAATTTTATCGCAGCGTTAATTATGTTAATACATCGAAATCCAGCAGTTTGGTCGGATCCATAAAAGTTCGATCCAGATCGTTTTCTAGCTGAGAATTTGAAGCAGATACATCCGTACATCATTGATATGCTTACATCATTGATATGAAATATTATTTCTTATGAGTACTATTCCTAAAAAATGAAACTTGATTATTGGATTCGACTCGGATTTTTAAGTACACATTGAACTTGATCTCATCTCTACTTACATCCCGTTCAGCGCTAGACTGAGAAACTGCATCGAACAGAAATTCACTGTAATCGAAGAAAAAACTATATTAGCAGCCATACTCGGAAAATGGAGAGTGAAGAGTGTAAAAACGCATGAGGAAATAACCTTGCACAATCATATGATTTTGCGACCAGGTCAGGAATTTATATATCTTCATTTATTGTCGAAAAAATAAAGAGAGCTAACATATATTTTTAATGCTGGAAATATATATGATTTGTTATAATTATTAAAACTGTATAAACAAAAGATGAGAATTTATAAATAGAAAACTTCTTTCTGCTTCTCTTTCTCGGTCTCGTACGATCTCGTCATCGCGAGACAGCTATTTATTGTATATAGTATCACTGATTTATAAATTGCCTCAAGCGCGCAGCGTGGTATAATATATTACACTAGGATAAATTTGTAAGACCAAGTGTCTAATTTAGATTGCAATAGATGTCGTAGAACACACTCAATGAAATGTGTTCAAGCGCGGAGGAAAGATCAAGGCAAAGAAGGAGGACAACGTGCGACAGTCATCGACGACAGAATCGTATTGATTTTTCGATCAGTCGAGTATACGCAGCGTGAATGAGACCTCGTTGCACTTGCGTACGTAAAACAACGTGTAATTTCGCACGTTTCGAAACAAAACTGTCGCAAATTGTATTCGGTTTTGCGCAAAACGCGTGATTTATCATGTCACTTTCAAGAGTTCACGTTAAGTTTTCAAAAATATTCAAAAGTTAAAAAGAAAAAAGAGAAAAGATCCAAATAGTTTCTTTTTACGTAAAAAACAATTAACATATGAAGAGAATATTGTGAAATTATCCTTGAGTGAAACTTTCGAAAAGTCTGTGAAGTGAGATAAAGAAGAATGCTTTATCGATTAACGCGAAATTATGTGATCACATGACTAGGGAAAAAATTTTTATGTGATTTACAACCAATTTTTTTTGTTCTTATTTCTGTCTCAGCACACAATATAATTTTCACTAAAGAAAAGCTAAATTCGAATCCATCTAGAAAATTATCATTAATAGTAAATGCTCGGATAATAGTTCTTTATATAATAGTTGTTTATGTACAAAACATAATTATTTAATATATATTAAAACTCTGTACACAATTCAACATTGTTTTTTTGCAACATTTACAAGTGGTTTAAAACATTTAAAGTTACATCTTTAACTGAAGAATATAA
Source organism: Lasius fuliginosus (assembly GCA_949152495.1). Lineage (NCBI taxonomy): Eukaryota > Metazoa > Arthropoda > Insecta > Hymenoptera > Formicidae > Lasius > Lasius fuliginosus. The sequence goes on along the minus strand of OX424449.1, from coordinate 13,029,836 downwards.
GTTATCACTACGCCTTTAGATGAAGACATATAAAAAGGATAGATAAACATAATTACTCTCTCTCTCTCTCTCTCTCTCTCTCTCTCTCTCTCTCTCTCTCTCTCTCTCTCTCTCTCTCTCTCTCTCCCCCCCTCTCTCTCTCTCTCTTATTTATGTATGTAATTTTATAAAAAATATTATCAATAAAGATAACATTGATACAATTCTATAGGAAGCGGTTAGTGAATCATTTAGCTTTTGGTTTTTTTATAAACAAGATGCGAGAGATTATCAGAGAGTTCGAGGTCGACTTTTTCGTTCAAAACCAGTTTACGTCGCTGTAGAAAAACTCGTGCATACTTCGAGTTTGAATTGCTCTGCATTCTTTAGTCACTATCAAGATGACAAAATAAACGCATTAATTCATTTTTCACAATCAAATTCTATTGAATTCTAATTTAATTCTACGTATAATATATATAACAATTTATAATTATTTATTATTATAATTCTCTTTTATTATAATTATTGCAAAAATTATTTCAGTTAATAATTAGATAAATAAATCGAAGAAATAAAACAAAAAAAGTAATTTAATAAATAAGTGTAACATTTCAAAATTATTCTCTCGAAACGAAAGACCAAAATGCAATTGCTATTATCGTTCTTGTTTTATAATGTTTTTGAGGATGTAGAATTAAAATTGCAGGATGAAAATTGTAATCAAGAAATTAATTGATTAAGAATATGGATTAGAATATGGACTTAATTAAAAGAGTTTAAGATAAAAAATTATTATACATTATATTGATATTATAAGAGATGCGGTAAGATTGCTTAGAAATAATAGAAATTATCTCAATATAACGCACTTTTATTAATATCGACAGACTCTTTGACTATTCCGAAATTTTTTACATCCGAAGTATGAATATAAATGTCCGATTATGAATATGCAAATTCATCTTTTGCAAGTCTAAGACATGTTCCAATCGATACAGCATCTGCCACATATCTCAGCGTCTGTTGCACGTTTCTCCTGAAAGATAAGAAAATGTCCTTCGAAAACATCTCCACGATGCCCTCTGGTTGAATCTCCATTATTCTCTGACGCGCAGCTGTGATATCCCTCGCGCAGAACTTCATTCCCCCACGTCGTTTAAATGAATGTAAAGCGAGCGCGATCGCGCTTCGAACGAGAACGGATCGGAACGGGTTCGACAGAGCCCAAAAGAAGACAATCGTCCAGACGAGATTCTCCTCCTGAGATCATCCTTCCCACTTTAGGTGTTGCTCGCGAAACACGCGTCTCATCCTTTAAAGTGTGACCGTGTGATTTCTTCGCAGAAGAATGGAGGCGCGCGTTCGTCCGTTGACATCGTCGTATCATCAATAAACCCGAAGCATCGTCCCAAGGAAACGAGATGCGGCCGATGCCGGGAATCATGAAACTGTCGACGATCATCATCAACACCAGCAGCAGCAGCACCAGCAGCAGCAATAGCTACAACGATTCGTCAGCGAACGTCATCGGCCTCTCCGCCGTTTTTCCTGATCTCTGCGACAACCTCACCGACTTCGTCGGCCATGACAGTCTCGTCGGACAATCGGCCGAATACCTGTCGTCCGAAAATGTCACGTGTCTGAGACACGCGCCTAGACTGACCAGAGCGGTGTACCACCAGGTCATCGTGTTGGCGGTGATGTCGGTCCTAAGTCTGGTCTGCAACGCGGCGACGATATACTCGATCACGAAGAATCGTCGAAGGCATCAGCGGAGCTGCTCGGCGATCTATACCCTCATTCTTCATCTGTCGGTGGCCGATCTGTTGGTCACCGTCTTCTGCCTGGCCGGCGACGCGATCTGGAATTACAACGTCGCGTGGTTGTGGGGCAACGTCGCGTGCAAGATCTTCAAGTTCCTACAGATGTTCAGCCTGTACCTGAGCACCTTCGTCCTCGTCCTGATCGGCGTCGATCGATTTGTCGCGGTGCGATATCCGATGAAGGGACTCAATACGTCTCAGAAGTGCTCGCGATTCGTTCTACTCGCTTGGGTTTTGTCCTTTGTGCTCGCCACTCCACAGGTAAGAGACGCATTGCCTTACTCATGTTAGCTCGACTCTGTGTAAGATAGGTTCTAGAGCTCTATGAGATATTGATCGTATATGTGTATCATTTTTCGCATATACGATTTAGACGATTAATCCTTCTGTCTCATAATTCATGCATAATTTTTCACCTTTGCATCAATGTATGAGTTCTTTATAGCAGCTGCTAGGCATCGAACTCGAAGGCATTCTTTCTCGTTGTATTTTAAAAGATTTCCAAATACAAAGGTCCTTTATATTTTGTTTCGGGCGAAGAAAAGTTTCGACAGATTTTTAACATTTAAAATTGCTTTGAATACTCGTTCATTGACAGAAAAGTTAATTTTATCAATTCTATTTATTATATGTATATCTCATGTACAAATTTTATAGTGTTACACAATTTTAATTGCTACACAAATTTTATAATGATATATAAACATATTTTATTATACAAAGATATATTTTCGCTTTTTACTCTGGAAAAAATATGGAAATTAATTATATTGAAACGGCATAAACTTTTTATATGTTTTACCTCAGAACCTAATGGAAAAAATTGCTGCGAAAAAGTAGTCGAATTGCAAATTAGATATTTTTTTCATAGACTTTTATTTTATATTTTTCAAAATGAGGGAAATATATTCCTCATTATTCTGCAACAAATCCATCGATTATTTCAGGTAGCAAGCTCGCGTCATTTCGACGTCAAATGACGTTATTTGGACCTCAGATGACGTTATTTTGACGGTAGCATATGATGTGCATTTGCTACCTGGAATCGCACGTTTTGAAAACGTTCATAAAATGCATATAATATGCGATTTGATCTTTTACCTTTAAGATTCATAAAATTACACGCTATGTAGTCAAATTATACTTTATTATCTCAAATTACACGTAAAGTAAAAAAAATAGTTTATACTTTAATTCGAGTGATTGCATTATATTAGCATATAGTATTTTGAAACTCATTGAGAGCGCTCTTGAAATCATTGCAATGTTTTCGCTTGACTATCAACTTTTTATTCGATAATAATTTGTAACAGAAAATTATACTGCCGTCTTGAATAAATAGTTTAACTGGAATATTAAAATACGTATCATAAATGTCGCCAGAATGGTTGATCGACTGGAATTGAAAAAAAACGTCTATTAGTAAATCAGATTTGCATGGAATCAGATAAATGTATCTTCTATCGAATAAATTTGTGAAAAAAACATCCTCGACGGCTTTAAAATTTATACTTACGCGATCTCGGGCAAAGATAAAGTTACATGAAATTAATGACAATTTAGTCGCCATTGAGTCTGAGCTATAATCGTTCCAGAACCGGATAATTAGCAAATATCAAAGATCACACAAACATTGTCGAAGCAAACAAGTTTTTGTTCAGAATTGTGACTCGATTAAAGAATAAAATGTTACACATGTTGCTTGTTGGTCTTATTATTATTTTTTCAGAAAGAAGAATTAATTTGACGCGTTGCGATATAATTTGGGAATTGTCTTTGATATATAACTTACTTGATACATAACGTGTAACACCTTTGGTTCGAATAAAATATGTAAAAATTTTTTTTGCTTGCACTTTTAAAAATGTAAATTTGCTATCCTTTTGCCAATTTGCTCCAATTGAAAATAAGATCAATATAACTTACAATATAATTTACAATTATCAATATAATTTACACAAGAGTATACGTTTGTGTGATTATATCTGTAATAGATCGAGAATATTCGTGATTTTATTACACACAAACGGAAAGATATATCTTGCATTTTCTATATTAATTTCAGTTGCATGTAATCATGCCTCGATCACCAATAAAAAAATATATTGAGGTTTTATTTTTTACCGTCAATAATTATAGTATCATAATATGTATCTATATACTTTTCAAATCGCATAATATTACAGTTAATTACTATGATAGGCATAATTTTATTTTAATCAGGAACTTAATTTTTATTCTCGGATTTCTCAGTTATATAATAATTGCATTGGAAGTTGTGCACTACAGCTTTCTTATGTGTACAAACTACATAAAATGCTGTATAACATTTGCATAAATATTGATTATAGGTTTTCTAAGAAACAATCAGTTGTGAGAAACATAAAAAGAGAAACCTAAATAGCAATATATTTCAATTGCAATATAAATAAAATTCGATAACAATAATCTCGTCTCTTTGTTGAAGTCGCGAAAACTCAAACTTGAACTGTTCTAATGTTCTAATTTACTTACATCAAGTTTCCGGGAAAAAAGCCTAAAATACACATTTTGTGATGCAATAAATATAAAAACAATATATAATTTATAATGCATTCATCCCTTGACATGTAAAGATAAGATAACGCGATAAGTATTATGCAACATATATTCTGTCTCACGTGCATCGTATGCATCATTAGTATGCAAAACACAGTCTTGTATACTCATATGATATCTCTCGGAATTTGTATACAAAGGGTCTCCCAGAAAAAAATTAATATGCGCGATATGATTATATCAGCAATTGAGAGAAAACAATTCTACGTATATGTCTAATATTGTATAATTTGAGAATTTATGAGATTTAAATAATGAAGAAAGTATAAAATAATTTGTAATTTATATATTTTATCTATTAATACCTTAAATCGTAATACAAAAGACATCCTTTTAAAACATTGGATATATTTTTAAAACATTGTGTATATGTGTGTATAAATATATTTTTATAATCTTATCTTCAACCAATAAAGCTCATTTGCAAAACACATTTATAAAAACTTTTCAGTTAAAAGTATTAACAATTCTTTCTAATCTTGTATATAAGAAGAATATATTTGATATATAATAATCACTAGCAACTAAATGACGCAGTATTTGCAACAATCTTGATAATTCGATGACACTTTAAATTTTAATACATTTTTAACGCAATGATTTTATAGTGTAAAACAATAATTTTAATTATAAAACTCAGTTTTGTTTTCATTTTGACATATTTTATGTAATAAGAATACAGCGGCAAAAAAAACATAGACAGTTATACAAATAATATTCATTACATACAAAATTCCTTCTTCAACATACTAAATACGAGAAAATTTCTGTAGAAACGATTAAAAATAAAAATTTCAAAGCAAAATTTATTCTCCAAAAAAATCAGTATTTTTATATTCAACTGTTTAAAAATTAAAATTTTTAATTTTATTATTAATTTTAAAAATTTAAATTTTATTTATTACGATATAACTGATGCGAGGAGATGCGATAAGATTTCTAAGACGTTCGCATAATTGATACGATAAAACTTTTTACGATCTCGTCACTCGACGGGAAGCGTGTCTGAGTGATCTTGCTCAATGTCGATGGTCTCAGTCGCATTCCGGTCTGATCTGGTCAATTTGTCATCGTCCAAAGTATGCTCCGTCCTAGACTTGATCGTTCTACTGCGAGCGCGTTTCTACTGCCAGTGCCTCGACACCAGCATCTCTCTGCCGTCTCCTCCTCGGGCAAGACCTTGGCCCGCATCCTCGTGACCTTCGTCGTGCTCTTCTCCTCCCGCATCTGCAGGTGGCCCTCCGAATCCGCGCCCTGCGATCTCTCGATCGTTGAACTCTCCGCTGACAGTACAAGTCCAGCAGACCGATCTCCTGAATAGCCACCTCCTGCCGCGCTGTCTCGTTGTCAATCGGCAGACTATAGTGATTACCGGTTTTCTTCAAGATCCCGCAAGTGACGCCGCGTTTTAAAACACTCTGCATCTGTGACAGCCCAAGTATCCCCTCGTGAATATATAACTACTTCTTTAATCCCCGGATCTCTCCCTCTTTATTTATTAAGTGAGAGTTCTCTGAATCTTGCATGAATAATTTCTACAAAATTATGAGGAATTTTTGATAAATCTGTGAATTAATCAATTTTGTAATTTCAATTGTGTTGTTAATTGTGAAAAAATAATAAGGGCATCAATCTTCATATTTTATTTGTTCTCTATATCATACGATGTACTTCTCTATTTATAAAATATGTATCATATTTATGTATTAAAAATTCTGATTTATATAAAATATGCTAAAAAAACTCATTCATTTTATATAAATTGCGAGAAAAGAAACACGTAATATCTCGCTTATGATCACATAAACTAATAATAGCTGCAAAATACTGAATAATTCAAAAAGCATAAAATACACATAAAAATACCTTAGTGTTATTTATATCTGCTAACTAGTCTCTTTTATTACTCGTAATCAAATCATTGAACGGAACAATGATACACACGTCATATACACAAAAATGAAGATGAATAAATGAATAAGCATACGCATAACTTATTCGCAAAGAACGCGCTTCTAGGTTTCAAAATGAGAACACATAATATGACATACTATATCGTTTTCTTCAACGATTGTACATATTGGAAGAATGGAAAATATTGTTAATGTCAACCTGACGTCGCGCCACAGCAGTCGGGATGTTGTAAACGGTTGATATATAATGAAGAATTTCTCGCGACGTGGATCCCTTGAGCTCACAAAGGTTCTTAATCGCAGAGATCACTAAACCGAGAATCTTCGTGGTCAGATACACCATGATGATCGCAATGAAATTCTAATACGAATTAATAAAAATCTGTCAGAAAACAGATTTAAGAAAATTATTTTTTATCATTTTCTTAAAACGTATAAAGAGTCTCTTTCAAACACTTACCGATGTTTTAATGAGAAGACCTTTTCGCGAACTAAATCATGCCTAGAAAAAAATAAATAATTTTTCAATCATTTTCCCTATAAGAAATATCATAAACATTAGCGCGTGACAGAGAGAGAGAGGCAGAGACAAAATGATCATTAAATAATTCGTTCATCACATTCTAGGATTTCGACGTAAAGTAATCGTGTCGATAGCTCGATTAACTAAATTCAATTCAATATCGATGTCTCTTTTAAGAAGACAGACAGGATGCGATAAATATGGTAAATGGTACACATTAACATATATGCGTATAAAAATACAAGTGGTAGTGACAGAGAGAAACAGTGTCAGACGCGAAGTAGACGTTGCAATCCAATCGAGTACTATCCGGAGTTCTAGAGAAGAGAGACCGATTGTATGAATAAGACTCGATTTAACGAGGTGTCAGGTGCACCGACCGCGAACGGCGGATGCAGACTCCGAGATCAGTTTGTATATATGTTCTCGAGGTCACCTCCGCTCGCGGATCGGAGGAGGATGGAGAATCGCGGAGGCATCGTTGAGTCAGAGAATAATGCTGTCGTCGCGACGGGAGAAAGAGACGCGGTCTGGCGGAGATTGATGATGAAACGTGTATATCTTGACAGGCCGAGACACGGGGAATGGCCTGCTTAATCAATGCTCTTGTTCCGCGAGATATTCTTTTTTTCAGCGAAACCTTCGCGTTCTCTCTCTCTCTCTCTCTCTCTGCCTTCGGTGGCGGTAGCCTTTTTGCTCCCCATCTCTCTCCCCCGCCGTAATGTCCTGATCTTACCGGAGAGACACGACGAATTTGACACTGATCCGCTAAAACGCAGTCACATCTTCGGTCGAAAGGTCGAAACAATGAAGAAATGTCAAGCATTTACAAATGAACGTTGAAAGTGATATTAGCTCCGTTCCGTTTATATATGACACACATATATATATATATATATATATATTGTATATTGCTGTGTAATTTTGTGTACACTTTTCGAATATAAAATGAATAGCGTAAACATAACTGAAACCAAGAGATCAATTTACGTTTATCAATTATCGTTTGAAATAAAAATATTCGTTGAAAAATTTACCATCGATATGCAAACAAATAACATTTAATAATAGCTCTGCATTTAACGCTTGTACTCAGGGACTGCGAGCTTGTTAAAGAATTTATTCAAAACAATTATTAACTTACAAGAAAAACTCGGAAATTCTGATTTTGATACATGGAGGGGATAAATAGATGAATTTAGAAATTTTTTATTGCGGCCCAAAAATAGTTTTTGAAAAAAGTTGTTTAAAAACCTTTGAAAAAAATTATTTTTTCAAAATTTTATTAATGGTTAAATAGAGGTGTTTTTACCATGAAACTTTTGTATGAAACATTTTTTGAATATTTTTCGAGATATATCGAGAAAGGCAAGAAACCGCTCTACACATGAGGGATGGTTTCATCCCTTAGAATCGAGTTTTTGGGCTGCAACTAAAATTTCTAAATTCATCTATTCATCTATCTATTTAAAGTTTCATCAAAATCAAAATTTTTGGGTTTGCGAGGGGAGTTTCCTTGTTAAAAGGCATTATTGCAGTTGAGTAAAATCTTCAGATTATTTAGTCTTATTAAATTACATCCATGCTACATCGCCATGTAACTGTTACAAGATCGGACTCGCATTTATTTCAATCTTCCGTTTTAAGTCAGTACCGAAGCGTTAATACATTACATCTATCTAATTTTTATCTACTTTATCTTAGAATTTTGTAATCCCTTTAAATCTAAAGTTACAAAATAAATTATTTAATCGGCTCACTATATGTATGTTAGACGGCTCATCTCATCGACTCGCCGCACTTAGCTCATCATATCGATGTTCGTATCTTCATACAATTGGCTTTATTAACAGGTCGCGATATTTCATGTTGCACAAGGACCATTTATCGAGGAATTTCCACAATGCGTGACCCATGGCTTTTACACCGAGGCCTGGCAGGAACAGCTGTATGCCAGTTTCAGCCTGTTCTTTATGTTCCTCCTGCCATTGGCGATTTTAATTACCGCATATGTATCTACGGTGATTACTATCTCCCGTAAGTATTCTTGCATTGCATACATTGTAAAATTGTACTTTCGATAGGTTGTTGTTATTATTCATATTGTAACTTCTCGATAATTCGTATTTATCTTAATAACTGAATCTGTGAAGATGAACTCTCGAGAAAAAAATCGACTTAAATTTTATCTCTTTTACAGAATATTATGTTAAAATATATACGATATTCTTTGAATTTAATTATAGTAAATTTGCAATAATGTACGAATATGATTATAAAAAACATTTGTATCTAATTGAACGAAGAGTAGAATTTTACTCTCATTAAATAAATAATATAAGAATTTTAGAGAGAGAGAGAGAGAGAGAGAGAGAGAGAGAGAGAGAGAGAGAGAGACGAAAATGCTGATGTAAAGTTCGATTTTAATTATGTAATGCACTAAACTAACATTGTTCCAGGAAGTCAGAAAATGTTCAAAGCACATCCTGCGAGAAGGGCGTACATCAGAAACAGCGACATAAATAGGAGAAGACTGATGCACCGGGCGAAAATAAAGTCATTACGTATTAGTGTCGTCATTGTAGCGGCATTTCTAATTTGGTGGACGCCGTACTACACGATGATGATAATCTTCTTGTTTCTCAATCCCGACGAACACGTTAGTATATATACGTACTTCATAATCAAAGCAAATATACATTATATTATTTTCGTTTGTCATCTCGAAAAATCACTATCGATACGCTAACGAACGCGTATTCAATGCTTTCAGCTCAGCGAGGAGTTACAGAACGGGATATTTTTCTTCGGCATGAGCAACAGCTTGGTAAATCCTCTGATATATGGCGCATTTCATCTTTGGCCGCAGAAACAACGGCTTGGCTCTTATCAAAGGTGAATAAAATTTACGAGACCGATCGGATGTACCGTATCTCATTCCCTTTTACAGTTTTTTTCATTCGTGCGTTTTGCTCCAACATATACTTGCACACTGCGAATTATAATTAACGTATGTATGTGTGTGTGTGTGTGTCACAGTATGCAACAATGGAAGTCTTTATGCAATTAAATGCGGGATTCATTGGCATGCAAATTCAAATATGAATTGCTTTTGAAAGAAAAGTGTACCGACTTTGATTATAATTATCCGATGAACGAAAAACAAATATCATCATTTATAATATTATACAGAGTATTTCAAAACTAAATCTTGTACAAAACATTTGCGGGTATATCATATTTAAATTTATATTTTAAATTAGGACGTTTAATCTTGAAAAAAAATATCCTATATCATATATCAATTAATAATATTAAGGAAAAACATACACTAATTTGATAAATTATAGGATAAAATATAATAAAATAATATAAATATAGGATAAAATATAATATAGGATAAATATTTATAGGATAAAATATATTTAATTAATATATGTATAATATCTCACTCTTATTATCTTGACTATATATTTTTGTTGCTTTTGAAGACACGATAAAGTGTCTCAGTATAATTACAAAACATTTTTATCATTAATGTTATTGCAAATTATAGATCCGACTATACGATGAATCAACGAAATACGAGACAACCCATACGAAACATAGCGCCGCTTCTCTCTCATCAAGACAATGGCTGTAAAGTGCAACAACATAAAATGTAAATAATATTTTAACAGATAGGATTAGCATCTTACATAAAAACAATATTTGTTGTGTAAAATTATGTCAAGAGATGATAACATAAATTGTAAAAAAAGTATATTAAATTACACTTATTGTCCATATAATTCTGTAATATTTATTTTTTACAGTGTAAGCTATACAAATGTGTAAAAAATGGAAAAAAACAATATTCTGTCATGTTCTTCATATCAAGTATCATTTAGTTTAGGAATTTTACAAATAAGAATTACTCTTTGTAAAAAAAAAAGAATCTTAAATATATATGAAACAAATAAACTTATTTTATTTCAATAGAACAAACATTACGAGAAAAATATGAATAATCCATAAAATCTTTTTATTCGCTTTGGAAATTTAAAAAAAAACATAATGTGCATCTGTATATTCTTTGATTTATTGTTAGATTTAATAGTCTAAAAACAATATTTGTAATTAATGCGTGTATTGCAACAGATAGTATATTTTAAGTACATCTTGAGTTGCTTATAAAATTAACTTATAGTGCACATCTATAAAAAGACTTAATATCAGAATAAATATGCATAATATTGTCTGTGCAACAAAAATTTTTTTTAAAGAAGCAGATTCTATGACAATAAATGAAAAAATGATATATGTATGTATCTCTTTTTTCTCTGTCTTAACTTTAGCCTTTATCAAGACTACTTCGACCAAACTCCGATAAACTTAATAGGCAATTAATTTAATTAGAATAATCCCGCTGTAATTAATGCAATAAATAAATTAACAAGTTGAATTTGTTTGTTTTGATATTTGATCAACGTTTAGTAGTTTCAATCTCGAGATAGCAGCATTGCTATATAGATTTACCGATGTAAACGTAATTACAAACGTATCGTAATAAGATAAGTAAGTTTAACACTTCGAAAGATAAAATGTTATAATATTACCTGTATCGATGATAAACAGAGCAATTTTTACATGGTAAATAAAATTTATAATGTATAACAAATATAATAAATAACAAAAGATAAATAAAATTTATCTTGATACTTTATAACTGTAATTTATAATTAATATAGTATATCATCCGCGTTTTCCGAAAATTATTTTCTTTGCGCACGCTAATTTTTTTATTGGTTGAATAGAATAATAAATGCTTTTCCACGATTAAAGTACACATAGCAACAAAGTGCGGAATGTCCGATTTTATGTTAATTTTAATGTCAATAACACGTATCTATGTTATTTATGTAATACACGTATGCACGAAAATTTTGCGCAAGCTAATCTCTTTCACTAAACTTCTAAACTCATTTCTAAAAGTTGCTTTTTCGAAAAAGCAGAGCTCTTATTAGATATATCGCTCATCACTCGTCTATAATTTTTATCTTTTAATGCATTTTATTTCACTCATATATACATCAGTTTTATTTATTTTGTTTATTTATACTGTTTATTTATGTACTGTTTAATCTATTTAGTTATATGTATCACCATTACTTGTCGACGCTCTAAAACTTTCTATTCTGACTGTATGACAAAGAGAGAAATACCCCGACTTTGGTCCTCTCTTTTTAATCGGGTGGAGGTAGTCAGTGCACATTCTCCAGTATTTATATAGAGTTCAGTGCTCCGAACGCATCCATGTACGACAAAAATTTCGTTGTACAGACGAACGCATGCACAGTATCAGCAAATTACAAGCTTCGGAAAAGTTCCAATCCGCGCACTAACGAACATAGCGATTATTAATCATCTTCCAGAAGATATATGTAATTTAATAATAAAATATATGTAATTTGCAAATAGCTACTACATATGTTTTCTTAAAAACAACTGTTTTCTTTACACCAATTGATTCCTCTCATTATTTTGTGCATAAAAGATGAGTTTGAGATAAGATCATCGAGAAATGAATATTTGACGAGATCTTTCATAGTTTATGTAAAATTATATCAAATTAAAGTGTAAAATATCTCGTAAACTAGTCACTTTTTGGCCATCCTACCCTTATAACTTTTTATGCCAAAAATTGCGAGGAATCTATTTATATAAAAAAATTAGGGTAGTTCCGTTTAAAAAAACAAAGATCACATTCAAATCTCCTAAACACCTCCACCTGGGAAAAAAGTTCACATTTGCAAGATGTCCTCCTCGAAACCACACAACTTTTATTTCAAGCATTTCTGCCTATCTCCAAAACTATGGGAGTTTTTCAAGGTGAGTAAGATAGGTGCCCCACCCTGTATAAAACGGCGAAGCGATAACGAGCGGTTGCAGTCGCTCGACAGCATTCAGAGGTACTCTCCGCGCACTTGGCTATTAAAAATCATACAGATAATTAGGTAAGACGTGGCTTATCAAACGGTTATATATTAGGGATCTGGAAGGGAACACACAAATTGAATTATTGTCTTTATTCTACGGTGTAAATTGTGAATTAAATAACTATGAACTTGTGAATTTAATAACAGTACTATAAAGTATTTCAGTAATCACAATAATCACGACAATTGGACTAATGAAATTCTTTTCCTGATTTGGACAAATTAATTCCCGGGAAAAAATGATATATATCAAATTAGATAAAATCAGATCAAATTATATCTGATTGGATCTTGATTTTGTCTCCGATTTAATATGAATAGATCTGACTAGATATGGGACACATCCGAATAAATCTAAATAGGTCTGGTTGAACTTATTATATATATATGGTATATTCTGCTAAATACCATGTATAATAAGTTCAATCAGATCTATTTAGATTTGTTCGGATGTGCCTCATATCTCACATCTAGTCAGATCTAATAATCATATCAAATCGGAGACAAAATCAAGATCTGATCAGATTTAATTATACCAAAAAAAAGGATCTAATCAGATATAATTTGATCTAATTTGATATGATCATTTTTTCCCGGGTTGTTGAAAAACTGTCTAAAATAAAATTAATTTATTGATATATAAATGCCAAATTTTTTGTTGACACATTTGCTTATAAATAGTTCTGATAGAACAGTATCAATTTCTCAAATCATTCAATAATTCTAAGTTAATCGATTATACGGTCGTAAGGAAATTTTAAAAAAAGCGAGGCGTGATTGTCTCCATAAAAATTTCGGACGCAAATATCTATATTTTTATCGATATTTTATCTCTATTCTCGAGTTTTATTTCAAAATATTGTAAATAGATATTTTTTATTGACGAATGTTTGACAAATTTATTAATTGCCCATTGTGTATAGCGAAATTAATAATTCAAAGGAAAAATACTGTTAAAACAATTATAACAATATTAATTTATCTTTCAAATTTTAATGTTCTTCTTAGAACATAACATTTTTGCTTTTTTACTTATTAGCTTTCTGAATCTTTCGTTCTTCCAATCTATTAATCTATCGCTTTCGCGAATAAGTATATAAGATTTCACAATCTTATATACTTATTTCTATAATCTATCTATCTTTTTTCAATTATCAGGTTATGTTAAACAAATTAATTAAATTTAATCATAATAAATATGTTTTGTTTAAGGATAAATATTACCTAACAAAGTAGAAAAACAAGTGAGAAAACGAAACTGGAAAAAAGAGAACGAAAAATTTGAGGACGTAATTGAATTCGTCAAGAATTTGGAATCATAGTCTAAGGTAATAAAATAAATATCAGAACAAGCGTAACAAAATTTGTTTGAGAGGTCCTTTTAAATAAAAAATATCATATAAACATAATTCCTATTTTCAATATTTATATAATTGATGAATACATACATTTAGATCAATGAGCAAATTTTTAGTGTTTATTATAAACACTAAAACACTGAACTAAAAATAATTGATATTTTATACCTTTTTCTATTTCGTTTTATTTTCTTTAAAATTATTTTGTATCAAACATACAATTTTATTATAACAACAGTAAATTTAAAAAAAAAATTTGTAACTATATGTATACTGAGATTAGGACCTAGATTCATGTAACATTTTTTATTCATATATAATAATCTCAAAAAAGTATGTCAAAGTTATATTTGTTTCGAATCATTTTGTATATTTCTGAATATATATAAATATAAATAAAGCGAATATCATTGACCAATTTTTATCGCTTGAAAACTATAATTATTACAGTCATGATATTTTGAAATTAAGCTTTTTCGATTTAGGTTTTTATTAAGTCGAAATTGTATTGTTACAGAATATATTTTAAATTTTTATAATAATTATAATTAAAAATAATAAAGATGAACATATCGGAAAGAATCAGGAGAGAGCTACATGAGCAGGATGTAAATGATTTATTGACTCCCAGTGAAACATTAGAGAATATTCAATTAGACGACTACACGATGTAACTATAATAAATTTATCAATATTAAAATTTTAATATAATCTTTGGTTATATAGAGAAATAATTATAACTTTCATTATTTAAGAATATAAAATAACATATAATATAATTAAAACGTTAAAATTAACTTCTAAAATATATAATTGTTTATATAGTTTTTATTAATCTTTTTAATCTTTTTAGTGAAATAATAGGTTACGTCGATTTGATCGTACCTACTAGACGTGCTGGAATGTACCACCTTTTTAAATTTGTCTTAAATAATAATAATGGAAAACGGGTTTCAATCGTGGTTTGGGACGAAAACATCGATCGTATAGAACGTCACATAGAAATACATCGTGTAAAAAAATTTGTATTTTTATTAATAAACGTAAATTGTATTACAGGGTGACTTCATAGGATGTATTTGCGATATTTTAAATAGTGAATTAAATCAAATAAAATGCAATTTATAATTCAAAAGTTGGACTACAAAAGACTACAAATTTGTTTTAATAAATTTTAACAGATTATATATTTGGATGGTGTTAAGGCACAAGATGGCACATTACATGAAAATAATTATGGAAATGTTTCATATGAATTACATGTTAGAGATAATACTGCAATTTGTAATTTGGGAATAATAAGAGAAGAGCCTGATAATATGCCTGAGTACACAGAATTAAGTGATGCACTGATGACAAGTGGACGCATCGGTCAGTTGTATTTATTTTCTCTATTATTATAATTTTTTTATTATAGTTGACTAATTGTTTTCTTCGTTTTATATATGTATATCCCCATATATATATATATATATATATATATATATATATATATATAATTTTATTACTTTAATTCTTTTATTAATTATGTATTTTACAGTGTTAAAAGGCTATATTAAAACAAATTTTGCTGGATATTATAATGAAATGCCTTACAATGATGATGAAATACCTGACAATGATGATGAAATACCTAAAATTGATTTTGGTTGCGGATCTATAACCGACGGAACATATAAGCTAGAGTGTCATATTCAAAATTTTAACAACAATGATTATATACAATTAAATTTAGACAAAGGAAATAAAATAGAAATTATAGGGACGATGCGGAGAAGATGTAAATATTAATTATATTTACTATGAATTATTTTTAATATGCACTACTTTATATACACGGACGGACAAGCAGAGGTATAAGGACAAAAATACATAAACACACAGAACATATACAAACACACAAACGTATAAAACGTAACATACATACAGAGTAAATATTAAAGTTTTTCCAAATACTTTTTTGTATTATGCGTGTATATATAAAGATAAAAAAATGTTTAGTATTTTTTATATGTATTTATATATATAAAATTTATTATATATATAGTATGTTTGTTGCGTTTTATATGTTTTTTATACTTATATGTTTTTTAAATGTTTTAAATAATCTACTATATTTTTATAATTTTGCAGATGGGCTACCATATTTATCGATTAATAATATAGGAGATATAAGACAATTAGAAGGACACATGTCAATCGCATCTCTTTTAAAAGGAGTACAAAAACTTTATATTAAAAACGAGAAGTAGAAGTAGATTCATCGGAAAAGGTAAATGCAAATACACGTAAAAACTTATATATTATAACATATATTTTATAAATTATAAAATTATTTTATTACATAGTCAATTATTATTTTTTAAAATTATATATAACTTTAAACCAAAAATATTGATATAAAAATGTCAAAGTGATATTTTTAAAAAATATAGTTGAAACTATAATTTTACAGTTTTAAACAATAAATATTAGCCAATGTCATCATGCGCTTCATCGCATAACATTTATAATTTAAATTATGTGTATATATGTTTAATTTAAATATTTTTTTATAATAATAATTACTTATTTTTTTATAATAATGTAAGATTAATATTATGATTTTCTCATCAATATCAATTTTAATAATGGAATCTGCATGATATTTGAAAGATTAATCTTATTTATTTTGATCATATCCCGAATAATTTTTTCTACAGATTTATTCAAACAAGAGAATTTACGTTTAGAAAAAAAGTATTAGAAGAATTTCCAGAATAATTTCAAGAGAAACAAGAAATTGGTGAATGGGCATAAATATTCATTATTGTTGTCAAACTTATTATAATAAATAATATTTTATTGAATTTGCATTTTTATTATTTCAAATAATTGACATTTGTCAGCTGATGAGTCTGGTCGAAACAGTATTGCTTAATATAGAAGTTTTGCAGTTTTTACGTACAAAATAAGATCAGTCCCCACTCGAAATTGCATAAAGGATGTAGGTGAACTTTTAGAAATGAGTTTAGAAGTTTAGTGAAATAGAATAATGTGCGCAAAATTTTTGTGCATATTGTATTAACATAAATAACATAAATACGTGTTTTAACATAAAATTAACATAAAATCGGACATTCCGCACTTTGTTGCTATTTGTAATTTAATTGTGGAAAAGCATGCATTTATTATTCAATTCAACCAATAAAAAAAGAAAATATAAAAAAAATACGATCGGTAAAACAGACAACCGCTACCGACGAGGCAAATATTCAAAATTTTAAACACAGACAAAATTTGTGTTACCGATCAAGAACTGTATTATCGATCGCAACCTGCATTACCAATTGTTGAACTGTATTACCGATTGTAAAACTACATTACCAATTATGAATTGCTTTACCATTCACGAACTGCATTACCGACCACAAAATAAAGGGGCCACAGAGATGAGTGGATATAGAAAGAAGCATTTACAGATATGCAATCAAATAGAAAAGTCTAGTTTTGCTTTCGAAAATATTATGGACGAAACCGATAATGAAAGTATACATTTAAACACGTAATATTATAATTAAAATGATATTATATACTTCGGTTTTAGAAAGTTATATTTATCAAATAATAGAAAGTTCTACAATATATGAAAATAGTCTTGTATTATATTTGTCAAATTCAGGTTTTTAAAATATAAATAAAGATACAACAATGATCAATAAAGATCAACATATCACAATACATGACAATGACACATGGGTCATATTATGCATTATTAGGTCAACTTTTAAATATATTATATCGTTATTTTATTTTTTAGAATTATAGTTAAAGAGATCACATTCCATTAAAGTAAATATTTTAATTATTTGAATTGTATTAAAAGAATACAGTTTCTCTTACTCAAAATATATATTATATAATCGCGATATATGTGTGTAATTTAGATCATATAAGAGAATCTAAGATTTATGAACATTTTTGATATCTAGTATATGCTTATCATATTTTGTAAAAGTTTGTACATTTATAAATTATGTAAGAACTTTTTATTTTTATGTATGCAACAAATCTTTTTTGTTACTTTATAAAATAACCATAAAATGAGAGAGATATTTTATTTTTTTTATATATTCTTCTATGACATTAGATTATTTCAACTATGTGTACGAAGAAGCGACAAAGTGAAATAAGAGAGGAGAAGGAGGCCTGGGGTGGCATCAGGCAACGGCGGAGCAACCATGAGGTGAATAATTTATTATTTATTTATTATTATTCCGTGATTTATATCAAATTTATCCAAATAAATAATTTTTGCACAGTGTAATTTAATACATTGTATTTATCTATAATGAGAGCAAGAGTTTGGATAAAAAACTTTCAATGTGCCTCTCTCATTAACTTCTTAGTTTTACTTTGTTTATTTTGCACTATTTTTCTATGATTAAGATATTTTTTACAATCGAGAACATATATGAGCATATTTTATATATATTTATGAATGATCATATATATGGACTTTTTTACCGGGTATTTAATTCACTAGATAATTGCAAATAAATATTTACCTTTTAGAATCATTACTTTGGATCGGAAGAAATATCTCGCATCGAGAGGATTTTATATTATACCTATATATAATTTATCGTAACTAATCAATTTTAAACGCCATCACGATTTGCGGAATGTTGCCGTGCTTCGACTATTGTATTTAAAGACACAATATATTATCACGAAACTCTAATGAACACATTAAAGACCAGGTCAATTTTGTGTTGTAATTTTTCAACACAAATGCAATATAAATTAATAATTGCGTATATACAGCGGCAAAATCTTCAACTCGTAAAAAGCGTTAAATATATAATCTATAAAAAAAGCACAGATTATGATACATCTTATTGTAACTTCAATTACTCGATGCTAGTTTCTTAAACAATAAATATAAATCCTAAGGTTTATGCTCGTTGAGATCAATAAGACCATTTGAATTAACAGAAATATACGTTACATCAAATCCTTCTGCTTCCAAGGCTCTACACGAATCCAATACACATTTGAGCTCCTAGATAAGTTCAACAAGTTCATTATATCTATTAAGAAATAGGACTTATTATAAGGACGCAAATTTCTCACTATCTGGGTCGTCATAACATGATTTTTCCTTGATTTATAGAACCTTGCTACACCTTTCACAGCTATATTATTACACTCTGTCGCACTGGATGTAAATATCACTACCTACTTGTCTGTTCCTATGAAATCTGCAATTTGCTGTTGAAAAGAAAGTACACAAATAATTTCTCATAATTATAAGATCATAAAATACAAAAGTAAATTTTGCAAGTTAAGGCACCAACTTGGCGAGCATGCTCGACTGCTGTTTCCGACTCCCAATCATACATGCGAGTTCTGGAATGTGGATTGCCATGGTACACTGTTAGATACAGCATCATTTTATCTAATACCCGAGGATCCTGCGTGATAGTACGACGTCTTAGTTTTTCACACGCATGTAGATTGCATCATGTGACATCACGCTTTGAATTTACCAGCGTGGTAGTAGCTTGAGCGTCCAAATAAAAAGATCTACCCTCCGTTGGACCCTTTTTATATTCGTCCGTGATAGGAGCTACAATGTATTAATAATCGCTATTAAATATCACACTTGACGTATATAAATATGATTAAATATTGCATTGATTTTAGTACCCCAACTTACATTCATACTCGACGACGTCTGACAAGTGCTGATCGCACGTGTGCAAATAGCGATCTTTCACGCGATGCAGTGCGGATATCAAACACCTCGTCGATCGAAACATTCTAATAGTAGACTGAAATTATTCTCATGAGGAATCATGCATTCCACGAACTCGCACGTTCTAACCTCGTGTTCTAACCAGCACCGAGCTACACTCATTTTGAAACTCCTTCATTATTGCTCTAAAATTGTAATAAGATATACGCATTAAACAATTATAATCAATGAAGAATTTCATAATCATGAATACAATTGTAATAAATTATTTATTTAATTATTAGTAATGCATTATTTATTAATTATCGTATCACGTTCATTTGCATAGTGACTTCAAACGATTTTGAATCTTCGCGCCAAATTGTTTGAGGACTGCTAGAAGGTTTTCGATAGATATCGTGCGAGATCTTTGAATTGATTGGCTGAAACGAAATATATCGATTCGACGATCCGCCAATCAAGACTGCGAAGCTTGACCAGCTCGACCAATCAGGACAATGAAATTCTGGCGTCAACGAATTTTTCTTCCTCTTTCAGCGGAAACGTTGTGCCGTGCAGAAGCAGAAATTGCGTGCTCCGTTAATATCTGTACAGGTAAGCCGACAAAGAGATAATCAAGCCAAATAGATGTGATTATTCGCAATAGCATTGTCTTTTGAATAAATTGTGAGATAATATTGTTATATTTAATATGTTTATAGCATATTTTATAGATATTGTAAGAATAAGAAATCAAGTGACTTTTTCGGATCAGATAATCGCGGGCCATTAGATTACTTTTATCCTAACGGTCTTCCGAGTATTTGCACATTTATAGTGACGAATTCAAATTTGTACATACATTTATATAATCGAGTTTACATTGTGTCAAATGTTATTCTTATTGAAAGTTTGCTTAAAAATCTTGCATAGGAATTAATAGCAGAGTATCTCATTCTGATTGAATAAAGAATCGAACGATTCTATTAGAATTAAACAAAATATTTATATTACATTTTTATATAATAAAAACACTTATTAATATATTATTATAATGAATATGAAAGAGAAAGCTTAACTAAAAAATGTATTCTAATTAACAATTTTGCGTTTTTATTATTCATTTTATTGTTAGTAGAATATAATTT
The DNA here is from genome assembly GCA_949152495.1 of Lasius fuliginosus. Lineage (NCBI taxonomy): Eukaryota > Metazoa > Arthropoda > Insecta > Hymenoptera > Formicidae > Lasius > Lasius fuliginosus. The sequence continues at coordinate 13,008,794 of OX424449.1, read as the reverse complement.
TTTACACAAGTTGCAACATCAAAATGGTCAATGAGAACTAACATAAACATTTATTTTACATTACTTAAATATTTCACTAGAGATTTTATTGCGTAGGATCATATATCTATATCACATTTAAATTAATATCGCTTTTGCGATCATTAGAAATTCAAAATGATACCAAAACTCTACATGGTGTATCTGTATAGAAGAGAGAGAGAAGGACTCTCCCTTATAAATTAAACAAATACAATCATGAGAATATTAGATATTATTTTTATATAAACATGCACACACACACACACACACACACACAAATTAATATAAATTTATATAATTCACAAATAATTTTTGATTTTCTTGAAGTTTTGCATATTTGCTTGTGATGTCGCAGATTTTATTAATCATCTTCAAATTTGTTTAATAATTAATGTATTTTAACTTTTATCACAACAATGATAATTAACCAACAAAATTAATATTAAAAAACATATAATAAAATAAAAAACATTACATTGTATAATATAAATAAATTTCAATTTTGGATAAATTTTAATTTAGTATTGGATTTAAAAAAGTATCGTAATTATTTGATTATAATAAAATAATACATATGTAAATAATTATTTTGAAAAAAATAAAAAATAAGAAAAAAAGATTAAAAGATCAACACATCATGTTTTAAATACAAAATTAAAATTTTCTATGTGATAAGACATTATAATCTTGCTCCTACTTTTCTGTTCATTTCTTATTAAAATATGTATTTGCATAAGTTTATAATTTAATTATTAATGAAACAACAAAGGTAAACAAAATGAATGATATATTAATTAAAATAGGTGTCTTTTAACTTTTTAATAATTTCTGATTTTTCCAAAGTTGTATATTATGTTTACTCTTTTAATGTTGCAAGTTTTATTAATTATTTTCAAATTCTTTTTAACCATTATTATCAATATTTGTCTTAAAAAAATTGCACGGATTTTATTTTGATTTCGTTAAAACAAATTACAATTTTTAATCTTCTTTTTAAGATTATTGAAACTAGATTTGCATATTACTCTATTAAAATAAAGGATTTATTTCTTGATATGCTTTCTTAATATAAGTATGATTTAATCGACATATATTTTTGTTGATCTTGAAATTCTACATAATTGTGTTCTGATTTTTATATTGTAACTTATATCATTAATTATTTTTTTTATAGATATTGGCTGATGTTTGGACGTTTAATGGCTATCGCCAAAATTCGACTAAGTTCGCAGAAATTCGGTGAGTGATTGATAAATATTAATATTCTATTATCTGTGGCCTGTACATTTTGAAATGAGATATCCGAATAAAATTTCATAACATTTTTTTAATACTAAAGAGTAGATTTTACTAGAATGGTAATAATATAAATAAATTTTTTTATAATCTTTGAATAAATTTTTAAATATTTTATTGCCAAAAATATATATCACGCATATCTTAATCAACTTTAAATTTCATATATACATATTTCAGTAGGCAATGACAATTATAAGATCTATTTTGTAACACGATAGCTACATCAGCGTGTTTTTAATTCATGCTAATCATAAAAGGTCTTATTTTTGCTCTAACACGTCTTTTTAAATTACAAAATAAAGTAAAATATAATAATATTTTTCTCTCTCTTTTTTTTCTCTCTAATTTTTTTCGCGGTATCTCATTGACGTATTAAAACGTTATAATCGTTATAACGTTAAAAAGTATGTTATATTCTATACTTTTTACCTTTTTTCTGCTATTGATATTCTATATTGATCACTCCTCTCACAAATGTCATGATCGCACATGAAAGTCAAAGCCTGTGATTGTTCGGTAATTATATAAGGATAGGATGAATCAAATACATCCACTCCTAATTCGATGAGATGAAGTACAGTAACAAGTGGTTTCCAACAACCCATTGATACTCTTATTTTATCAGTAGGCAGTAAATTCTGTAAAAAATTATATAGCACCGTTATATTGAAGTATTTTAAATATTAGACAAAATTTAAAATTTATAAACTGGTATTTACAATGGTATGCTGTACTATTTGTTTAATATGTTCTATTGAAATATTCTGTGCACTTGGACCATTATTATGTAATCCATCTATAACAAATCCTGCCAAAGGTTTATCTTTTAGATAATTTATGGAATCCTCTCTGGCTTGCCAATTACAACCACCTTCTACTGGTCCTAATATTCCCTTAGATTTAAATGTATCCGAGTGCAGGCGTATATCTAAACATTGTTCTAATTAAGTTTGGCTTCGAAGAATTGCGTTTGATACTCGTTCTGCACTACTATTAATATTTGTATCTCCATCACATAGAGCAACATAGAGATCTGGTTTATAAGCTTGTACAAGCTCCATATATTTATCAGCAGTAAAAACAACTCTTTCTGTTCTGGGCCAGATAGAAATAGAGTCTAATTGCTGAAAGCCAGGGTTGGTAGTATACGCAGGATCTTGTATCGAAAAAAAATTTATGTATTCCTGAAACAAAATTCTTTATAAGTGGAAGTTGAATTTAATACATATTAATATGTCGATTAATCTTTGATTATAACTTCATGCTAACAAAATCAGCGATAGAAGTGCTAAACACTTTAATAACATCTGCCATTAATATGGTAGAGGGAAATGGATGAGACGGAGAGTAGTTGTTACTCCAACGTTATCATTTTAAAGACATCTATCGTTAAATGTGGTATACGGCCACCCTAAACATTATTTTAATATAAAAAGAATAATATAAATATTATAAAAAAGATATTATGTATTTCATACCTTTGTGTAAATAAGAAGTAGAGGTGTTTCAAAAGAAACATTAGGCATTCTTTCAAATCCACTCAGAATACCAATTCGTGCAGCACAACGTGATACAGAAGCACTAAAAAATTTCATTGTTATTATAATTTATTTTGCTATCTAATCAATTTTTTCTTAAAAGATAATAATAAATGATGAAGCGTGTTTAATATAACCAATAAATAAATTTTGAATTTATTGGTTATTTACGGTTATTATTATATATTACGTTTATCGATTTTATTATACGTTTATATGATGATATTATTTAAAAATATATAATTTATTAAAAAGCGACCTGACTGGCCAATACAAAAATTTCTACACGACGTTTCGGCCCTTGGGTACGGGCCCTTATCAAGTGTTGCTTTCAAGCTGCCGTGTAGAAATTTTTGTATTGGCCAGTCAGGTCGCTTTTTAATAAATTTTATATTTTTATTCATCACTGGCGACTTCATTTAAATTATTTGATGTTATTTAAGTTTATTATATATATTATCAAAATATAATATATATAATATATAATATAACATATCATCAAAATAAAGATTGATATAATTATATCATTACTACACTCAAAAAGTTAAATAAAAGTCAATTTTAAAATAAAAATTAATTATTTTTAATACTATTAGTAAGAATTTAACTTTTTGTTACTTTTCTAATAAAATAAAATGACTCGACTATATAGAGTATTTTGTGATTTAAAAAAAAACCTTTTGCAATAAATTCTCAATTTTTTATGAATAAATGTGAATAAGTGACTCAAATTTAAAACATATTTGAGATACATATTAATATTCCTTTGATACACCATATATTTTTATATTACGTTAGAATCATTCTATTTTTCTTGAAAGATTTTGTATTCTATGAACTTCCTATGAATAAATTTTCACACATTTTTCATAACGTACATAAAAATTAAAATTGTACAATAAGTCACATAATTAATTTTTTACTTGGCACCAGTGTTTCCATTTGTTAAATTTGTTAAAATCTTTTAGTAATATACATCTTGAGGTGTTTTGAACAAATTAGAAATTTAAAAAATCTTTAATTGCGTACATTATAAATTACATCCTCTTTCAATATAGCTTAAAAATACACATTTCTATTCATAAATATTATTTATATAAATATCAAACATTGATTTTCTTTAGAATAAAATTTATTGTATATCTATTATACTTACTCCATATTATTGTATAGTTTTTCCAAATGATTAATTAAAACCTTTCAGAACTTCAAGCCATTGCAGAACTTCGAGACCTTCCAGGACTTCCTCGGCCAGGCACGGGCTTCGCCAACTGCCAGGCACGTCGGCAAACGCCACTGCCAGGCACGTCGGCGAACGAACGCCACTGCCAGGTACTTCGGCGAACGCCACTGCCAGGTACGTCGGCGAACGCCACTGCCAGTCAGGTCGGCGAACGCCACTGCCAGGCACGTCGGCGAACGAACGCCACTGCCAGGTACTTCGGCGAACGCCACTGCCAGGCACGTCGGCGAACGAACGCCACTGCCAGGTACTTCGGCGAACGCCACTGCCAGGTACGTCGGCAAACGCCACTGCCAGGTACGTCGGCAAACGCCACTGCCACGTACGTCGGCAAACGCCACTGCCAGGTACGTCGGCAAACGCCACTGCCAGGTACGTCGGCGAACGCCACTGCCAGGTACGTCGGCAAACGCCACTGCCAGGTACGTCGGCAAACGCCACTGCCAGGCACGTCGGCGAACGAACGCCACTGCCAGGTACTTCGGCGAACGCCACTGCCAGGTACTTCGGCGAACGCCACTGCCAGGTACGTCGGCGAACGAACGCCACTGCCAGGTACTTCGGCAAACGCCACTGCCAGGTACGTCGGCAAACGCCACTGCCAGGCACGTCGGCGAACGAACGCCACTGCCAGGTACTTCGGCGAACGCCACTGCCAGGTACTTCGGCGAACGCCACTGCCAGGTACGTCGGCGAACGAACGCCACTGCCAGGTACTTCGGCGAACGCCACTGCGAGGTACGTCGGCGAACGAACGCCACTGCCAGGTACTTCGGCGAACGCCACTGCCAGGTACGTCGGCGAACGCCACTGCCAGGCACGTCGGCGAACGAACGCCACTGCCAGGTACTTCGGCGAACGCCACTGCCAGGTACGTCGGCAAACGCCACTGCCAGGTACGTCGGCAAACGCTACTGCCAGGTACGTCGGCGAACGCCAATGCCAGGCACGTCGGCGAACGAACGCCACTGCCAGGTACTTCGGCGAACGCCACTGCCAGGTACTTCGGCGAACGCCACTGCCAGGTACGTCGGCGAACGCCACTGCCAGTCAGGTCGGCGAACGCCACTGCCAGGCACGTCGGCGAACGAACGCCACTGCCAGGTACTTCGGCGAACGCCACTGCCAGGTACGTCGGCAAACGCCACTGCCAGGTACGTCGGCAAACGCTACTGCCAGGTACGTCGGCGAACGTCACTGCCAGGCACGTCGGCGAACGAACGCCACTGCCAGGTACTTCGGCGAACGCCACTGCCAGGTACGTCGGCGAACGCCACTGCCAGGCACGTCGGCGAACGAACGCCACTGCCAGGTACTTCGGCGAACGCCACTGCCAGGTACGTCGGCAAACGCCACTGCCAGGTACGTCGGCAAACGCTACTGCCAGGTACGTCGGCGAACGCCAATGCCAGGCACGTCGGCGAACGAACGCCACTGCCAGGTACTTCGGCGAACGCCACTGCCAGGTACTTCGGCGAACGCCACTGCCAGGTACGTCGGCGAACGCCACTGCCAGGCACGTCGGCGAACGAACGCCACTGCCAGGTACTTCGGCGAACGCCACTGCCAGGTACGTCGGCAAACGCTACTGCCAGGTACGTCGGCGAACGCCACTGCCAGGCACGTCGGCGAACGCCACTGCCAGGCACGTCGGCGAACGAACGCCACTGCCAGGTACGTCGGCAAACGCCACTGCCAGGTACGTCGGCAAACGCTACTGCCAGGTACGTCGGCGAACGCCACTGCCAGGCACGTCGGCGAACGAACGCCACTGCCAGGTACTTCGGCGAACGCCACTGCCAGGTACGTCGGCGAACGCCACTGCCAGGCACATCGGCGAACGAACGCCACTGCCAGGTACGTCGGCAAACGCCACTGCCAGGTACGTCGGCAAACGCCACTGCCAGTCAGGTCGGCGAACGCCACTGCCAGGCACGTCGGCGAACGCCACTGCCAGGTACGTCGGCAAACGCCACTGCCAGGTACTTCGGCGAACGCCACTGCCAGGTACTTCGGCGAACGCCACTGCCAGGTACGTCGGCAAACGCTACTGCCAGGTACTTCGGCGAACGCCACTGCCAGGCACGTCGGCGAACGCCACTGCCAGGTACGTCGGCAAACGCTACTGCCAGGTACGTCGGCGAACGCCACTGCCAGTCAGGTCGGCGAACGCCACTGCCAGGCACGTCGGCGAACGAACGCCACTGCCAGGTACTTCGGCGAACGCCACTGCCAGGTACGTCGGCAAACGCCACTGCCAGGTACGTCGGCAAACGCTACTGCCAGGTACGTCGGCGAACGTCACTGCCAGGCACGTCGGCGAACGAACGCCACTGCCAGGTACTTCGGCGAACGCCACTGCCAGGTACGTCGGCGAACGCCACTGCCAGGCACGTCGGCGAACGAACGCCACTGCCAGGTACTTCGGCGAACGCCACTGCCAGGTACTTCGGCGAACGCCACTGCCAGGTACTTCGGCGAACGCCACTGCCAGGTACGTCGGCAAACGCTACTGCCAGGTACGTCGGCGAACGCCACTGCCAGTCAGGTCGGCGAACGCCACTGCCAGGCACGTCGGCGAACGAACGCCACTGCCAGGTACTTCGGCGAACGCCACTGCCAGGTACGTCGGCGAACGCCACTGCCAGGTACGTCGGCGAACGAACGCCACTGCCAGGTACTTCGGCGAACGCCACTGCCAGGTACGTCGGCGAACGCCACTGCCAGGCACGTCGGCGAACGAACGCCACTGCCAGGTACTTCGGCGAACGCCACTGCCAGGTACGTCGGCAAACGCCACTGCCAGGTACGTCGGCAAACGCTACTGCCAGGTACGTCGGCGAACGCCAATGCCAGGCACGTCGGCGAACGAACGCCACTGCCAGGTACTTCGGCGAACGCCACTGCCAGGTACTTCGGCGAACGCCACTGCCAGGTACGTCGGCGAACGCCACTGCCAGTCAGGTCGGCGAACGCCACTGCCAGGCACGTCGGCGAACGAACGCCACTGCCAGGTACTTCGGCGAACGCCACTGCCAGGTACGTCGGCAAACGCCACTGCCAGGTACGTCGGCAAACGCTACTGCCAGGTACGTCGGCGAACGTCACTGCCAGGCACGTCGGCGAACGAACGCCACTGCCAGGTACTTCGGCGAACGCCACTGCCAGGTACGTCGGCGAACGCCACTGCCAGGCACGTCGGCGAACGAACGCCACTGCCAGGTACTTCGGCGAACGCCACTGCCAGGTACGTCGGCAAACGCCACTGCCAGGTACGTCGGCAAACGCTACTGCCAGGTACGTCGGCGAACGCCAATGCCAGGCACGTCGGCGAACGAACGCCACTGCCAGGTACTTCGGCGAACGCCACTGCCAGGTACTTCGGCGAACGCCACTGCCAGGTACGTCGGCGAACGCCACTGCCAGGCACGTCGGCGAACGAACGCCACTGCCAGGTACTTCGGCGAACGCCACTGCCAGGTACGTCGGCAAACGCTACTGCCAGGTACGTCGGCGAACGCCACTGCCAGGCACGTCGGCGAACGCCACTGCCAGGCACGTCGGCGAACGAACGCCACTGCCAGGTACGTCGGCAAACGCCACTGCCAGGTACGTCGGCAAACGCTACTGCCAGGTACGTCGGCGAACGCCACTGCCAGGCACGTCGGCGAACGAACGCCACTGCCAGGTACTTCGGCGAACGCCACTGCCAGGTACGTCGGCGAACGCCACTGCCAGGCACATCGGCGAACGAACGCCACTGCCAGGTACGTCGGCAAACGCCACTGCCAGGTACGTCGGCAAACGCCACTGCCAGTCAGGTCGGCGAACGCCACTGCCAGGCACGTCGGCGAACGCCACTGCCAGGTACGTCGGCAAACGCCACTGCCAGGTACTTCGGCGAACGCCACTGCCAGGTACTTCGGCGAACGCCACTGCCAGGTACGTCGGCAAACGCTACTGCCAGGTACTTCGGCGAACGCCACTGCCAGGCACGTCGGCGAACGCCACTGCCAGGTACGTCGGCAAACGCTACTGCCAGGTACGTCGGCGAACGCCACTGCCAGTCAGGTCGGCGAACGCCACTGCCAGGCACGTCGGCGAACGAACGCCACTGCCAGGTACTTCGGCGAACGCCACTGCCAGGTACGTCGGCAAACGCCACTGCCAGGTACGTCGGCAAACGCTACTGCCAGGTACGTCGGCGAACGTCACTGCCAGGCACGTCGGCGAACGAACGCCACTGCCAGGTACTTCGGCGAACGCCACTGCCAGGTACGTCGGCGAACGCCACTGCCAGGCACGTCGGCGAACGAACGCCACTGCCAGGTACTTCGGCGAACGCCACTGCCAGGTACTTCGGCGAACGCCACTGCCAGGTACTTCGGCGAACGCCACTGCCAGGTACGTCGGCAAACGCTACTGCCAGGTACGTCGGCGAACGCCACTGCCAGTCAGGTCGGCGAACGCCACTGCCAGGCACGTCGGCGAACGAACGCCACTGCCAGGTACTTCGGCGAACGCCACTGCCAGGTACTTCGGCGAACGCCACTGCCAGGTACTTCGGCGAACGCCACTGCCAGTCAGGTCGGCGAACGCCACTGCCAGGCACGTCGGCGAACGCCACTGCCAGGTACGTCGGCAAACGCCACTGCCAGGTACTTCGGCGAACGCCACTGCCAGGTACTTCGGCGAACGCCACTGCCAGGTACGTCGGCAAACGCCACTGCCAGGTACTTCGGCGAACGCCACTGCCAGGCACGTCGGCGGACGCCACTGCCAGGCACGTCGGCGAACGCTACTGTCAGGCACGTCGGCGATCGCCACTGCCAGGCACGTCGGCGAACGCTACTGTCAGGCACGTCGGCGATCGCCACTGCTAGACACGTCGGCGAACGCCATTGCCTGGCACGCGGCACGGGGGGAGGTTTTAGTGCGGTGAAAGTCCCACACTACCCGGCGGTACGGGCCGTCAGGTGTGCATTAGCATTTCCTCCTCCCTCGTAAAACAAAAAAAAAAAAAAAAAAAAAAATGGTACGAGCACCGCCATTGTACATGTTCGGGCACCGCCATTTCCAGTTATTGACATAGGTTGAGTAGGAGCCCACCTACAAATGGGATAATAAATTTCACAATGTTTACCTTCCATGCGCAAGTCTTTCAAACGTTGCTCCAATTTTTTAATTTCTGGATTTGATTCGGAAACATCTACATTACAAACATCTACATTGTCTTTATTCAATAGTTCTGCTAATTCTTTTTCCAACTCGGCATCCGAGTATGTGAGAGTCAATGTCTCAGATAAAATTGCGTGTATTTCTTGTTTCCTTTCTAAAATCTAGTCAATGAATAATAGATATTAATGTATCTTTTTTGTTACAATCACTTACTAAATATGTATAATAATGCATAATAATTTCTTACCTCATTAATATCGTCATTAATAATGTCTCTAACATCGTATTCCATTAAACCATTTTGTCCTATTTTCTTCAATACATCAGATGCAGTCTTGTAAGCAGACAATACAGCAGAATTAGAATGTGCATTTTCAATATTGGTGATTAGAGTGCGTAGGTTTGCAAGAGCTTGTGCACGCTTTTCTATGGTTTTTTCCATTTCAATCTTTCTTCTTAAGCATGTTTTTGCCATCTGACGCAGTTCTTTCGCCAAATACGATTTTGCTTCATTGATAATATTAAGTTTCTCTTGCTCCATAAGTTCTATCTCTTTGATCAGCTCATTTTCTTGCTTCATCAGTTTATATGTGCCTTCTTCGACTTCTAATTTCATTTACTTTCTGTAGTAATTTTAACCAGTAATTCACTGCTTGAATTGAAATTTTTTCTATGCCTTAACCATTCCAATACTAATCTCACTGTATTCTCTGAAATCTGTTTCTTAGTTTTGCTCTTGCAATATTGTACTACTTCAGAGATTGGGAATAAAACATTGTTCTTTTTAATGTCAGCAATGGAAAGAATAATATCACCCAATTCCCGAACAATTCGCAAGTGTATGTATCTCACTTCTGTGTTATTTGTATTCTGGCCTACTATATAATTCTTTACTTTGGAGAAAGACCAGTTAATTGTTTTTTTTTTTATAAATATATCAATTGACCATGCTGTCCATGTTTCGCATGGTTCTTGTAAAAAATCAGTCTCTTGAATTATTTCATTATTTCTGGAAAATTTTAATAAATATATATATATATATATATATATATATATATATATATATATTAAGATATGACAACATTAAAGAGCGCATATCAAATTAAATAATATATCTGATTTATATAGACAATAACACATATACACAAATAATTATCTTTATTATAATAAAGACAATCATTGACTAATAATAACTAAAGTAGAAATATTTAATTAACTTACTGCATATTATATTTAATAGACTATAATACCTGAAAAGCTCTTCAATCACAGTACCGGACAAAGAGGTATGCAACCTCTTCTTTTAAAAGCTTTATTTAAATCAATGATAGAAAAACTGCATTGCATAATAGTATTTCAGCCATTCATATATCAAATTATGCCAGAATTTGTATTTAGAAGTCCAATCTTGTGGATTAGCTGATTTACTGCGAAACGGTGAAAACAATGCACTCATTCTCTCTTCTTGATTCCAACATTCTGGTAGTTTTTCTGCTGGTAGCAGAAGATTGCCACTGGTGTTTTTATTGACCATCTTATTGTCAATGCTGATTTCGTTCATGAAGTCAATTATATAAAATCTCTTATAGTCTGCTTCTCAAGTTGGGTTATAAATATTGCTTGGCTATAATAAAGGCGTTTTATCTTCGCATATGCAAATCTTTTTTCAGCTTGCTTTTCATTTTCTTTAAACTGAATGGCGAGATTTGTGCTACAAATAAACAAAAATATACATATGCGTGAGAAACATTGAAGTGAGATTGTAAATTTGATAAATAGATTAATGTCATGTAGAGATACTAGATGTCGATAAGACATTTTTATCGACAGTTTAAATGTGACTTTTACCATCCGTAGTTTCGACTTAATATCTCTTTTTAGTTACAATATTTGCCGACAAAGCGTTGGCGTATAAATCATAAATCTATGGATGTCGAATGTTATATTTGGTTAGTAATGAGACTAGACGAATTAAACAATGAATGAAACGTTAACGTGCATAGAGATTGAAGAAAGAAAGAAAGCTGCTAAGAAAGGAGGGAGGACACAGTTTAATCGAGTTTTAAATGAATGTAGGGAAATATTGAAATTCATGGGTATTGCTTGTGTACAGAGCCATGGTGAAGCAGAAGCTATATGTGCATATTGAAATGAGGATGAGGTACATTTATAACTTAATTTTCTTTGATAAACAAATTACTGATTATCTTAATTATAAAGAAGAAATATATTTTTAGCTTGTAGATGGATGTATAAGTCAAGACAGTGATTGCTTCTTATATGGCGCAAAAGGTGTAGTATACAGAAACTTTTGTACAAGTAGTCAAGGAAATCGTGGGGCTACAGCTGGTTCTGTAGATATCTACAATATGGAAAAGATAGAAAAGACATTGAATATAAGACCAAATAAAATGATAGCATTGGCTTTATTGTGCGGCTGTGACTATAATGAAGGAGTGAATGGTGCTGGAAAAGAGGCTGCTTTAAAATTTTTCAAGACTGTAGACGATGAAAATGTTTTACAAAGGTTAGAATATTAGATGCATCTAAAGATTATATATTAATCAAATTTATCAAATTATTGTAACTAAATTGTTTTTATTTCCTCTCTTTTCAGGATTAAAGATTGGAGAACTGGCACAAGTTTAGATAGAATTGAGTCAGATTTATTAAATTCTGATTTATGTACAGCATGTGGTCATCAAGGAAAACTACAAAAACAAAAAATCGGGTTGTGCTGATTGTGGTACTGTTGGAAAGTGTAATGATGACTTCAGGTAAATTATTAGTGCATTACGTATCTTTGAGTTGTATATTGTACTTAATAATTAAATATATTGTACTTTAATGTACATAGAGAAAAGAGAATACTGATGATAAATAAAATATCATTGAGGAAAAAGGCACATTATGGTGAAAATTTCCCAAATCAGGAATTAATAGAATTTCTTATTAAAAAAAGATTCAGTTCCAACTAAATTGGATATAGAATGGAAGCAACCTCAAGTCAATCAATTTGTTGTAAATATATTGTTACATATATATTATAACATGTTACAAAATAATTTTTTTGTTAAATATATGGTTAAATATATATAATTTTTTGTATTAGGACTTTATGGAGAAATATCTATGTTGGGAACCACAATATGCATTTGAAAAAATATTCACACTAACTACTAGATGGCAACTTTTACATCTGCCAGATTTTTTACACTTGATGAACGTTTGTCTATGTCAAACTTATTCATTCCTGATCAAATAAAAAAGATACGTAATATCAGATCTATAGCTAGTTATGAAATTATTTGGAAGAAGGAACATAGTGCAGTAGAAATGTTAAAAGAATACGAAGAGCAAATAAAGTCGAATGATAATAGAATGATGTAGAAGACAGTTTACTAACGAGTATTGAGCCACAAGACTTGGTTTTAAAATGTTACCCGGAATTAGTTGGGTCTTTTGAGAACATAGCAATAACACCGAAAAGATCGAAGCAGGAAAATACTTTGAGTAAAGTAAATAAATTAGAAATAAAGAATGTGCCTGAAAACGTTGCGACGGACATAAAACAAATAAAATGTAGACCACAATTCGAAAGAGTTATGGAGATGGATAAGATAGATTCAAAATTGAATAATACGATTGATAGGATATTTAATGAACTTTCTCCCGATGATTTCACGAGCGAAAATGAAGATAATGATTTAAATGTGACAAATATAATAGACTATACATGTAAAAAACGAATCTTTCAATTTAGTGTAAGAAATTTGCAATCTATGGAATCTACCAACCAAGAAAATGCAGAAAATTGTCCAGAATATAAAATTGACGAATTAAAATCTTTGACATTCAAGGAAAAATATGTTTATGCTGAGGATGAAAAACAGAAATTAGATCTTGATGAATTTGGTGATATAAGTGAATTGTATGTTCCAATTAATCAAAGGATATAGAAAGAAGAAAGCAAGAAGCTTTTACAGATATGCAATCAAATAGAAAAGTCTAGTTTTGCTTTCGAAAATATTATGGACGAAACCGATAATGAAAGTATACATTTAAACACGTAATATTATATAAAATGATATTATATACTTCGGTTTTAGAAAGTTATATTTATCAAATAATAGAAAGTTCTACAATATATATAAAAATAGTTTTGTATTATATTTGTCAAATTCAGGTTTTTAAAATATAAATAAAGATACAACAATGATCAATAAAGATCAACATATCACAATACATGACAATGACACATGGGTCATATTATGCATTATTAGGTCAACTTTTAAATATATTATATCGTTATTTTATTTTTTAGAATTATAGTTAAAGAGATCACATTCCATTAAAGTAAATATTTTAATTATTTGAATTGTATTAAAAGAATACAGTTTCTCTTACTCAAAATATATATTATATAATCGCGATATATGTGTGTAATTTAGATCATATAAGAGAATCTAAGATTTATGAACATTTTTGATATCTAGTATATGCTTATCATATTTTGTAAAAGTTTGTACATTTATAAATTATGTAAGAACTTTTTATTTTTATGTATGCAACAAATCTTTTTTGTTACTTTATAAAATAACCATAAAATGAGAGAGATATTTTATTTTTTTTATATATTCTTCTATGACATTAGATTATTTCAACTATGTGTACGAAGAAGCGACAAAGTGAAATAAGAGAGGAGAAGGAGGCCTGGGGTGGCATCAGGCAACGGCGGAGCAACCATGAGGTGAATAATTTATTATTTATTTATTATTATTCCGTGATTTATATCAAATTTATCCAAATAAATAATTTTTGCACAGTGTAATTTAATACATTGTATTTATCTATAATGAGAGCAAGAGTTTGGATAAAAAACTTTCAATGTGCCTCTCTCATTAACTTCTTAGTTTTACTTTGTTTATTTTGCACTATTTTTCTATGATTAAGATATTTTTTACAATCGAGAACATATATGAGCATATTTTATATATATTTATGAATGATCATATATATATAGACTTTTTTACCGGGTATTTAATTCACTATATAATTGCAAATAAATATTTATCTTTTAGAATCATTACTTTGGATCGGAAGAAATATCTCGCATTGAGAGGATTTTTTATTATACCTATATAATTTATCGTGACTAATCAATTTTAATCGCCATCACGATTTGCGGAATGTTGCCGTGCTTCGACTATTGTATTTAAAGACACAATATATTATCACGAAACTCTAATGAACACATTAAAGACAAGGTCAATTTTGTGTTGTAATTTTTCAACACAAATGCAATATAAATTAATAATTGCATATATACAGCGGCAAAATCTTCAACTCGTAAAAAGCGTTAAATATATAATCTATTAAAAAAGCACAGATTATGATACATCTTATTGTAACTTCAATTACTCGATGCTAGTTTCTTAAACAATAAATATAAATCCTAAGGTTTATGCTCGTTGAGATCAATAAGACCATTTGAATTAACAGAAATATACGTTACATCAAATCCTTCTGCTTCCAAGGCTCTACACGAATCCAATACACATTTGAGCTCCTAGATAAGTTCAACAAGTTCATTATATCTATTAAGAAATAGGACTTATTATAAGGACGCAAATTTCTCACTATCTGGGTCGTCATAACATGATTTTTCCTTGATTTATAGAACCTTGCTACACCTTTCACAGCTATATTATTACACTCTGTCGCACTGGATGTAAATATCACTTCCTACTTGTCTGTTCCTATGAAATCTGCAATTTGCTGTTGAAAAGAAAGTACACAAATAATTTCTCATAATTATAAGATCATAAAATACAAAAGTAAATTTTGCAAGTTAAGGCACCAACTTGGCGAGCATGCTCGACTGCTGCTTCCGACTCCCAACCATACATGCGAGTTCTGGAATGTGGATTGCCATGGTACACTGTTAAATACAGCATCATTTTATCTAATACCCGAGGATCCTGCGTGATAGTACGACGTCTTAGTTTTTCACATGCATATAGATTGCATCATGTGACATCACGCTTTGAATTTACCAGCGTGGTAGTAGCTTGAGCGTCCAAATAAAAAGATCTACCCTCCGTTGGACCCTTTTTATATTCGTCCGTGATAGGAGCTACAATGTATTAATAATCGCTATTAAATATCACACTTGACGTATATAAATATGATTAAATATTGCATTGATTTTGGTACCCCAACTTACATTCATACTCGGCGACGTCTGACAAGTGTTGATCGTACGTGTGCAAATAGCGATCTTTCACGCGATGCAGTGCGGATATCAAACACCTCGTCGATCGAAACATTCTAATAGTAGACTGAAATTATTCTCATGAGGAATCATGCATTCCACGAACTCGCATGTTCTAACCTCGTGTTCTAACCAGCACCGAGCTACACTCATTTTGAAACTCCTTCATTATTGCTCTAAAATTGTAATAAGATATACGCATTAAACAATTATAATCAATGAAGAATTTCATAATCATGAATACAATTGTAATAAATTATTTATTTAATTATTAGTAATTATTTATTTTATTAATTATCATATCACGTTCATTTGCATAGTGACTTCAAACGATTTTGAATCTTCGCGCCAAATTGTTTGAGGACTGCTAGAAGGTTTTCGATAGATATCGTGCGAGATCTTTGAATTGATTGGCTGAAACGAAATATATCGATTCGACGATCCGCCAATCACGACTGCGAAGCTTGACCAGCTCGACCAATCAGGACAAGGAAATTCTGGCGCCAACGAATTTTTCTTCCTCTTTCAGCGGAAACGTTGTGCCGTGCAGAAGCAGAAATTGCGTGCTCCGTTAATATCTGTACAGGTAAGCCGACAAAGAGATAATCAAGCCAAATAGATGTGATTATTCGCAATAGCATTGTCTTTTGAATAAATTGTGAGATAATATTGTTATATTTAATATGTTTATAGCATATTTTATAGATATTGTAAGAATAAGAAATCAAGTGACTTTTTCGGATCAGATAATCGCGGGCCATTAGATTACTTTTATCCTAACGGTCTTCCGAGTATTTGCACATTTATAGTGACGAATTCAAATTTGTACATACATTTATATAATCGAGTTTACATTGTGTCAAATGTTATTCTTATTGAAAGTTTGCTTAAAAATCTTGCATAGGAATTAATAGCAGAGTATCTCATTCTGATTGAATAAAGAATCGAACGATTCTATTAGAATTAAACAAAATATTTATATTACATTTTTATATAATAAAAACACTTATTAATATATTATTATATTGAATATGAAAGAGAAAGCTTAACTAAAAAATGTATTCTAATTAACAATTTTGCGTTTTTATTATTCATTTTATTGTTAGTAGAATATAATTTTTTACACAAGTTGCAACATCAAAATGGTCAATGAGAACTAACATAAACATTTATTTTACATTACTTAAATATTTCACTAGAGATTTTATTGCGTAGGATCATATATCTATATCACATTTAAATTAATATCGCTTTTGCGATCATTAGAAATTCAAAATGATACCAAAACTCTACATGGTGTATCTGTATAGAAGAGAGAGAGAAGGACTCTCCCTTATAAATTAAACAAATACAATCATGAGAATATTAGATATTATTTTTATATAAACATGCACACACACACACACACACACACACACACACACAAATTAATATAAATTTATATAATTCACAAATAATTTTTGATTTTCTTGAAGTTTTGCATATATTTGCTTGTGATGTCGCAGATTTTATTAATCATCTTCAAATTTGTTTAATAATTAATGTATTTTAACTTTTATCACAACAATGATAATTAACCAACAAAATTAATATTAAAAAACATATAATAAAATAAAAAACATTACATTGTATAATATAAATAAATTTCAATTTTGGATAAATTTTAATTTAGTATTGGATTTAAAAAAGTATCGTTATTATTTGATTATAATAAAATAATACATATGTAAATAATTATTTTGAAAAAAATAAGAAATAAGAAAAAAAGATTAAAAGATCAACACATCATGTTTTAAATACAAAATTAAAATTTTCTACGTGATAAGACATTATAATCTTGCTCCTACTTTTCTGTTCATTTCTTATTAAAATATGTATTTGCATAAGTTTATAATTTAATTATTAATGAAACAACAAAGGTAAACAAAATGAATGATATATTAATTAAAATAGGTGTCTTTTAACTTTTAAATAATTTCTGATTTTTCCAAAGTTGTATATTATGTTTACTCTTTTAATGTTGCAAGTTTTATTAATTATTTTCAAATTCTTTTTAACCATTATTATCAATATATTAATTTTTAACAGTTAAAAATAATAACAATGATTATAAACTATTAATATAAGCAAAAAGAGACAATATATATAAATTATAAATATATAATATTTAATATATTACTTTTAATTACATATTTTTTAATAAATTAAATATGTATGAATTTTTGTTAAAGATCTAAATTTTTAATGGGCTTGATAGATATTCGTCTTGAAAAAATTGCACGGATTTTATTTTGATTTCGTTAAAACAAATTACAATTTTTAATCGACATAATACTTATGTTAGTAATTTTTTTCTTCTTTTGCTCCTATATACTCTCTTGTAAAATTTTGAAAGTTTTTGCTTATACTTTAAGTGTGGAATAATCTGGATAATTTTCTATTATGATAAGCAAAACATACATAAAATTACTTTAATCCATCATCAATATATATATATATATATATCATTATGGTACCCAAATAATAATCCTGATCCTATAAAATTAATTGTTTTGAAAGAAATGATTTTTGACATAAAATTAATTTATTAACAGATACGACAATTACTGCGGAAACTATGGATGACTTGGAGATCTTCACACAAACATCATCTGGTATCGTTTATTGTCACGTCAACAATTTATTGTACAGGTTAGTGGCCTAGATCGATATATATAGTTGTTTCATTGTGATGTACCCCATGCTATCTTTACTTTGTATTAAATCTATTACATATGAGTTTTCAATGTAACTACTAAGTAGCAAACATTCATAATGCAGTGCTCTAAACATCACTTTACTTTCCCTTATATAAGATTTTTTTTCTCTTTAGTTTGGGCCATTTCGATTGTGTCCATATCTATTGTAGATGAGATTTATTTCCCTTCATAATGTTTTCGGCTTTCTGCAACTGTATACGTTATTTTGTCATTATCACTTTTAGCAATTTATTATATTCATAGGTAAATGAAAACGTTTGACATAAAAAAAACGATCTGTAACGAATAGCCTACAGGCGCGTTTATCTATCTCTGAGTTAAACGCGATGATTTAAGAATAATTGTGTTTTGTATGCGACCGACCAGTGATTCTACGCAATTTTGGCAGATCAAGAATGATTTTATGTATGCAGAAAACAGCAATTGCAAGGTTTCATCTTTCTAATTTTAAAATCAAATTTTTATAAATCTTTAGACGTCCTTATAAAACTGTCGCAAAGAAAAAATTATTGTAATTCGAAAAATATGCATTTCCTATCCTATGATCATCTGAAATATTTTGTCATTCTTAAAGTCAATAAAAAAACTGTTAAATCGATACCTGAAATAGCGAGAGATATTTCCAATGCTGTATGTACTTTATATGCACATGCACAAAAAAGAGAGTTTTTATGTCAAATGTTTTCATTTATCTATGAATATATTAAATTGCTAAAAGTGATAATGACAAACAATTAGTTAGTTAGCGATTCTGTTACTCGTTAAACAGATAACTACATCGTTACATGTCGTTATCCGTTTAACGATTTTCAGATTTACGATTTACATTGGTACTTTGCCAATAGCTTGCACAGCATCTGTGTGAAAAGAACTTCCTTCTTTCTGTAACATTATGAAAAACATTTTAAGAAAAACTTTCTTCTTTCTGAAACATTAAGAAAAACAAATTAAAAGAGAATTATAATAGAATAAACATAATGTTAAGGTCTTAACACTCACCTACAAATGGCGCCAACTTCTTCGATAGGCTGTTTAACACCAATCTCAGTATTCACCATCATTACAGAAACGAGCGATGTACATGGACTAATGGTTGCTTCTAATTAGTTGAGATAAATAAGACCATTTGAATTAACAGAAATATACGTTACATCATATCCTTCTGCTTCTACACGAATCCAATACACATTTGTGCTCCTAGATAAATTCAACAAGTTCATTATATCTATTAAGAAATAAGACTTATTATAAAGACGCAATTTTCTCACTATCTGAGTTGTCACACGATTTTTCCTTGATTTATAGAACCTTGCTACACCTTTCACAGCTATATTATTACAGCTATATTATTATCTGTCGCACTGGATGTAAATATCACTTCCTACTTATCTGTTCCTATGAAATCTGCAATTTTCTGTTAAAAAGAAAGTATACAAATAATTTTTCATAATTATAAGATCATAAAATACAAAAGTAAATTTTGCAAGTTAAGGCACCAACTTGGCGAGCATGCTCGACTGCTGCTTCCGACTCCCAACCATACATGCGAGTTCTGGAATGTGGATTGCCATGGTACACTGTTAGATACAGCATCATTTTATCTAATACCCGAGGATCCTGCATGATAGTACGACGTCTTAGTTTTTCACATGCATATAGATTGCATCATGTGACATCACGCTTTGAATTTACCAGCGTGGTAGTAGCTTGAGCGTCCAAATAAAAAGATCTACCCTCCGTTGGACCCTTTTTATATTCGTCCGTGATAGGAGCTACAATGTATTAATAATCGGTATTAAATATCACACTTGACGTATATAAATATGATTAAATATTGCATTGATTTTGGTACCCCAACTTACATTCATACTCGACAACGTCTGACAAGTGCTGATCGCACGTGTGCGAATAGCGATCTTTCACGCGATGCAGTGCGGATATCAAACACCTCGTCGATCGAAACATTCTAATAGTAGACTGAAATTATTCTCATGAGGAATCATGCATTCCACGAACTCGCACGTTCTAACCTCGCGTTCTAACCAGCACCGTGCTACACTCAGTTTGAAACTCCTTCATTATTGCTCTATAATTGTAATAAGATATACGCATTAAAAAATTATAATCAATGAAAAATTTATATGATAATCATGAATACAATTGTAATAAATTATTTATTTAATTATTAGTAATGTATTATTTATTAATTATCGTATCACGTTCATTTGCATAGTGACTTCAAACAATTTTGAATCTTCGCGCCAAATTGTTTGAGGGCTGCTAGAAGGTTTTCGATAGATATCGTGCGAGATTTTTGAATTGATTGGCTGAAACGAAATATATCGATTCGACGAGTATCCGCCAATCACGACTGCGAAGCTTGACCAGCTCGACCAATCAGGACAATGAAATTCTGGCGTCAACGAATTTTTCTTCCTCTTTCAGCGGAAACGTTGTGCCGTGCAGAAGCAGAAATTGCGTGCTCCGTTAATATCTGTACAGGTAAGCCGACAAAGAGATAATCAAGCCAAATAGATGTGATTATTCGCAATAGCATTGTCTTTTGAATAAATTGTGAGATAATATTGTTATATTTAATATGTTTATAGCATATTTTATAGATATTGTAAGAATAAGAAATTAAGTGACTTTTTCGGATCAGATAATCGCGGGCCATTAGATTACTTTTATCCTAACGGTCTTCCGAGTATTTGTACATTTATAGTGACGAATTCACATTTGTACATACATTTATATAATCGAGTTTACATTGTGTCAATGTTATTCTTATCGAAAGTTTGCTTAAAAATCTTGCATAAGAATTAATAGCAGAGTATCTCATTCTGATTGAATAAAGAATCGAACGATTCTATTAGAATTAAACAAAATATTTATATTACATTTTTATATAATAAAAACACTTATTAATATATTATTATATTGAATACGAAAGAGAAAGCTAACTAAAAAATGTATTTTAATTAACAATTTTGCGTTTTTATTATTCATTTTATTGTTAGTAGAATATAATTTTTTATACAAGTTGCAACATCAAAATGGTCAATGAGAACATAAACATTTATTTTACATTACTTAAATATTTCACTAGAGATTTTATTGCATATAGGATCATACACCTTATATCACATTTAAATTAATATCGCTTTTGCGATCATTAGAAATTCAAAATGATATCAAAATCTCTACATGGTGTATCTATATAGAAGGGAAGGAGTCTCCCTTATAAAGTAAACAAATACAATCATGAGAATATTAGATATTATTTTTATATAAACATGCACACACACACACACACGCACACACACACGCACGCACGCACGCACGCACACACGCACACACACACACACACACACACAAACACATAAATTAATATAAATTTATATAAATTAAAAATAATTTTTGATTTTCTTGAAATTTTGCATATATTTGCTTGTGATGTCGCAGATTTTATTAATCATCTTCAAATTTGTTTAATAATTAATATATTTTAACTTTTATCACAACAATGATAATTAATCAACAAAATTAATATTAAAAAATATATAATAAAATAAAAAACATTACATTGTATAATATAAATAAATTTCAATTTTGGATAAATTTTAATTTAGTATTGGATTTAAAAAAGTGTATCGTAATTATTTGATTATAATAAAATAATACATATGTAAATAATTATTTTGAAAAAAATAAGAAATAAAAAGAAAGATTAAAAGATCAACACATCATGTTTTAAATACAAAATTAAAATTTTCTATGTGATAAAACATTAATAATCTTGCTCCTACTTTTTTGTTCATTTCTTATTAAAATATATATTTGCATAAGTTTATAATTTAATTATTAATGAAACAACAGGTAAACAAAATGAATGATATATTAATTAAAATAGGTGTTTTTTAACTTTTAAATAATTTCTGATTTTTCCAAAGTTGTATATTATGTTTACTCTTTTAATGTTGCAAGTTTTATTAATTATTTTCAAATTCTTTTTAACCATTATTATCAATATTTGTCTTAAAAAAATTGCACGGATTTTATTTTGATTTCGTTAAAACAAATTACAATTTTTAATCTTCTTTTTAAGATTATTGAAACTAGATTTGCATATTACTCTATTAAAATAAAGGATTTATTTCTTGATATGCTTTCTTAATATAAGTATGATTTAATCGACATATATTTTTGTTGATCTTGAAATTCTACATAATTGTGTTCTGATTTTTATATTGTAACTTATATCATTAATTATTTTTTTATAGATATTGGCTGATGTCTGGACGTTTAATGGCTATCGCCGAAATTCGACTAAGTTCGCAGAAATTCGGTGAGTGATTGATAAATATTAATATTCTATTATCTGTGGTCTGTACATTTTGAAATGAGATATCCGAATAAAATTTCATAACATTTTTTTAATACTAAAGAGTAGATTTTACTAGAATGGTAATAATATAAATAAATTTTTTTATAATCTTTGAATAAATTTTTAAATATTTTATTGCCAAAAATATATATCACGCATATCTTAATCAACTTTAAATTTCATATATACATATTTCAGTAGGCAATGACAATTATAAGATCTATTTTGTAACACGATAGCTACATCAGCGTGTTTTTAATTCATGCTAATCATAAAAGGTCTTATTTTTGCTCTAACACGTCTTTTTAAATTACAAAATAAAGTAAAATATAATAATATTCTTCTCTCTCTTTTTATCTCTCTAATTTTTTTCGCGGTATCTCATTGACGTATTAAAACGTTATAATCGTTATAACGTTAAAAAGTATGTTATATTCTATACTTTTTACCTTTTTTCTGCTATTGATATTCTATATTGATCACTCCTCTCACAAATGTCATGATCGCACATGAAAGTCAAAGCCTGTGATTGTTCGGTAATTATATAAGGATAGGATGAATCAAATACATCCACTCCTAATTCGATGAGATGAAGTACAGTAACAAGTGGTTTCCAACAACCCATTGATACTCTTATTTTATCAGTAGGCAGTAAATTCTGTAAAAAATTATATAGCACCGTTATATTGAAGTATTTTAAATATTAGACAAAATTTAAAATTTATAAACTGGTATTTACAATGGTATGCTGTACTATTTGTTTAATACGTTCTATTGAAATATTCTGTGCACTTGGACCATTATTATGTAATCCATCTATAACAAATCCTGCCAAAGGTTTATCTTTTAGATAATTTATGGAATCCTCTCTGGCTTGCCAATTACAACCACCTTCTACTGGTCCTAATATTCCCTTAGATTTAAATGTATCCGAGTGCAGGCGTATATCTAAACATTGTTCTAATTAAGTTTCGCTTCGAAGAATTGCGTTTGATACTCGTTCTGCACTACTATTAATATTTGTATCTCCATCACATAGAGCAACATAGAGATCTGGTTTATAAGCTTGTACAAGCTCCATATATTTATCAGCAGTAAAAACAACTCTTTCTGTTCTGGGCCAGATAGAAATAGAGTCTAATTGCTGAAAGCCAGGGTTGGTAGTATACGCAGGATCTTGTATCGAAAAAAAATTTATGTATTCCTGAAACAAAATTCTTTATAAGTGGAAGTTGAATTTAATACATATTAATATGTCGATTAATCTTTGATTATAACTTCATGCTAACAAAATCAGCGATAGAAGTGCTAAACACTTTAATAACATCTGCCATTAATATGGTAGAGGGAAATGGATGAGACGGAGAGTAGTTGTTACTCCAACGTTATCATTTTAAAGACATCTATCGTTAAATGTGGTATACGGCCACCCTAAACATTATTTTAATATAAAAAGAATAATATAAATATTATAAAAAAGATATTATGTATTTCATACCTTTGTGTAAATAAGAAGTAGAGGTGTTTCAAAAGAAACATTAGGCATTCTTTCAAATCCACTCAGAATACCAATTCGTGCAGCACAACGTGTTACAGAAGCACTAAAAAATTTCATTGTTATTATAATTTATTTTGCTATCTAATCAATTTTTTCTTAAAAGATAATAATAAATGATGAAGCGTGTTTAATATAACCAATAAATAAATTTTGAATTTATTGGTTATTTACGGTTATTATTATATATTACGTTTATCGATTTTATTATACGTTTATATGATGATATTATTTAAAAATATATAATTTATTAAAAAGCGACCTGACTGGCCAATACAAAAATTTCTACACGACGTTTCGGCCCTTGGGTACGGGCCCTTATCAAGTGTTGCTTTCATGCTGCCGTGTAGAAATTTTTGTATTGGCCAGTCAGGTCGCTTTTTAATAAATTTTATATTTTTATTCATCACTGGCGACTTCATTTAAATTATTTGATGTTATTTAAGTTTATTATATATATTATCAAAATATAATATATATAATATATAATATAACATATCATCAAAATAAAGATTGATATAATTATATCATTACTACACTCAAAAAGTTAAATAAAAGTCAATTTTAAAATAAAAATTAATTATTTTTAATACTATTAGTAAGAATTTAACTTTTTGTTACTTTTCTAATAAAATAAAATGACTCGACTATATAGAGTATTTTGTGATTTAAAAAAAAACCTTTTGCAATAAATTCTCAATTTTTTATGAATAAATGTGAATAAGTGACTCAAATTTAAAACATATTTGATATACATATTAATATTCCTTTGATACACCATATATTTTTATATTACGTTAGAATTATTCTATTTTTCTTGAAAGATTTTGTATTCTATGAACTTTCTATGAATAAATTTTCACACATTTTTCATAACGTACATAAAAATTAAAATTGTACAATAAGTCACATAATTAATTTTTTACTTGGCACCAGTGTTTCCATTTGTTAAATTTGTTAAAATCTTTTAGTAATATACATCTTGAGGTGTTTTGAACAAATTAGAAATTTAAAAAATCTTTAATTGCGTACATTATAAATTACATCCTCTTTCAATATAGCTTAAAAATACACATTTCTATTCATAAATATTATTTATATAAATATCAAACATTGATTTTCTTTAGAATAAAATTTATTGTATATCTATTATACTTACTCCATATTATTGTATAGTTTTTCCAAATGATTAATTAAAACCTTTCAGAACTTCAAGCCATTGCAGAACTTCGAGACCTTCCAGGACTTCCTCGGCCAGGCACGGGCTTCGCCAACTGCCAGGCACGTCGGCGAACGCCACTGCCAGGCACGTCGGCGAACGAACGCCACTGCCAGGTATTTCGGCGAACGCCACTGCCAGGTACGTCGGCAAACGCCACTGCCAGGTACGTCGGCGAACGCCACTGCCAGGCACGTCGGCGAACGAACGCCACTGCCAGGTACTTCGGCGAACGCCACTGCCAGGTACGTCGGCAAACGCCACTGCCAGGTACGTCGGCGAACGCCACTGCCAGTCAGGTCGGCGAACGCCACTGCCAGGCACGTCGGCGAACGAACGCCACTGCCAGGTACTTCGGCGAACGCCACTGCCAGGCACGTCGGCGAACGAACGCCACTGCCAGGTACTTCGGCGAACGCCACTGCCAGGTACGTCGGCAAACGCCACTGCCAGGTACGTCGGCAAACGCCACTGCCACGTACGTCGGCAAACGCCACTGCCAGGTACGTCGGCAAACGCCACTGCCAGGTACGTCGGCGAACGCCACTGCCAGGTACGTCGGCAAACGCCACTGCCAGGTACGTCGGCAAACGCCACTGCCAGGTACTTCGGCGAACGCCACTGCCAGGTACGTCGGCAAACGCCACTGCCAGGTACGTCGGCAAACGCCACTGCCAGTCAGGTCGGCGAACGCCACTGCCAGGCACGTCGGCGAACGAACACCACTGCCAGGTACTTCGGCGAACGCCACTGCCAGGTACTTCGGCGAACGCCACTGCCAGGTACGTCGGCAAACACCACTGCCAGGTACTTCGGCGAACGCCACTGCGAGGTACGTCGGCAAACGCCACTGCCAGGTACGTCGGCGAACGCCACTGCCAGTCAGGTCGGCGAACGCCACTGCCAGGCACGTCGGCGAACGAACGCCACTGCCAGGTACTTCGGCGAACGCCACTGCCAGGCACGTCGGCGAACGAACGCCACTGCCAGGTACTTCGGCGAACGCCACTGCCAGGTACGTCGGCAAACGCCACTGCCAGGTACGTCGGCAAACGCCACTGCCACGTACGTCGGCAAACGCCACTGCCAGGTACGTCGGCAAACGCCACTGCCAGGTACGTCGGCGAACGCCACTGCCAGGTACGTCGGCAAACGCCACTGCCAGGTACGTCGGCAAACGCCACTGCCAGGTACTTCGGCGACCGCCACTGCCAGGTACGTCGGCAAACGCCACTGCCAGGCACGTCGGCGAACGAACGCCACTGCCAGGTACTTCGGCGAACGCCACTGCCAGGTACGTCGGCGAACGCCACTGCCAGTCAGGTCGGCGAACGCCACTGCCAGGCACGTCGGCGAACGAACGCCACTGCCAGGTACTTCGGCGAACGCCACTGCCAGTCACGTCGGCGAACGCCACTGCCAGTCAGGTCGGCGAACGCCACTGCCAGGCACGTCGGCGATCGAACGCCACTGCCAGGTACTTCGGCGACCGCCACTGCCAGGTACTTCGGCGAACGCCACTGCCAGGTACGTCGGCAAACGCCACTGCCAGGCACGTCGGCGAACGCCACTGCCAGGTACGTCGGCGAACGCCACTGCCAGTCAGGTCGGCGAACGCCACTGCCAGGCACGTCGGCGAACGAACGCCACTGCCAGGTACTTCGGCGAACGCCACTGCCAGGTACGTCGGCGAACGCCACTGCCAGGCACGTCGGCGAACGAACGCCACTGCCAGGTACTTCGGCGAACGCCACTGCCAGTCACGTCGGCGAACGCCACTGCCAGTCAGGTCGGCGAACGCCACTGCCAGGCACGTCGGCGATCGAACGCCACTGCCAGGTACTTTGGCGACCGCCACTGCCAGGTACTTCGGCGAACGCCACTGCCAGGTACGTCGGCAAACGCCACTGCCAGGCACGTCGGCGAACGCCACTGCCAGGTACGTCGGCGAACGCCACTGCCAGTCAGGTCGGCGAACGCCACTGCCAGGCACGTCGGCGAACGAACGCCACTGCCAGGTACTTCGGCGAACGCCACTGCCAGGTACTTCGGCGAACGCCACTGCCAGGTACTTCGGCGAACGCCACTGCCAGGTACGTCGGCAAACGCCACTGCCAGGCACGTCGGCGAACGCCACTGCCAGGTACGTCGGCGAACGCCACTGCCAGGCACGTCGGCGAACGAACGCCACTGCCAGGTACTTCGGCGAACGCCACTGCCAGGTACGTCGGCGAACGCCACTGCCAGGCACGTCGGCGAACGAACGCCACTGCCAGGTACTTCGGCGAACGCCACTGCCAGGTACGTCGGCGAACGCCACTGCCAGGTACGTCGGCGAACGCCACTGCCAGGTACTTCGGCGAACGCCACTGCCAGGCACGTCAGCGAACGCCACTGCCAGTCACGTCGGCGAACGCCACTGCCAGGTACGTCGGCGAACGCCACTGCCAATCACGTCGGCGAACGCCACTGCCAGGCACGTCGGCGAACGCCACTGCCAGTCACGTCGGCGAACGCCACTGCCAGGCACGTCGGCGAACGCCACTGCCAGCCACGTCGGCAAACGCCACTGCCAGTCACGTCGGCGAACGCCACTGCCAGGTACGTCGGCGAACGCCACTGCCAGGTACGTCGGCAAACGCCACTGCCAGTCAGGTCGGCGAACGCCACTGCCAGGCACGTCGGCGAACGAACACCACTGCCAGGTACTTCGGCGAACGCCACTGCCAGGTACTTCGGCGAACGCCACTGCCAGGTACGTCGGCAAACACCACTGCCAGGTACTTCGGCGAACGCCACTGCGAGGTACGTCGGCAAACGCCACTGCCAGGTACGTCGGCGAACGCCACTGCCAGTCAGGTCGGCAAACGCCACTGCCAGGCACGTCGGCGAACGAACGCCACTGCCAGGTACTTCGGCGAACGCCACTGCCAGGCACGTCGGCGAACGAACGCCACTGCCAGGTACTTCGGCGAACGCCACTGCCAGGTACGTCGGCAAACGCCACTGCCAGGTACGTCGGCAAACGCCACTGCCACGTACGTCGGCAAACGCCACTGCCAGGTACGTCGGCAAACGCCACTGCCAGGTACGTCGGCGAACGCCACTGCCAGGTACGTCGGCAAACGCCACTGCCAGGTACGTCGGCAAACGCCACTGCCAGGTACTTCGGCGACCGCCACTGCCAGGTACGTCGGCAAACGCCACTGCCAGGTACGTCGGCGAACGCCACTGCCAGGTACGTCGGCAAACGCCACTGCCAGGTACGTCGGCAAACGCCACTGCCAGGTACTTCGGCGAACGCCACTGCCAGGTACGTCGGCAAACGCCACTGCCAGGTACGTCGGCAAACGCCACTGCCAGTCAGGTCGGCGAACGCCACTGCCAGGCACGTCGGCGAACGAACACCACTGCCAGGTACTTCGGCGAACGCCACTGCCAGGTACTTCGGCGAACGCCACTGCCAGGTACGTCGGCAAACACCACTGCCAGGTACTTCGGCGAACGCCACTGCGAGGTACGTCGGCAAACGCCACTGCCAGGTACGTCGGCGAACGCCACTGCCAGTCAGGTCGGCGAACGCCACTGCCAGGCACGTCGGCGAACGAACGCCACTGCCAGGTACTTCGGCGAACGCCACTGCCAGGCACGTCGGCGAACGAACGCCACTGCCAGGTACTTCGGCGAACGCCACTGCCAGGTACGTCGGCAAACGCCACTGCCAGGTACGTCGGCAAACGCCACTGCCACGTACGTCGGCAAACGCCACTGCCAGGTACGTCGGCAAACGCCACTGCCAGGTACGTCGGCGAACGCCACTGCCAGGTACGTCGGCAAACGCCACTGCCAGGTACGTCGGCAAACGCCACTGCCAGGTACTTCGGCGACCGCCACTGCCAGGTACGTCGGCAAACGCCACTGCCAGGCACGTCGGCGAACGAACGCCACTGCCAGGTACTTCGGCGAACGCCACTGCCAGGTACGTCGGCGAACGCCACTGCCAGTCAGGTCGGCGAACGCCACTGCCAGGCACGTCGGCGAACGAACGCCACTGCCAGGTACTTCGGCGAACGCCACTGCCAGTCAGGTCGGCGAACGCCACTGCCAGGCACGTCGGCGATCGAACGCCACTGCCAGGTACTTCGGCGACCGCCACTGCCAGGTACTTCGGCGAACGCCACTGCCAGGTACGTCGGCAAACGCCACTGCCAGGCACGTCGGCGAACGCCACTGCCAGGTACGTCGGCGAACGCCACTGCCAGTCAGGTCGGCGAACGCCACTGCCAGGCACGTCGGCGAACGAACGCCACTGCCAGGTACTTCGGCGAACGCCACTGCCAGGTACGTCGGCGAACGCCACTGCCAGGCACGTCGGCGAACGAACGCCACTGCCAGGTACTTCGGCGAACGCCACTGCCAGTCACGTCGGCGAACGCCACTGCCAGTCAGGTCGGCGAACGCCACTGCCAGGCACGTCGGCGATCGAACGCCACTGCCAGGTACTTTGGCGACCGCCACTGCCAGGTACTTCGGCGAACGCCACTGCCAGGTACGTCGGCAAACGCCACTGCCAGGCACGTCGGCGAACGCCACTGCCAGGTACGTCGGCGAACGCCACTGCCAGTCAGGTCGGCGAACGCCACTGCCAGGCACGTCGGCGAACGAACGCCACTGCCAGGTACTTCGGCGAACGCCACTGCCAGGTACTTCGGCGAACGCCACTGCCAGGTACTTCGGCGAACGCCACTGCCAGGTACGTCGGCAAACGCCACTGCCAGGCACGTCGGCGAACGCCACTGCCAGGCACGTCGGCGAACGAACGCCACTGCCAGGTACTTCGGCGAACGCCACTGCCAGGTACGTCGGCAAACGCCACTGCCAGGTACGTCGGCGAACGCCACTGCCAGTCAGGTCGGCGAACGCCACTGCCAGGCACGTCGGCGAACGAACGCCACTGCCAGGTACTTCGGCGAACGCCACTGCCAGGCACGTCGGCGAACGAACGCCACTGCCAGGTACTTCGGCGAACGCCACTGCCAGGTACGTCGGCAAACGCCACTGCCAGGTACGTCGGCAAACGCCACTGCCACGTACGTCGGCAAACGCCACTGCCAGGTACGTCGGCAAACGCCACTGCCAGGTACGTCGGCGAACGCCACTGCCAGGTACGTCGGCAAACGCCACTGCCAGGTACGTCGGCAAACGCCACTGCCAGGTACTTCGGCGAACGCCACTGCCAGGTACGTCGGCAAACGCCACTGCCAGGTACGTCGGCAAACGCCACTGCCAGTCAGGTCGGCGAACGCCACTGCCAGGCACGTCGGCGAACGAACACCACTGCCAGGTACTTCGGCGAACGCCACTGCCAGGTACTTCGGCGAACGCCACTGCCAGGTACGTCGGCAAACACCACTGCCAGGTACTTCGGCGAACGCCACTGCGAGGTACGTCGGCAAACGCCACTGCCAGGTACGTCGGCGAACGCCACTGCCAGTCAGGTCGGCAAACGCCACTGCCAGGCACGTCGGCGAACGAACGCCACTGCCAGGTACTTCGGCGAACGCCACTGCCAGGCACGTCGGCGAACGAACGCCACTGCCAGGTACTTCGGCGAACGCCACTGCCAGGTACGTCGGCAAACGCCACTGCCAGGTACGTCGGCAAACGCCACTGCCACGTACGTCGGCAAACGCCACTGCCAGGTACGTCGGCAAACGCCACTGCCAGGTACGTCGGCGAACGCCACTGCCAGGTACGTCGGCAAACGCCACTGCCAGGTACGTCGGCAAACGCCACTGCCAGGTACTTCGGCGACCGCCACTGCCAGGTACGTCGGCAAACGCCACTGCCAGGTACGTCGGCGAACGCCACTGCCAGGTACGTCGGCAAACGCCACTGCCAGGTACGTCGGCAAACGCCACTGCCAGGTACTTCGGCGAACGCCACTGCCAGGTACGTCGGCAAACGCCACTGCCAGGTACGTCGGCAAACGCCACTGCCAGTCAGGTCGGCGAACGCCACTGCCAGGCACGTCGGCGAACGAACACCACTGCCAGGTACTTCGGCGAACGCCACTGCCAGGTACTTCGGCGAACGCCACTGCCAGGTACGTCGGCAAACACCACTGCCAGGTACTTCGGCGAACGCCACTGCGAGGTACGTCGGCAAACGCCACTGCCAGGTACGTCGGCGAACGCCACTGCCAGTCAGGTCGGCGAACGCCACTGCCAGGCACGTCGGCGAACGAACGCCACTGCCAGGTACTTCGGCGAACGCCACTGCCAGGCACGTCGGCGAACGAACGCCACTGCCAGGTACTTCGGCGAACGCCACTGCCAGGTACGTCGGCAAACGCCACTGCCAGGTACGTCGGCAAACGCCACTGCCACGTACGTCGGCAAACGCCACTGCCAGGTACGTCGGCAAACGCCACTGCCAGGTACGTCGGCGAACGCCACTGCCAGGTACGTCGGCAAACGCCACTGCCAGGTACGTCGGCAAACGCCACTGCCAGGTACTTCGGCGACCGCCACTGCCAGGTACGTCGGCAAACGCCACTGCCAGGCACGTCGGCGAACGAACGCCACTGCCAGGTACTTCGGCGAACGCCACTGCCAGGTACGTCGGCGAACGCCACTGCCAGTCAGGTCGGCGAACGCCACTGCCAGGCACGTCGGCGAACGAACGCCACTGCCAGGTACTTCGGCGAACGCCACTGCCAGTCACGTCGGCGAACGCCACTGCCAGTCAGGTCGGCGAACGCCACTGCCAGGCACGTCGGCGATCGAACGCCACTGCCAGGTACTTCGGCGACCGCCACTGCCAGGTACTTCGGCGAACGCCACTGCCAGGTACGTCGGCAAACGCCACTGCCAGGCACGTCGGCGAACGCCACTGCCAGGTACGTCGGCGAACGCCACTGCCAGTCAGGTCGGCGAACGCCACTGCCAGGCACGTCGGCGAACGAACGCCACTGCCAGGTACTTCGGCGAACGCCACTGCCAGGTACGTCGGCGAACGCCACTGCCAGGCACGTCGGCGAACGAACGCCACTGCCAGGTACTTCGGCGAACGCCACTGCCAGGTACGTCGGCGAACGCCACTGCCAGGCACGTCGGCGAACGAACGCCACTGCCAGGTACTTCGGCGAACGCCACTGCCAGTCACGTCGGCGAACGCCACTGCCAGTCAGGTCGGCGAACGCCACTGCCAGGCACGTCGGCGATCGAACGCCACTGCCAGGTACTTTGGCGACCGCCACTGCCAGGTACTTCGGCGAACGCCACTGCCAGGTACGTCGGCAAACGCCACTGCCAGGCACGTCGGCGAACGCCACTGCCAGGTACGTCGGCGAACGCCACTGCCAGTCAGGTCGGCGAACGCCACTGCCAGGCACGTCGGCGAACGAACGCCACTGCCAGGTACTTCGGCGAACGCCACTGCCAGGTACTTCGGCGAACGCCACTGCCAGGTACTTCGGCGAACGCCACTGCCAGGTACGTCGGCAAACGCCACTGCCAGGCACGTCGGCGAACGCCACTGCCAGGTACGTCGGCGAACGCCACTGCCAGGCACGTCGGCGAACGAACGCCACTGCCAGGTACTTCGGCGAACGCCACTGCCAGGTACGTCGGCGAACGCCACTGCCAGGCACGTCGGCGAACGAACGCCACTGCCAGGTACTTCGGCGAACGCCACTGCCAGGTACGTCGGCGAACGCCACTGCCAGGTACGTCGGCGAACGCCACTGCCAGGTACGTCGGCGAACGCCACTGCCAGGTACTTCGGCGAACGCCAC
Source organism: Lasius fuliginosus (assembly GCA_949152495.1). NCBI lineage: Eukaryota > Metazoa > Arthropoda > Insecta > Hymenoptera > Formicidae > Lasius > Lasius fuliginosus. The sequence continues at coordinate 12,975,523 of OX424449.1, read as the reverse complement.
TGCCAGGCACGTCAGCGAACGCCACTGCCAGTCACGTCGGCGAACGCCACTGCCAGGTACGTCGGCGAACGCCACTGCCAATCACGTCGGCGAACGCCACTGCCAGGCACGTCGGCGAACGCCACTGCCAGTCACGTCGGCGAACGCCACTGCCAGGCACGTCGGCGAACGCCACTGCCAGCCACGTCGGCAAACGCCACTGCCAGTCACGTCGGCGAACGCCACTGCCAGGTACGTCGGCGAACGCCACTGCCAGGTACGTCGGCGAACGCCACTGCCAGGTACGTCGGCGAACGCCACTGCCAGTCACGTCGGCGAACGCCACTGCCAGGCACGTCGGCGAACGCCACTGCTAGACACGTCGGCGAACGCCATTGCCTGGCACGCGGCACGGGGGGAGGTTTTAGTGCGGTGAAAGTCCCACACTACCCGGCGGTACGGGCCGTCAGGTGTGCATTAGCATTTCCTCCTCCCTCGTAAAACAAAAAAAAAAAAAAAAAAAAAAAATGGTACGAGCACCGCCATTGTACATGTTCGGGCACCGCCATTTCCAGTTATTGACATAGGTTGAGTAGGAGCCCACCTACAAATGGGATAATAAATTTCACAATGTTTACCTTCCATGCGCAAGTCTTTCAAACGTTGCTGCAATTTTTTAATTTCTGGATTTGATTCGGAAACATCTACATTACAAACATCTACATTGTCTTTATTCAATAGTTCTGCTAATTCTTTTTCCAACTCGGCATCCGAGTATGTGAGAGTCAATGTCTCAGATAAAATTGCGTGTATTTCTTGTTTCCTTTCTAAAATCTAGTCAATGAATAATAGATATTAATGTATCTTTTTTGTTACAATCACTTACTAAATATGTATAATAATGCATAATAATTTCTTACCTCATTAATATCGTCATTAATAATGTCTCTAACATCGTATTCCATTAAACCATTTTGTCCTATTTTCTTCAATACATCAGATGCAGTCTTGTAAGCAGACAATACAGCAGAATTAGAATGTGCATTTTCAATATTGGTGATTAGAGTGCGTAGGTTTGCAAGAGCTTGTGCACGCTTTTCTATGGTTTTTTCCATTTCAATCTTTCTTCTTAAGCATGTTTTTGCCATCTGACGCAGTTCTTTCGCCAAATACGATTTTGCTTCATTGATAATATTAAGTTTCTCTTGCTCCATAAGTTCTATCTCTTTGATCAGCTCATTTTCTTGCTTCATCAGTTTATATGTGCCTTCTTCGACTTCTAATTTCATTTACTTTCTGTAGTAATTTTAACCAGTAATTCACTGCTTGAATTGAAATTTTTTCTATGCCTTAACCATTCCAATACTAATCTCACTGTATTCTCTGAAATCTGTTTCTTAGTTTTGCTCTTGCAATATTGTACTACTTCAGAGATTGGGAATAAAACATTGTTCTTTTTAATGTCAGCAATGGAAAGAATAATATCACCCAATTCCCGAACAATTCGCAAGTGTATGTATCTCACTTCTGTGTTATTTGTATTCTGGCCTACTATATAATTCTTTACTTTGGAGAAAGACCAGTTAATTGTTTTTTTTTTATAAATATATCAATTGACCATGCTGTCCATGTTTCGCATGGTTCTTGTAAAAAATCAGTCTCTTGAATTATTTCATTATTTCTGGAAAATTTTAATAAAATATATATATATATATATATTAAGATATGACAACATTAAAGAGCGCATATCAAATTAAATAATATATCTGATTTATATAGACAATAACACATATACACAAATAATTATCTTTATTATAATAAAGACAATCATTGACTAATAATAACTAAAGTAGAAATATTTAATTAATTTACTGCATATTATATTTAATAGACTATAATACCTGAAAAGCTCTTCAATCACAGTAACCGGACAAAGAGGTATGCAACCTCTTCTTTTAAAAGCTTTATTTAAATCAATGATAGAAAAACTGCATTGCATAATAGTATTTCAGCCATTCATATATCAAATTATGCCAGAATTTGTATTTAGAAGTCCAATCTTGTGGATTAGCTGATTTACTGCGAAACGGTGAAAACAATGCACTCATTCTCTCTTCTTGATTCCAACATTCTGGTAGTTTTTCTGCTGGTAGCAGAAGATTGCCACTGGTGTTTTTATTGACCATCTTATTGTCAATGCTGATTTCGTTCATGAAGTCAATTATATAAAATCTCTTATAGTCTGCTTCTCAAGTTGGGTTATAAATATTGCTTGGCTATAATAAAGGCGTTTTATCTTCGCATATGCAAATCTTTTTTCAGCTTGCTTTTCATTTTCTTTAAACTGAATGGCGAGATTTGTGCTACAAATAAACAAAAATATACATATGCGTGAGAAACATTGAAGTGAGATTGTAAATTTGATAAATAGATTAATGTCATGTAGAGATACTAGATGTCGATAAGACATTTTTATCGACAGTTTAAATGTGACTTTTACCATCCGTAGTTTCGACTTAATATCTCTTTTTAGTTACAATATTTGCCGACAAAGCGTTGGCGTATAAATCATAAATCTATGGATGTCGAATGTTATATTTGGTTAGTAATGAGACTAGACGAATTAAACAATGAATGAAACGTTAACGTGCATAGAGATTGAAGAAAGAAAGAAAGCTGCTAAGAAAGGAGGGAGGACACAGTTTAATCGAGTTTTAAATGAATGTAGGGAAATATTGAAATTCATGGGTATTGCTTGTGTACAGAGCCATGGTGAAGCAGAAGCTATATGTGCATATTGAAATGAGGATGAGGTACATTTATAACTTAATTTTCTTTGATAAACAAATTACTGATTATCTTAATTATAAAGAAGAAATATATTTTTAGCTTGTAGATGGATGTATAAGTCAAGACAGTGATTGCTTCTTATATGGCGCAAAAGGTGTAGTATACAGAAACTTTTGTACAAGTAGTCAAGGAAATCGTGGGGCTACAGCTGGTTCTGTAGATATCTACAATATGGAAAAGATAGAAAAGACATTGAATATAAGACCAAATAAAATGATAGCATTGGCTTTATTGTGCGGCTGTGACTATAATGAAGGAGTGAATGGTGCTGGAAAAGAGGCTGCTTTAAAATTTTTCAAGACTGTAGACGATGAAAATGTTTTACAAAGGTTAGAATATTAGATGCATCTAAAGATTATATATTAATCAAATTTATCAAATTATTGTAACTAAATTGTTTTTATTTCCTCTCTTTTCAGGATTAAAGATTGGAGAACTGGCACAAGTTTAGATAGAATTGAGTCAGATTTATTAAATTCTGATTTATGTACAGCATGTGGTCATCAAGGAAAACTACAAAAACAAAAAATCGGGTTGTGCTGATTGTGGTACTGTTGGAAAGTGTAATGATGACTTCAGGTAAATTATTAGTGCATTACGTATCTTTGAGTTGTATATTGTACTTAATAATTAAATATATTGTACTTTAATGTACATAGAGAAAAGAGAATACTGATGATAAATAAAATATCATTGAGGAAAAAGGCACATTATGGTGAAAATTTCCCAAATCAGGAATTAATAGAATTTCTTATTAAAAAAAGATTCAGTTCCAACTAAATTGGATATAGAATGGAAGCAACCTCAAGTCAATCAATTTGTTGTAAATATATTGTTACATATATATTATAACATGTTACAAAATAATTTTTTTGTTAAATATATGGTTAAATATATATAATTTTTTGTATTAGGACTTTATGGAGAAATATCTATGTTGGGAACCACAATATGCATTTGAAAAAATATTCACACTAACTACTAGATGGCAACTTTTACATCTGCCAGATTTTTTACACTTGATGAACGTTTGTCTATGTCAAACTTATTCATTCCTGATCAAATAAAAAAGATACGTAATATCAGATCTATAGCTAGTTATGAAATTATTTGGAAGAAGGAACATAGTGCAGTAGAAATGTTAAAAGAATACGAAGAGCAAATAAAGTCGAATGATAATAGAATGATGTAGAAGACAGTTTACTAACGAGTATTGAGCCACAAGACTTGGTTTTAAAATGTTACCCGGAATTAGTTGGGTCTTTTGAGAACATAGCAATAACACCGAAAAGATCGAAGCAGGAAAATACTTTGAGTAAAGTAAATAAATTAGAAATAAAGAATGTGCCTGAAAACGTTGCGACGGACATAAAACAAATAAAATGTAGACCACAATTCGAAAGAGTTATGGAGATGGATAAGATAGATTCAAAATTGAATAATACGATTGATAGGATATTTAATGAACTTTCTCCCGATGATTTCACGAGCGAAAATGAAGATAATGATTTAAATGTGACAAATATAATAGACTATACATGTAAAAAACGAATCTTTCAATTTAGTGTAAGAAATTTGCAATCTATGGAATCTACCAACCAAGAAAATGCAGAAAATTGTCCAGAATATAAAATTGACGAATTAAAATCTTTGACATTCAAGGAAAAATATGTTTATGCTGAGGATGAAAAACAGAAATTAGATCTTGATGAATTTGGTGATATAAGTGAATTGTATGTTCCAATTAATCAAAGGATATAGAAAGAAGAAAGCAAGAAGCTTTTACAGATATGCAATCAAATAGAAAAGTCTAGTTTTGCTTTCGAAAATATTATGGACGAAACCGATAATGAAAGTATACATTTAAACACGTAATATTATATAAAATGATATTATATACTTCGGTTTTAGAAAGTTATATTTATCAAATAATAGAAAGTTCTACAATATATATAAAAATAGTTTTGTATTATATTTGTCAAATTCAGGTTTTTAAAATATAAATAAAGATACAACAATGATCAATAAAGATCAACATATCACAATACATGACAATGACACATGGGTCATATTATGCATTATTAGGTCAACTTTTAAATATATTATATCGTTATTTTATTTTTTAGAATTATAGTTAAAGAGATCACATTCCATTAAAGTAAATATTTTAATTATTTGAATTGTATTAAAAGAATACAGTTTCTCTTACTCAAAATATATATTATATAATCGCGATATATGTGTGTAATTTAAATCATATAAGAGAATCTAAGATTTATGAACATTTTTGATATCTAGTATATGCTTATCATATTTTGTAAAAGTTTGTACATTTATAAATTATGTAAGAACTTTTTATTTTTATGTATGCAACAAATCTTTTTTGTTACTTTATAAAATAACCATAAAATGAGAGAGATATTTTATTTTTTTTATATATTCTTCTATGACATTAGATTATTTCAACTATGTGTACGAAGAAGCGACAAAGTGAAATAAGAGAGGAGAAGGAGGCCTGGGGTGGCATCAGGCAACGGCGGAGCAACCATGAGGTGAATAATTTATTATTTATTTATTATTATTCCGTGATTTATATCAAATTTATCCAAATAAATAATTTTTGCACAGTGTAATTTAATACATTGTATTTATCTATAATGAGAGCAAGAGTTTGGATAAAAAACTTTCAATGTGCCTCTCTCATTAACTTCTTAGTTTTACTTTGTTTATTTTGCACTATTTTTCTATGATTAAGATATTTTTTACAATCGAGAACATATATGAGCATATTTTATATATATTTATGAATGATCATATATATATAGACTTTTTTACCGGGTATTTAATTCACTAGATAATTGCAAATAAATATTTATCTTTTAGAATCATTACTTTGGATCGGAAGAAATATCTCGCATTGAGAGGATTTTTTATTATACCTATATAATTTATCGTGACTAATCAATTTTAATCGCCATCACGATTTGCGGAATGTTGCCGTGCTTCGACTATTGTATTTAAAGACACAATATATTATCACGAAACTCTAATGAACACATTAAAGACAAGGTCAATTTTGTGTTGTAATTTTTCAACACAAATGCAATATAAATTAATAATTGCATATATACAGCGGCAAAATCTTCAACTCGTAAAAAGCGTTAAATATATAATCTATTAAAAAAGCACAGATTATGATACATCTTATTGTAACTTCAATTACTCGATGCTAGTTTCTTAAACAATAAATATAAATCCTAAGGTTTATGCTCGTTGAGATCAATAAGACCATTTGAATTAACAGAAATATACGTTACATCAAATCCTTCTGCTTCCAAGGCTCTACACGAATCCAATACACATTTGAGCTCCTAGATAAGTTCAACAAGTTCATTATATCTATTAAGAAATAGGACTTATTATAAAGACGCAATTTTCTCACTATCTGAGTTGTCACATGATTTTTCCTTGATTTATAGAACCTTGCTACACCTTTCACAGCTATATTATTACAGCTATATTATTATCTGTCGCACTGGATGTAAATATCACTTCCTACTTATCTGTTCCTATGAAATCTGCAATTTTCTGTTAAAAAGAAAGTATACAAATAATTTCTCATAATTATAAGATCATAAAATACAAAAGTAAATTTTACAAGTTAAGGCACCAACTTGGCGAGCATGCTCGACTGCTGCTTCCGACTCCCAACCATACATGCGAGTTCTGGAATGTGGATTGCCATGGTACACTGTTAAATACAGCATCATTTTATCTAATACCCGAGGATCCTGCGTGATAGTACGACGTCTTAGTTTTTCACATGCATATAGATTGCATCATGTGACATCACGCTTTGAATTTACCAGCGTGGTAGTAGCTTGAGCGTCCAAATAAAAAGATCTACCCTCCGTTGGACCCTTTTTATATTCGTCCGTGATAGGAGCTACAATGTATTAATAATCGCTATTAAATATCACACTTGACGTATATAAATATGATTAAATATTGCATTGATTTTGGTACCCCAACTTACATTCATACTCGGCGACGTCTGACAAGTGTTGATCGTACGTGTGCGAATAGCGATCTTTCACGCGATGCAGTGCGGATATCAAACACCTCGTCGATCGAAACATTCTAATAGTAGACTGAAATTATTCTCATGAGGAATCATGCATTCCACGAACTCGCATGTTCTAACCTCGTGTTCTAACCAGCACCGAGCTACACTCATTTTGAAACTCCTTCATTATTGCTCTAAAATTGTAATAAGATATACGCATTAAACAATTATAATCAATGAAGAATTTCATAATCATGAATACAATTGTAATAAATTATTTATTTAATTATTAGTAATTATTTATTTTATTAATTATCATATCACGTTCATTTGCATAGTGACTTCAAACGATTTTGAATCTTCGCGCCAAATTGTTTGAGGACTGCTAGAAGGTTTTCGATAGATATCGTGCGAGATCTTTGAATTGATTGGCTGAAACGAAATATATCGATTCGACGATCCGCCAATCACGACTGCGAAGCTTGACCAGCTCGACCAATCAGGACAAGGAAATTCTGGCGCCAACGAATTTTTCTTCCTCTTTCAGCGGAAACGTTGTGCCGTGCAGAAGCAGAAATTGCGTGCTCCGTTAATATCTGTACAGGTAAGCCGACAAAGAGATAATCAAGCCAAATAGATGTGATTATTCGCAATAGCATTGTCTTTTGAATAAATTGTGAGATAATATTGTTATATTTAATATGTTTATAGCATATTTTATAGATATTGTAAGAATAAGAAATCAAGTGACTTTTTCGGATCAGATAATCGCGGGCCATTAGATTACTTTTATCCTAACGGTCTTCCGAGTATTTGCACATTTATAGTGACGAATTCAAATTTGTACATACATTTATATAATCGAGTTTACATTGTGTCAAATGTTATTCTTATTGAAAGTTTGCTTAAAAATCTTGCATAGGAATTAATAGCAGAGTATCTCATTCTGATTGAATAAAGAATCGAACGATTCTATTAGAATTAAACAAAATATTTATATTACATTTTTATATAATAAAAACACTTATTAATATATTATTATATTGAATATGAAAGAGAAAGCTTAACTAAAAAATGTATTCTAATTAACAATTTTGCGTTTTTATTATTCATTTTATTGTTAGTAGAATATAATTTTTTACACAAGTTGCAACATCAAAATGGTCAATGAGAACTAACATAAACATTTATTTTACATTACTTAAATATTTCACTAGAGATTTTATTGCGTAGGATCATATATCTATATCACATTTAAATTAATATCGCTTTTGCGATCATTAGAAATTCAAAATGATACCAAAACTCTACATGGTGTATCTGTATAGAAGAGAGAGAGAAGGACTCTCCCTTATAAATTAAACAAATACAATCATGAGAATATTAGATATTATTTTTATATAAACATGCACACACACACACACACACACACACACACACAAATTAATATAAATTTATATAATTCACAAATAATTTTTGATTTTCTTGAAGTTTTGCATATATTTGCTTGTGATGTCGCAGATTTTATTAATCATCTTCAAATTTGTTTAATAATTAATGTATTTTAACTTTTATCACAACAATGATAATTAACCAACAAAATTAATATTAAAAAACATATAATAAAATAAAAAACATTACATTGTATAATATAAATAAATTTCAATTTTGGATAAATTTTAATTTAGTATTGGATTTAAAAAAGTATCGTTATTATTTGATTATAATAAAATAATACATATGTAAATAATTATTTTGAAAAAAATAAGAAATAAGAAAAAAAGATTAAAAGATCAACACATCATGTTTTAAATACAAAATTAAAATTTTCTACGTGATAAGACATTATAATCTTGCTCCTACTTTTCTGTTCATTTCTTATTAAAATATGTATTTGCATAAGTTTATAATTTAATTATTAATGAAACAACAAAGGTAAACAAAATGAATGATATATTAATTAAAATAGGTGTCTTTTAACTTTTAAATAATTTCTGATTTTTCCAAAGTTGTATATTATGTTTACTCTTTTAATGTTGCAAGTTTTATTAATTATTTTCAAATTCTTTTTAACCATTATTATCAATATATTAATTTTTAACAGTTAAAAATAATAACAATGATTATAAACTATTAATATAAGCAAAAAGAGACAATATATATAAATTATAAATATATAATATTTAATATATTACTTTTAATTACATATTTTTTAATAAATTAAATATGTATGAATTTTTGTTAAAGATCTAAATTTTTAATGGGCTTGATAGATATTCGTCTTGAAAAAATTGCACGGATTTTATTTTGATTTCGTTAAAACAAATTACAATTTTTAATCGACATAATACTTATGTTAGTAATTTTTTTCTTCTTTTGCTCCTATATACTCTCTTGTAAAATTTTGAAAGTTTTTGCTTATACTTTAAGTGTGGAATAATCTGGATAATTTTCTATTATGATAAGCAAAACATACATAAAATTACTTTAATCCATCATCAATATATATATATATATATATCATTATGGTACCCAAATAATAATCCTGATCCTATAAAATTAATTGTTTTGAAAGAAATGATTTTTGACATAAAATTAATTTATTAACAGATACGACAATTACTGCGGAAACTATGGATGACTTGGAGATCTTCACACAAACATCATCTGGTATCGTTTATTGTCACGTCAACAATTTATTGTACAGGTTAGTGGCCTAGATCGATATATATAGTTGTTTCATTGTGATGTACCCCATGCTATCTTTACTTTGTATTAAATCTATTACATATGAGTTTTCAATGTAACTACTAAGTAGCAAACATTCATAATGCAGTGCTCTAAACATCACTTTACTTTCCCTTATATAAGATTTTTTTTCTCTTTAGTTTGGGCCATTTCGATTGTGTCCATATCTATTGTAGATGAGATTTATTTCCCTTCATAATGTTTTCGGCTTTCTGCAACTGTATACGTTATTTTGTCATTATCACTTTTAGCAATTTATTATATTCATAGGTAAATGAAAACGTTTGACATAAAAAAAACGATCTGTAACGAATAGCCTACAGGCGCGTTTATCTATCTCTGAGTTAAACGCGATGATTTAAGAATAATTGTGTTTTGTATGCGACCGACCAGTGATTCTACGCAATTTTGGCAGATCAAGAATGATTTTATGTATGCAGAAAACAGCAATTGCAAGGTTTCATCTTTCTAATTTTAAAATCAAATTTTTATAAATCTTTAGACGTCCTTATAAAACTGTCGCAAAGAAAAAATTATTGTAATTCGAAAAATATGCATTTCCTATCCTATGATCATCTGAAATATTTTGTCATTCTTAAAGTCAATAAAAAAACTGTTAAATCGATACCTGAAATAGCGAGAGATATTTCCAATGCTGTATGTACTTTATATGCACATGCACAAAAAAGAGAGTTTTTATGTCAAATGTTTTCATTTATCTATGAATATATTAAATTGCTAAAAGTGATAATGACAAACAATTAGTTAGTTAGCGATTCTGTTACTCGTTAAACAGATAACTACATCGTTACATGTCGTTATCCGTTTAACGATTTTCAGATTTACGATTTACATTGGTACTTTGCCAATAGCTTGCACAGCATCTGTGTGAAAAGAACTTCCTTCTTTCTGTAACATTATGAAAAACATTTTAAGAAAAACTTTCTTCTTTCTGAAACATTAAGAAAAACAAATTAAAAGAGAATTATAATAGAATAAACATAATGTTAAGGTCTTAACACTCACCTACAAATGGCGCCAACTTCTTCGATAGGCTGTTTAACACCAATCTCAGTATTCACCATCATTACAGAAACGAGCGATGTACATGGACTAATGGTTGCTTCTAATTAGTTGAGATAAATAAGACCATTTGAATTAACAGAAATATACGTTACATCATATCCTTCTGCTTCTACACGAATCCAATACACATTTGTGCTCCTAGATAAATTCAACAAGTTCATTATATCTATTAAGAAATAAGACTTATTATAAAGACGCAATTTTCTCACTATCTGAGTTGTCACACGATTTTTCCTTGATTTATAGAACCTTGCTACACCTTTCACAGCTATATTATTACAGCTATATTATTATCTGTCGCACTGGATGTAAATATCACTTCCTACTTATCTGTTCCTATGAAATCTGCAATTTTCTGTTAAAAAGAAAGTATACAAATAATTTTTCATAATTATAAGATCATAAAATACAAAAGTAAATTTTGCAAGTTAAGGCACCAACTTGGCGAGCATGCTCGACTGCTGCTTCCGACTCCCAACCATACATGCGAGTTCTGGAATGTGGATTGCCATGGTACACTGTTAGATACAGCATCATTTTATCTAATACCCGAGGATCCTGCATGATAGTACGACGTCTTAGTTTTTCACATGCATATAGATTGCATCATGTGACATCACGCTTTGAATTTACCAGCGTGGTAGTAGCTTGAGCGTCCAAATAAAAAGATCTACCCTCCGTTGGACCCTTTTTATATTCGTCCGTGATAGGAGCTACAATGTATTAATAATCGGTATTAAATATCACACTTGACGTATATAAATATGATTAAATATTGCATTGATTTTGGTACCCCAACTTACATTCATACTCGACAACGTCTGACAAGTGCTGATCGCACGTGTGCGAATAGCGATCTTTCACGCGATGCAGTGCGGATATCAAACACCTCGTCGATCGAAACATTCTAATAGTAGACTGAAATTATTCTCATGAGGAATCATGCATTCCACGAACTCGCACGTTCTAACCTCGCGTTCTAACCAGCACCGTGCTACACTCAGTTTGAAACTCCTTCATTATTGCTCTATAATTGTAATAAGATATACGCATTAAAAAATTATAATCAATGAAAAATTTATATGATAATCATGAATACAATTGTAATAAATTATTTATTTAATTATTAGTAATGTATTATTTATTAATTATCGTATCACGTTCATTTGCATAGTGACTTCAAACAATTTTGAATCTTCGCGCCAAATTGTTTGAGGGCTGCTAGAAGGTTTTCGATAGATATCGTGCGAGATTTTTGAATTGATTGGCTGAAACGAAATATATCGATTCGACGAGTATCCGCCAATCACGACTGCGAAGCTTGACCAGCTCGACCAATCAGGACAATGAAATTCTGGCGTCAACGAATTTTTCTTCCTCTTTCAGCGGAAACGTTGTGCCGTGCAGAAGCAGAAATTGCGTGCTCCGTTAATATCTGTACAGGTAAGCCGACAAAGAGATAATCAAGCCAAATAGATGTGATTATTCGCAATAGCATTGTCTTTTGAATAAATTGTGAGATAATATTGTTATATTTAATATGTTTATAGCATATTTTATAGATATTGTAAGAATAAGAAATTAAGTGACTTTTTCGGATCAGATAATCGCGGGCCATTAGATTACTTTTATCCTAACGGTCTTCCGAGTATTTGTACATTTATAGTGACGAATTCACATTTGTACATACATTTATATAATCGAGTTTACATTGTGTCAATGTTATTCTTATCGAAAGTTTGCTTAAAAATCTTGCATAAGAATTAATAGCAGAGTATCTCATTCTGATTGAATAAAGAATCGAACGATTCTATTAGAATTAAACAAAATATTTATATTACATTTTTATATAATAAAAACACTTATTAATATATTATTATATTGAATACGAAAGAGAAAGCTAACTAAAAAATGTATTTTAATTAACAATTTTGCGTTTTTATTATTCATTTTATTGTTAGTAGAATATAATTTTTTATACAAGTTGCAACATCAAAATGGTCAATGAGAACATAAACATTTATTTTACATTACTTAAATATTTCACTAGAGATTTTATTGCATATAGGATCATACACCTTATATCACATTTAAATTAATATCGCTTTTGCGATCATTAGAAATTCAAAATGATATCAAAATCTCTACATGGTGTATCTATATAGAAGGGAAGGAGTCTCCCTTATAAAGTAAACAAATACAATCATGAGAATATTAGATATTATTTTTATATAAACATGCACACACACACACACACGCACACACACACGCACGCACGCACGCACGCACACACGCACACACACACACACACACACACAAACACATAAATTAATATAAATTTATATAAATTAAAAATAATTTTTGATTTTCTTGAAATTTTGCATATATTTGCTTGTGATGTCGCAGATTTTATTAATCATCTTCAAATTTGTTTAATAATTAATATATTTTAACTTTTATCACAACAATGATAATTAATCAACAAAATTAATATTAAAAAATATATAATAAAATAAAAAACATTACATTGTATAATATAAATAAATTTCAATTTTGGATAAATTTTAATTTAGTATTGGATTTAAAAAAGTGTATCGTAATTATTTGATTATAATAAAATAATACATATGTAAATAATTATTTTGAAAAAAATAAGAAATAAAAAGAAAGATTAAAAGATCAACACATCATGTTTTAAATACAAAATTAAAATTTTCTATGTGATAAAACATTAATAATCTTGCTCCTACTTTTTTGTTCATTTCTTATTAAAATATATATTTGCATAAGTTTATAATTTAATTATTAATGAAACAACAGGTAAACAAAATGAATGATATATTAATTAAAATAGGTGTTTTTTAACTTTTAAATAATTTCTGATTTTTCCAAAGTTGTATATTATGTTTACTCTTTTAATGTTGCAAGTTTTATTAATTATTTTCAAATTCTTTTTAACCATTATTATCAATATTTGTCTTAAAAAAATTGCACGGATTTTATTTTGATTTCGTTAAAACAAATTACAATTTTTAATCTTCTTTTTAAGATTATTGAAACTAGATTTGCATATTACTCTATTAAAATAAAGGATTTATTTCTTGATATGCTTTCTTAATATAAGTATGATTTAATCGACATATATTTTTGTTGATCTTGAAATTCTACATAATTGTGTTCTGATTTTTATATTGTAACTTATATCATTAATTATTTTTTTATAGATATTGGCTGATGTCTGGACGTTTAATGGCTATCGCCGAAATTCGACTAAGTTCGCAGAAATTCGGTGAGTGATTGATAAATATTAATATTCTATTATCTGTGGTCTGTACATTTTGAAATGAGATATCCGAATAAAATTTCATAACATTTTTTTAATACTAAAGAGTAGATTTTACTAGAATGGTAATAATATAAATAAATTTTTTTATAATCTTTGAATAAATTTTTAAATATTTTATTGCCAAAAATATATATCACGCATATCTTAATCAACTTTAAATTTCATATATACATATTTCAGTAGGCAATGACAATTATAAGATCTATTTTGTAACACGATAGCTACATCAGCGTGTTTTTAATTCATGCTAATCATAAAAGGTCTTATTTTTGCTCTAACACGTCTTTTTAAATTACAAAATAAAGTAAAATATAATAATATTCTTCTCTCTCTTTTTATCTCTCTAATTTTTTTCGCGGTATCTCATTGACGTATTAAAACGTTATAATCGTTATAACGTTAAAAAGTATGTTATATTCTATACTTTTTACCTTTTTTCTGCTATTGATATTCTATATTGATCACTCCTCTCACAAATGTCATGATCGCACATGAAAGTCAAAGCCTGTGATTGTTCGGTAATTATATAAGGATAGGATGAATCAAATACATCCACTCCTAATTCGATGAGATGAAGTACAGTAACAAGTGGTTTCCAACAACCCATTGATACTCTTATTTTATCAGTAGGCAGTAAATTCTGTAAAAAATTATATAGCACCGTTATATTGAAGTATTTTAAATATTAGACAAAATTTAAAATTTATAAACTGGTATTTACAATGGTATGCTGTACTATTTGTTTAATACGTTCTATTGAAATATTCTGTGCACTTGGACCATTATTATGTAATCCATCTATAACAAATCCTGCCAAAGGTTTATCTTTTAGATAATTTATGGAATCCTCTCTGGCTTGCCAATTACAACCACCTTCTACTGGTCCTAATATTCCCTTAGATTTAAATGTATCCGAGTGCAGGCGTATATCTAAACATTGTTCTAATTAAGTTTCGCTTCGAAGAATTGCGTTTGATACTCGTTCTGCACTACTATTAATATTTGTATCTCCATCACATAGAGCAACATAGAGATCTGGTTTATAAGCTTGTACAAGCTCCATATATTTATCAGCAGTAAAAACAACTCTTTCTGTTCTGGGCCAGATAGAAATAGAGTCTAATTGCTGAAAGCCAGGGTTGGTAGTATACGCAGGATCTTGTATCGAAAAAAAATTTATGTATTCCTGAAACAAAATTCTTTATAAGTGGAAGTTGAATTTAATACATATTAATATGTCGATTAATCTTTGATTATAACTTCATGCTAACAAAATCAGCGATAGAAGTGCTAAACACTTTAATAACATCTGCCATTAATATGGTAGAGGGAAATGGATGAGACGGAGAGTAGTTGTTACTCCAACGTTATCATTTTAAAGACATCTATCGTTAAATGTGGTATACGGCCACCCTAAACATTATTTTAATATAAAAAGAATAATATAAATATTATAAAAAAGATATTATGTATTTCATACCTTTGTGTAAATAAGAAGTAGAGGTGTTTCAAAAGAAACATTAGGCATTCTTTCAAATCCACTCAGAATACCAATTCGTGCAGCACAACGTGTTACAGAAGCACTAAAAAATTTCATTGTTATTATAATTTATTTTGCTATCTAATCAATTTTTTCTTAAAAGATAATAATAAATGATGAAGCGTGTTTAATATAACCAATAAATAAATTTTGAATTTATTGGTTATTTACGGTTATTATTATATATTACGTTTATCGATTTTATTATACGTTTATATGATGATATTATTTAAAAATATATAATTTATTAAAAAGCGACCTGACTGGCCAATACAAAAATTTCTACACGACGTTTCGGCCCTTGGGTACGGGCCCTTATCAAGTGTTGCTTTCATGCTGCCGTGTAGAAATTTTTGTATTGGCCAGTCAGGTCGCTTTTTAATAAATTTTATATTTTTATTCATCACTGGCGACTTCATTTAAATTATTTGATGTTATTTAAGTTTATTATATATATTATCAAAATATAATATATATAATATATAATATAACATATCATCAAAATAAAGATTGATATAATTATATCATTACTACACTCAAAAAGTTAAATAAAAGTCAATTTTAAAATAAAAATTAATTATTTTTAATACTATTAGTAAGAATTTAACTTTTTGTTACTTTTCTAATAAAATAAAATGACTCGACTATATAGAGTATTTTGTGATTTAAAAAAAAACCTTTTGCAATAAATTCTCAATTTTTTATGAATAAATGTGAATAAGTGACTCAAATTTAAAACATATTTGATATACATATTAATATTCCTTTGATACACCATATATTTTTATATTACGTTAGAATTATTCTATTTTTCTTGAAAGATTTTGTATTCTATGAACTTTCTATGAATAAATTTTCACACATTTTTCATAACGTACATAAAAATTAAAATTGTACAATAAGTCACATAATTAATTTTTTACTTGGCACCAGTGTTTCCATTTGTTAAATTTGTTAAAATCTTTTAGTAATATACATCTTGAGGTGTTTTGAACAAATTAGAAATTTAAAAAATCTTTAATTGCGTACATTATAAATTACATCCTCTTTCAATATAGCTTAAAAATACACATTTCTATTCATAAATATTATTTATATAAATATCAAACATTGATTTTCTTTAGAATAAAATTTATTGTATATCTATTATACTTACTCCATATTATTGTATAGTTTTTCCAAATGATTAATTAAAACCTTTCAGAACTTCAAGCCATTGCAGAACTTCGAGACCTTCCAGGACTTCCTCGGCCAGGCACGGGCTTCGCCAACTGCCAGGCACGTCGGCGAACGCCACTGCCAGGCACGTCGGCGAACGAACGCCACTGCCAGGTATTTCGGCGAACGCCACTGCCAGGTACGTCGGCAAACGCCACTGCCAGGTACGTCGGCGAACGCCACTGCCAGGCACGTCGGCGAACGAACGCCACTGCCAGGTACTTCGGCGAACGCCACTGCCAGGTACGTCGGCAAACGCCACTGCCAGGTACGTCGGCGAACGCCACTGCCAGTCAGGTCGGCGAACGCCACTGCCAGGCACGTCGGCGAACGAACGCCACTGCCAGGTACTTCGGCGAACGCCACTGCCAGGCACGTCGGCGAACGAACGCCACTGCCAGGTACTTCGGCGAACGCCACTGCCAGGTACGTCGGCAAACGCCACTGCCAGGTACGTCGGCAAACGCCACTGCCACGTACGTCGGCAAACGCCACTGCCAGGTACGTCGGCAAACGCCACTGCCAGGTACGTCGGCGAACGCCACTGCCAGGTACGTCGGCAAACGCCACTGCCAGGTACGTCGGCAAACGCCACTGCCAGGTACTTCGGCGAACGCCACTGCCAGGTACGTCGGCAAACGCCACTGCCAGGTACGTCGGCAAACGCCACTGCCAGTCAGGTCGGCGAACGCCACTGCCAGGCACGTCGGCGAACGAACACCACTGCCAGGTACTTCGGCGAACGCCACTGCCAGGTACTTCGGCGAACGCCACTGCCAGGTACGTCGGCAAACACCACTGCCAGGTACTTCGGCGAACGCCACTGCGAGGTACGTCGGCAAACGCCACTGCCAGGTACGTCGGCGAACGCCACTGCCAGTCAGGTCGGCGAACGCCACTGCCAGGCACGTCGGCGAACGAACGCCACTGCCAGGTACTTCGGCGAACGCCACTGCCAGGCACGTCGGCGAACGAACGCCACTGCCAGGTACTTCGGCGAACGCCACTGCCAGGTACGTCGGCAAACGCCACTGCCAGGTACGTCGGCAAACGCCACTGCCACGTACGTCGGCAAACGCCACTGCCAGGTACGTCGGCAAACGCCACTGCCAGGTACGTCGGCGAACGCCACTGCCAGGTACGTCGGCAAACGCCACTGCCAGGTACGTCGGCAAACGCCACTGCCAGGTACTTCGGCGACCGCCACTGCCAGGTACGTCGGCAAACGCCACTGCCAGGCACGTCGGCGAACGAACGCCACTGCCAGGTACTTCGGCGAACGCCACTGCCAGGTACGTCGGCGAACGCCACTGCCAGTCAGGTCGGCGAACGCCACTGCCAGGCACGTCGGCGAACGAACGCCACTGCCAGGTACTTCGGCGAACGCCACTGCCAGTCACGTCGGCGAACGCCACTGCCAGTCAGGTCGGCGAACGCCACTGCCAGGCACGTCGGCGAACGAACGCCACTGCCAGGTACTTCGGCGAACGCCACTGCCAGGTACTTCGGCGAACGCCACTGCCAGGTACTTCGGCGAACGCCACTGCCAGGTACGTCGGCAAACGCCACTGCCAGGCACGTCGGCGAACGCCACTGCCAGGTACGTCGGCGAACGCCACTGCCAGGCACGTCGGCGATCGAACGCCACTGCCAGGTACTTCGGCGAACGCCACTGCCAGGTACGTCGGCGAACGCCACTGCCAGTCAGGTCGGCGAACGCCACTGCCAGGCACGTCGGCGAACGAACGCCACTGCCAGGTACTTCGGCGAACGCCACTGCCAGTCACGTCGGCGAACGCCACTGCCAGTCAGGTCGGCGAACGCCACTGCCAGGCACGTCGGCGAACGAACGCCACTGCCAGGTACTTCGGCGAACGCCACTGCCAGGTACTTCGGCGAACGCCACTGCCAGGTACTTCGGCGAACGCCACTGCCAGGTACGTCGGCAAACGCCACTGCCAGGCACGTCGGCGAACGCCACTGCCAGGTACGTCGGCGAACGCCACTGCCAGGCACGTCGGCGATCGAACGCCACTGCCAGGTACTTCGGCGACCGCCACTGCCAGGTACTTCGGCGAACGCCACTGCCAGGTACGTCGGCAAACGCCACTGCCAGGCACGTCGGCGAACGCCACTGCCAGGTACGTCGGCGAACGCCACTGCCAGTCAGGTCGGCGAACGCCACTGCCAGGCACGTCGGCGAACGAACGCCACTGCCAGGTACTTCGGCGAACGCCACTGCCAGGTACGTCGGCGAACGCCACTGCCAGGCACGTCGGCGAACGAACGCCACTGCCAGGTACTTCGGCGAACGCCACTGCCAGTCACGTCGGCGAACGCCACTGCCAGTCAGGTCGGCGAACGCCACTGCCAGGCACGTCGGCGATCGAACGCCACTGCCAGGTACTTTGGCGACCGCCACTGCCAGGTACTTCGGCGAACGCCACTGCCAGGTACGTCGGCAAACGCCACTGCCAGGCACGTCGGCGAACGCCACTGCCAGGTACGTCGGCGAACGCCACTGCCAGTCAGGTCGGCGAACGCCACTGCCAGGCACGTCGGCGAACGAACGCCACTGCCAGGTACTTCGGCGAACGCCACTGCCAGGTACTTCGGCGAACGCCACTGCCAGGTACTTCGGCGAACGCCACTGCCAGGTACGTCGGCAAACGCCACTGCCAGGCACGTCGGCGAACGCCACTGCCAGGTACGTCGGCGAACGCCACTGCCAGGCACGTCGGCGAACGAACGCCACTGCCAGGTACTTCGGCGAACGCCACTGCCAGGTACGTCGGCGAACGCCACTGCCAGGCACGTCGGCGAACGAACGCCACTGCCAGGTACTTCGGCGAACGCCACTGCCAGGTACGTCGGCGAACGCCACTGCCAGGTACGTCGGCGAACGCCACTGCCAGGTACGTCGGCGAACGCCACTGCCAGGTACTTCGGCGAACGCCACTGCCAGGCACGTCAGCGAACGCCACTGCCAGTCACGTCGGCGAACGCCACTGCCAGGTACGTCGGCGAACGCCACTGCCAATCACGTCGGCGAACGCCACTGCCAGGCACGTCGGCGAACGCCACTGCCAGTCACGTCGGCGAACGCCACTGCCAGGCACGTCGGCGAACGCCACTGCCAGGCACGTCGGCGAACGAACGCCACTGCCAGGTACTTCGGCGAACGCCACTGCCAGGTACGTCGGCGAACGCCACTGCCAGGTACGTCGGCGAACGCCACTGCCAGGTACGTCGGCGAACGCCACTGCCAGGTACTTCGGCGAACGCCACTGCCAGGCACGTCAGCGAACGCCACTGCCAGTCACGTCGGCGAACGCCACTGCCAGGTACGTCGGCGAACGCCACTGCCAATCACGTCGGCGAACGCCACTGCCAGGCACGTCGGCGAACGCCACTGCCAGTCACGTCGGCGAACGCCACTGCCAGGCACGTCGGCGAACGCCACTGCCAGCCACGTCGGCAAACGCCACTGCCAGTCACGTCGGCGAACGCCACTGCCAGGTACGTCGGCGAACGCCACTGCCAGGTACGTCGGCGAACGCCACTGCCAGGTACGTCGGCGAACGCCACTGCCAGTCACGTCGGCGAACGCCACTGCCAGGCACGTCGGCGAACGCCACTGCTAGACACGTCGGCGAACGCCATTGCCTGGCACGCGGCACGGGGGGAGGTTTTAGTGCGGTGAAAGTCCCACACTACCCGGCGGTACGGGCCGTCAGGTGTGCATTAGCATTTCCTCCTCCCTCGTAAAACAAAAAAAAAAAAAAAAAAATGGTACGAGCACCGCCATTGTACATGTTCGGACACCGCCATTGCCAGTTATTGACATAGGTTGAGTAGGAGCCCACCGTTGGCTCACCGTGGAAGCACCCTAAGGAGCACCCTAAGGAGCACCTTATCCCATATTTATCCTAATTTTTTGTAGCTCATCCATCCATATTGATTAATAACTTGACTTTACATCAGTTAAAGTAAAGTTATAATAAAATGATGTGAGATCAAAAGATATTTCGCGGATGTTTCATCGCGGAAATTTTTTATATAGATTGCCTTAAAGCTGATTAGTTTTACATTAATTGTATTTATATTAATTGCAAATATTTTATTTTAAAATATATATTATATATAAAATATAATTTTGATACGAACAATGTGCACGTGATGTATATATAATGTAATAAGATTAATATTGATAGCATCTAGCAAAATTATTCAAAAAAATTAATTATTAATTTATTTTTATATAATAATGGATTTGACTTATTTTGAGATATAATTTTATCAATTTTACATTATACTTGTAATATTTTTAAATATGTAGAATTAAACTAAACGGACTTGTATAAAATAAATCAATATAAAAGTCATATTTAATATCTACAATTCCATTTCTCTCTAGTAGATATATTTTCATATATATACGTATGTATATACCATAGTGTAAAAGTAGAAAAATATCTTTGAGCACACAGATTAGACGAAAAATAGACATTTTAATTGTTAAGTCTTTATTTTTTCCAATTGCAACATAATTATTTGTTTTATCATAAGTTATAGAAAAATATTGACTTGATAAGATTGAAAAAGTAACCAACGTCTTTCTCACATGTATGTATACACGTGGATATATTTAATACATTTCATAAATATCGGTATTCTCTTTCAAAATTATTATTAAAAACAAGCAAGATTTAGATATACGCGATTTTTTCCTGATGTTATTCAGAAATTGATAATCTCGATAAGTACAAGATACTTAAGATGTACTACACATAAATTCATCTAAATTATAATAATACTCATATTATAATTACATAATATTTTGTGTAACTTGTATTGCAACTTATACATTATTATACACATATAGTGATTATATTAGTTGTGATAAACTTCGAAATCGCGATACATAGCTTTCAAATGCATTAGAGAGAATTCTGTCATAAAAATTTCTAATTTCAGTAAAATTACTTTCCTTATTAAAAAAAACTGCTGAAATAATGTACAAATATATAAGATCTTTAGATATGATGATCTTCTTAGATATAACTGTACGTTAATGCAATTTTTTTCGAGTATACTATTACATAGATTTAACGATCTTTAGAAAGATTTAAGGAATCTCCCATGTCGGCTGATTGCGATGGTTGTTGTTTCTTATGCAATGTCGTCATGTCCAACATGCCTCCAACAAAGTCAGGTTTGACACTCGATATTGTCAGATCTTCTGTTCCTTGATATTCGCCTGGTCTGCCGATTTTCGCGGAATCGGCCTGTGCTTCCAATTTCTTACAATCGCTTGTATAATCCTCGGCGCTCACCGAGAAACTTCTGCAAGACTCCGATGAGCCGGCAGTTTTGAAGGGTGACGGAATCGCGTCGACGGTAACGAAGTCGCCCGCTTTACGTTCGTTACCTTCCATGTCCTTCACCGGCGAGATCTTGCCGAGGGGACCAAACAGATTCAAGATGTTACGCATATACGTAGACGGCGAGGGTGACGAGGTTCGCGTAAAGTCCGCGATGGAAAAACCAGACAGCTTTGCCAAATCGGCAGTGGAGAAGTTCGCCAGCTTCGTCAGATCCGAAAACTTTGTGATTTGCTGCGTGATATCCACTAACGGAAAGTCGGAGTTCGCCGATGTTCGGCTCTTGGTGCCATCGCCAGTCAGGGGATTTGGCAGCTTTGAGAAATCCGCTGGTACGAAATCGTAATCGCACTTGGCATTTTTCACCGATACCGTGAGTTCGCCCGATTGGAAACTCGGTATTATCTCTGATGGCGATATGTGTTTGGCGCTTACGATGGAATTGCCGTCTTTTATCTGTGTGATGGACGCGACGTCGTTAGGACCCATGTTGTCCTTTTTAATACCATCTCGGGAGGTCGATGGTTGCAATACGAACGGCTTGGATGTGGGAGTGATTATGGCACCACCGTCGGGTTTGAAATTGACCGGTGCGAGGAAAACAGCCGCGTTACCAGCTGCGAGACTCACGCCCGGCGGAATAGGTTGTCCAAGTGATTCCGAAGAGGATACTAAGGGAAATTTCAAGAACTCGTCTTCAGAGCCTGGGCAAATCATTTTCCTGATCGCATCCCAGTACGAGCTGTTTGATCTATTTCGACCAGGCAATTTCGATGCTAAAGAACACTATTAATATTAGAGATTATTAGTATGATATTTAACAAGCTTATTATCCGCGCGTTGATTGTTAATTGTTACTCACTCGTAAACGTTCGAGGTAATTTATTTATATTGTTGTTAAAATTGGCAGTAAAATCAATGTCATCTTCGCTCTTATAATATTCTATATATCTTGTCTACAAAAGTAAATGATACACAATGATAATCATGATAGTAATTAAAAGCTTTTATGTAAATCTAATTATCTTCAAATTGTGTACATTTTGCTTAATTAAATTTTAATTTATATATAGTAGAGAGCAACAATGAAATATGTGAATTATTCATTAAGAAATACTTACAATCTCCTCCATAGTATCTTGAGTGAGAAAAGGATCCTGTGATAATGTATAACTAAGAAGCATTGGTCGAGGATACTCGTGAGGTCTGTTTTCAGGTGGTGGGAGAGACCAAAAGACATTAAAATTTGACTCATAGCAATTGCCATCCATATTGTAAGGAGCTATAAATTAAAAATGGATAATTATAAAGTATATCCTATACAAAAGAAAGTTTTTAATATACTCACAGCATATCAATCCCACGGTATATATCCATTATCACTAGGTTCCTTTCTTTTTGATCTGATAATCCAATTGAGAGTCCACGTCTCTCAACGAAGGTGATGCATGAGAACGTGGGTGAGAATGATACCATCCTACCAATGTGACACGTTTCCATTCCATGGCTCTTGCAATTTCAGCTTCCACAGCTGCTGCAGCCGACTTCTCTTTGTCAGAGTATCGGCATGGAAATGCACATGTTATAGAAAGGTCTACAACAAAATACAAATGGCTCAATCAATCAATCAATATTCTAATTGTATATAATATATGATATATAAATATATGTATAAAATATAATAATTATGTACTTCATATATAATTAAATGCAATAATTATGAAATGTACTATGTGAATTGATATCCCATTGTCCACCCAGGTAGCCGCAAACTTCCTTGTCTGTTAAATGACAATGTAAATCTACTAATAAGGCTGCACTGGTCGTAACAGTCACTAGGAAAGGCTGTATCTTTCCAAGTGTACTAAATGATGTCAGTTCTACCATTGTACTCATGTCCCTGTAAAGTAAGAAAAATATTTAAAATTGTTTATATATAATTTCCATGTTATATATAATCAAAGAAAACAAATATGTTTCTCTATAAACTTACATGGCATGACTTCGTATGCCTAGATTAGCATGTTTCACTGGAACTCGCACTATCTGTATCGGAGGACTGGTTTGAATTTTTTCGCCACTCTCTTCAGCAGCTTTCCGGAGCTAAAACGGTCTCATGAAAAACGGCGGCGTGGCCCCTCTCATTCTTCTCTCTGCTACTGCCTTAAGGTACAATTTCATGCAGCGAAGCTTCGCTGGCGAAGTTCCCCCACTCTGCCAAAAACGAAGTCAGCGAAGGAACACTCTTCGCTAAGTCCTCTCGCTGGCGAAGTTCCCCCACTCTGCCGAAAACGAAACCAGCGTTCAAACGCTCTTCGCTAGGCCTTCTTACCTTTTCATGGAGCGAAGCTTCGCCAGCGAAGGCAGCGAAGCTAACTAACCTAGATTTTATTGCGTTGTTTATATTGAGTTTGTTCTAGGACAAGGGCGAACGTGTTTTCGCTACGTTCTTACGAGTTTTAAGATTAAGATTTATTGAGACGTCATATAACTTCTATAAGAGGTTGAAGGCGTAACTTCATCACCCGATGAAATAATCTTAAAAACCCCGCGAAGTGTTGTTAAGGCCAAAAGATGGATAGCAGCCAATACGTGGAACAGTTTAAATGTGTAATTGCAGCAATAGCAGAACGAGCGATTAAAAGACGTGTAGTCGCAATAGCTGCTGCGATACATCATATGGAAAATAAAAAACGAAAATATGCGAAGAAAAAGTATTGGGTAGCACCCATTTTCGAAAGTCGCAAAGAAAAAAGTTTTTATTTTGCATCAATCCCGGAATTAAAATTAGAAGACCTTCGTTTTCATAATTACTTTCGAATGAGTGCAACTCGGAGAAATTATTAGAAATTGTCGGCGCAAATCTACAGAAGCAGGATGTTGTTTGGGAATCCATCTCCCCAGCCGAACGCTTAGCACTGACATTGAGGTTTGCTTGAATTTATTTATTAGTATTTTATTAGTATTTTATTAGTATTTTATACTCGATTTATAAAATATTGTAGATATCTGGCATCTGGTGATTCCATGACATCGATGTCATATCAGTATCTTGTGGGAGTAACAACGACTAGCAACATTATTCAAGAAACGTGCGCAGTAATTTGGGACAGTTTGCGTTCTTTGGTTCTACCTGGCCAACTTGAGGAAAAAGATTGGATAGATATATGGGTTTGATAAATGGAATTTCTCGCACTGCATTGGAGCTATCGATGGCAAGCATGTTGTCATCCAAGTACGTACATACATTGATTATCAATACAAAATGTACATATAGTGTCCTGGGCATCGATTATGTATGCAATGTAGTAGAAATTATAAATACGAGCAAATTTATTAAATTATTAATCAATTAGATCATGCTTTAGTAAATTTGCTCATTTTTGTAATTGTTATTACATTGCATGATACACAATCGAACCCTATTCTCTACAAAGCAAATGAAATGAAAATTTTCTGTTTTAGTGTCCCAATAACGCCGGATCAACATATTACAATTATAAACATAGCCACAGTATAGTCTTGATGGCCATCTGCGATGCGAATTACATCATCCGTTTTGTGGACATCGGAGCATACGGACGACGCAGCGATGGTGGCATCTTTAAAGACAGTGTTATGAGACAAGCCTTTGACAATGGCCACATGAATGTTCCGCAGCCAACTGCTATTTCAGGTAGTCCTGTTTTACCGTACTGTCTTGTGGGAGACGAAGCCTTCCCTTTGAAGCCATATTTGCTTCGTCCGTACCCGGGTAGAGGATTGACACCGGAACAAGGAGTGTTTAATTATCGTTTAAGTCGAGCGAGACGATTAATAGAAAACACCTTTGGTATACTTGCCAGTCAGTGGCGAATATATAGAAAGCCAATTGTCGCCAGTCCTAAAAGTGCCGTGAAAATGGTTCAGGCAACTGTGTGCGTGCACAATTGGCTTCGAAAAAGCGACATTGATGCAAACGAATACGTACCTATCGATATGGTCGACTCCGACGATCCACGCAATCCAAGTGGCTTTAAAGCAGGATCTTGGCGATGCATCATGGAAAATGGCTGCGCGTTCAAGGAAATTACAAATTGTAGTTCTAACATGAGTGCCCCACAATGCATAAACATTCGCAATGAATTTTGTCGCTATTTTAATAATGAGGGAGCAGTGCCATGGCAATATGATCGTCCAAGTTAATAATAATTTATAATAAACCGTTTATATAAAAACGAATAAAAAAAACTTTTTGAAAAGTCATTACACCGTGCTCTTGCATTTCATTTTCCGTTTATTATTCGACATGATTTAAGTTTAGTTCTCACAGATCATATCATTTTATGTAAATTTACACGAAATGCTCGTTATAATTAATTTACTCACCTCTCTCGTATATATTACACAGAGCTAATTTATTGTATATCTTTTTACTTTAGACTGAATGGATATTTATAAAAATGTTATATTAAAAGTATAATACTTATTCATACACTAATTCTTATACTAATACTTATTCTTTCTTATACTTATACTTATTACTTATACTTATTACTTATTCTTTCTTATACTTATTCTTTCTTATTCTTCGCTGATAGTTGAATAGGTCGAACTATGAGCTTCCTTCGCTGACTACGTGTATTTTCGGCGGAGTGGGGGATTTCGCCAGCGAAGCTTCGCTAATGTTGGGTAGTATCGAACTATGAGTATTCCTTCGCTGGCTTCATTTTCGGCAGAGTGGGGGAACTTCGCCAGCGAAGCTTCGCTGCATGAAATTGTACCTTTATTAACATTGCTCCACTCGAGTACGTAGTTCAGACAGATGGCGCAATGCAACGGCTTAAATTTCGTGGACGGGATTTTTCAGAGCATTGGTCATGCTCTCCCCTCATCTCTGGTGGCCTTTAGAAATAACAGACCTAATGCCAAGTACACACGCTTCACGTTCAGAGACAACCAATCGGAATCAATTTACTTATCGATAACTCCGTGAACCTTCGTCATCCTGTCTCCTACATGTGTGTGAAGCCGTTGCTCCGATAGCGTGTGGCAAAGTGTCATACGACGGTGTCATCATACGGTGTTGCCTGTAGTTAGCAGAATATAAGAGATTTTTCGGGGTGGGCGGTGTCTCGATTCGGTTCTCGCGGCTGTCTGCGGAACAACGTTCGATTGTTGTCGATCATCCTTTCTCCGCCCCGTCACTATAAAATAGACAGGTAATTAATGAGCGAGCAGTTGCCGCGGCTCGCTCCACCCCCAGATGCAACCGTTCGAGATACTCTGTAATGTTTCGCGCTTTTATTCCGTTTTGCCGGCATTAAACGTCGCGTTTCCTTATCGCCTCTTCGTATCCATTTCCGAGACGCCTGCCGTATCGTTTTCGTGACGAGCTCTACATTCGACGTAGCTTGACAGCTCGGCTTAATCTCGGCGAAGTAGTTAGCGTTACGACACCATAGGTTCTGGACATTGATCCAGTTCGCTATATAGCGAAGGTTGAACCTTACCTTGTCCAATCTATATATCAGTTCAAATCGTAGAAGAAGAGAAGAAGCCAGATTCTCTTCTTCTTAGGAAGATATAAATCTCTTATTTAATTTCGCTGCGGGCATCTCGAAATTATCACCTTCCTTCTTTCTCATCTGCATCCCTTAGCTAATGTGAATTTTGACATATTCATTACATTTCACTCTCACTGCTTTGATCCTAGCTTACTTTTTGATAGTTCTATTGTAGTTATAATTTTTTCCAATAATAAAATTCGACTAGATAACAATTTACATAAATTATCGATTTCATTCGTTACTATTATTTTAAATAAGTTACATATTGTTACAATTGCTTAAAATTAAGTAATTATTGAGACTTCAGTATTTTTATAAAGAAATTAGTGATGTTAAATTGAAGAAAAATAGATAAAAGTGAAGTTCTTTATTCTACGTATTCTATGTATTGAATATGCGACATTAAAGATTTTATCCTCGAATTGCAAATTTATATGTATAATTTAATATTTTATTACACGCTATATATACAGACAAGATGACCGATTCGAAGTATTTTACCACTACAAAGAAGGGGGAGATATTTGAGCTCAAGTCAGAACTGAATAATGAGAAAAAAGAAAAGAAGAAGGAAGCTGTAAAGAAGGTAAATAAAGACTACATATTGTTCTAAATTTTCTTAAAAAAATGTTAACTTTTACGTTCTAATACAGCAAAGAGAAAAACAGAAAGTAAGCATTTTTATGCAGCACTTGTACAGCAAAAGTGATATATTTGTATTGTTGAGGTAAGTTGCAAATATATGAGTCGCAAAGAACTTGAATATTACAAACTTCTATAACTTCTTTCTGCAAGAATGTTTCTTGTATATAATATATATAATCTTTCTATTTTATAACATTTAATATAATTCCTTTTAATATATACCAATAATTTACTGTATACTTTTGAAATCTATATGTTAACGATGTGTAGAAAAAAATTATATATGTTGTATGTCTAAAATTAAAAAACAATACATTACCATAGATTAACAAGATATACATTTCTAGGATTGCATTTCTCTACATTTTGTAAATCATCTAATTAATATGAAACATAAATTACATATTAATAACAAATGATGTATAATATAACAGCAATTACATAAAATGCTTACTTCAGAAAATAATATCGTAGAATAAGATTAATTAATTTTAATAATAATTAAAATTAATGAAGCAAAATCTATATCTATAAGAGAAGAAAATCTATCTCTATCTAACTAAAAATATAATATTTATATTAGTCACTTATGTTGCAATAACATTATATTATTTAATAACACAAATCTATCATTAATTATCTATCATTAATTATCCAGGTTATTGCCTCTATGACAGTCGGGAAAGACGTGTCCGCGTTGTTTCCCGACGTGGTGAACTGCATGCAGACTGACAATTTGGAGCTGAAAAAACTGGTGTATCTGTATCTGATGAACTACGCCAAGAGCCAACCGGACATGGCCATCATGGCGGTCAACACGTTCGTCAAGGTAACGTAGCTTAGAAACTCGTCAACTCAATTCGTGATCACGATTTTATTATATAACGCACCTTTACCCTCTATACATATTTCTTAATAACACTTGGATAACGTTCAGAGTCTGTCTGTAAAGAGAGGCAAGCTGAAAAAAATCATCGTCATATTCTCATTGTATTCTTGATGACATTGAGGTCTCTCGTCGGTAAATTGTAAATACATCTCCTTATCGGATATTATCCTCGTTTATTTTACAGCGTGCCTCGTACTGTATACAGACTGTGCTTTGCAAATTACAGTTTGCACAGGGCTGTCTGCGTTATGGGACGGAATGTAATTTTTTCGTTCATTACGACTGAACTGTTTATTTTTCAAAGGGCACAGAGGGGGAAATGGAGGATCTGGACTTTGGTTGCTCCACAATACTCTATATTTAAATAATAATCTATTATTTCCTGGACGATCGAATTATAATAATGATGTAACACATGTGGAAAGATTTTCTTTTCTATAGCATCGTTATACATACAGAAACCAAATTCCAGAAGGTACTCCATTAGGTGTATACCATTATATTAATATGTATATTTACATATAATGATTAGTATTAAATAAAAATTGATAGAGAGTAATTTATAAAATCTCATACATATATTACTTTCCTCACGCTAATGCACTAAAACAATATAGTCTTTTTTTCAGGAATTGAGCATGTAACTTTCTTTGATTTGTGAAAAATCATGCAAATTTCAATCTTTATCCGGAACGCTTGAAGCAGATTATATATTTTTCGCATTGCTATATATTTGTGATATAAATATATATTAAATCGAATTTTAATCGAATTTGACGCAGATACCGTCTTGAAGAATGATAGATTCGAACGTTAATGTCTTACTCGCAAATTTCTAATGTGCAGCAGCATGAAGAATGTGATTCCTTAAATGTTTATTTCATATATATGATTGCAATCGGTGCTTGTACAAAGACCATATTTACTTATTGCACACACAATTTGTATTATACTCAAAATTTCAGTGTATCTAATGAATGTAATTCGTGTTATAAATATAATACTTTAATGATACAAATAATAAAAATATTGTGTAAATATGCTCTTCTTTATGTTAGACAATATATACGTACCTTGTTTAAGTTATCTTTATTTGCATGACTGATATTGATGTAACATTCGTAATTTAACTTTCTTTATTCACAAAGTCAAGCAATTGTATAAAAGAAAAAAAAGAAAAAAAAAAGAATTTACGATATAACAAGTGATACCTCGTGCTCTTTAAAAAATGACCAGTTCTCGTTCACACACTACTTTATAAACGACTGATAAGTATAATATTTAACACTTAATGAAAAATGGTGACGGTGACCAATTTGACCTTTTTCGTTCTGACACGCAAAAGGAGCTAGCGACATCTCCGATGACAAAGGTACCAATGCTACTTTCTACTTTGTTAAAATTCATGGGTTGAGATAGATAGCCACTACTGTGACTAGACTTGAATCCCTGGCTTGCCCGATTTTTGCGCAGGACTGCGAGGACCCAAATCCACTGATTCGCGCGCTAGCAGTTCGCACGATGGGATGCATACGCGTCGACAAGATAACCGAGTATCTGTGCGAGCCGCTGCGCAAGTGCCTGAAGGACGAGGATCCGTATGTACGCAAGACCGCAGCCGTGTGCGTCGCCAAACTTTATGACATTAACGCGGCCTTGGTCGAGGACCAGGGATTTCTGGATCAATTGAAGGATCTCCTGTCCGATAGCAATCCAATGGTACATCAGCTTTCCACTCTCTCAGATCTTGGTAGACCTTGGTAGACCTAAAACACAGTAGCAAATCAACATTTTCAGACTTTACTATGTGTCTGCACATATTTTATAAAATATAGAAAAATTGATCAAAGAAATGTTTAAACAAGAGGGATTAAAATCACTTCACTCGCGCCATTGTCTAAAAAATTGTAAGACTATTGTCTTATAGACTATTGACATTTAGTACATAGACTATTGAATAGTATGATAATGCAGTGATGATTGTTGCTAGGTGGTCGCAAACGCGGTAGCTGCATTGTCCGAGATCAACGAGGCCAGTCCGAGCGGTCAACCGTTGGTGGAGATGAATGCACAGACCATAAATAAACTACTGACGGCGCTCAACGAGTGTACAGAATGGGGCCAAGTTTTCATCCTGGATTCACTGGCGAATTATTCGCCCAAGGACGATCGCGAGGCGCAAAGCATCTGCGAACGGATCACTCCACGTTTGGCGCATGCTAATGCTGCAGTCGTGCTCTCTGCTGTCAAGGTAAACGCATTATAAATAAATTATAAGTGGAGAAGTATAAAATATTTCTCTCCAGGAGAAGAGAAGAGCTTGATCAATAACATTTTATACAATTTATCGAGATTTCTGTACAATTACATTAGTTTTAGAATCTAAGAATTAAAAGAAGCTCGCGCGCGCGCGCGCGCGCGCGTAGATTTTTCTCAATTTTTTTATCTTGGATCCTTTAAAATAATTTTCAAGAGTATTTTTTTTTTATTGAGACAATTTTATATTAATTGAGTTTGCTTCAATATTACAGGTATTAATGAAACTGATGGAAATGCTGCAATCCGAATCAGATTTCGTCGGCACACTTACAAAGAAATTGGCGCCGCCTCTCGTCACATTATTGAGCTCCGAGCCAGAAGTTCAATACGTCGCGTTAAGAAACATTAATCTCATTGTGCAGAAGCGACCCGATATTCTGAAACACGAGATGAAAGTATTCTTTGTCAAATACAACGATCCAATATATGTAAAACTGGAAAAGCTGGATATTATGATTCGTTTAGCGTCGCAGGCCAATATCGCGCAAGTTCTGTCGGAACTGAAAGAATACGCCACCGAAGTTGACGTGGATTTTGTAAGGAAGGCTGTGAGGGCTATCGGTCGCTGCGCCATAAAAGTCGAACCGTCCGCGGAACGTTGCGTCTCCACATTGCTAGACCTGATACAAACCAAGGTAATTAAATCAAAGATATCCTAGAAAGAATTATCAAACTTAGGAGTATTCTTTCTATAATCTTAATATTAGTGATGGGATTAAGTATTTTACGTTTTTTAATACATATTGATCCCATCTCTACTTAATATACTGTCGATCTTTTAAAATTATTTAATCATTCTCGATCTTTTTTTTTTAATTCTTCGTTTTTTTCAGGTGAACTATGTTGTTCAAGAAGCGATCGTGGTAATAAAAGATATCTTCCGCAAATATCCTAATAAGTATGAGAGCATAATTTCGACTTTGTGCGAGAATCTGGACACACTTGACGAGCCCGAGGCGCGTGCCTCTATGATTTGGATCATCGGAGAGTACGCGGAGCGTATCGATAACGCGGATGAACTACTAGAGAGCTTCCTGGAGGGATTCCACGACGAGAACACGCAAGTACAGCTCCAACTGCTCACGGCTATCGTGAAACTGTTTCTCAAGAGACCGACAGACACGCAAGAGTTGGTTCAGCAAGTGCTCAGTCTGGCCACACAGGATTCCGACAATCCCGATCTGCGAGATCGCGGTTTCATTTACTGGCGGCTGCTCAGCACCGATCCAGCGGCGGCTAAAGAGGTGGTGCTCGCGGAAAAACCTCTGATCTCGGAGGAGACGGATCTGCTGGAGCCGACGCTGTTGGACGAATTGATTTGCCATATCTCGAGTTTAGCGTCCGTGTATCACAAGCCTCCCACGGCATTCGTGGAGGGCAGAGCAGCGGGCGCTAGAAAGTCCTTGCCCGCTAGAAGCAACTCGAACGAAGATTCCGCTCGCACAAATGCACAGCCTCACGCGCAGGTTATACCCTCCCAAGATTCCCTGATAGGCGATCTCCTCAGCATGGACATCGGTGGGTGAATCCTAGACTCGATAATTGAAAAATTTAAATGTGTAATAACATGTAAATTTAATGTGTTGTGCGTATATATAAAAACATTCTAGTCTATATCTTTTTTACAAATAGCATGTTAACATTTTTCTATTATTTTTTAAATCACGGATAAAAATTATCCTGTTGTATAACTATGTTCAATGCTTATTTTATTTCAGGTGGACCGGCAATAGTCACACCGACGCCCGCGCCACAATCCGCGGGATTAGGTCTGGATCTTCTAGGCGGCGGTTTGGACGGGATTCTAAGCAACACCGAAAGCACAAGCACAGCGCCGGTCGTTTCCCAGAGTACAACGGGTCTACTCGGCGACATATTTGGCTTCAATCAAGGCCCCATGTCTTATATACCTCCCAAAGTTAACTGGCTGCCGGCCGAAAAGGGCAAAGGCTTCGATATTTGGGGCACATTCACGAGAAAGTAATTAATCTAAAATACCTGAGCTATCGATTAATATAAATTAATGTATTGCGTTCGATGTGTTCCTCGTTGGCGAATAATTATACCGCGTCACGTCGATATCGTAGGAACGGACAAATTAGCATGGATATGACATTCACGAATAAGGCGATGCAACCTATGGGAGGATTCGCGATACAGCTCAACAAAAACAGCTTTGGACTAACGCCGTCGTCTCCGTTGCAAGTACCAGCTCCCCTGAATCCTGGAGCGAGTATGGAAGCGAACGTTATATTGTCTACCGCGGGTGCAGTGCAACGCATGGATCCCTTAAACAATCTTCAAGTCGCTATCAAGAACAATATCGACGTTTTCTACTTCGCGTGTCTCGTGCCGATGAACGTGTACTTCGCAGAGGATGGTCAATTAGACAAGAGAGTATTTCTTTCAACTTGGAAAGATATACCTGCACAGAATGAGGTATTAATCACCCATTTTTACGTCTATATATATATATATTTCTTTATTTATGCAGAAATATACTGTAAGGTTTAAAAAAATATTGATAATTAATAAAAACTTTCAAGAAAGCTATATATATTACTTGCAGGTACAATATACGCTGAATGGAGTAATGTTGACCGCGGATCAAGTTGTGCAAAAAATGCAACAAAACAATGTCTTCACAATTGCCAAGAGAAACGTGGAGGGTCAGGATATGCTTTATCAGTCTCTCAAGTTGACAAACAATGTCTGGGTGTTGAACGAGTTGAAGATTCAGCCAGGAAACCCTGATGTCACAGTATGTTTAATAAACGATGTTTTATTTTTAATTTTTCCAATGTGGTTATCTCCAAAAATTAATGATTATTTAAAGAAATTAGATCATAATTATTTTGTTCCAAGAAACATTCTATTCTATCAGTGTAACTTTGTTCTGGGTTAGAGTATAATTTTTTAAATAGCCACTAGTTTTACACAAAGATAATCACATGGAAAGATTATTATATTTACTTAATAGTTTCTCATAAATTCCGCATTTTTTCATAATTGTTCCTTTTTTTCTAATTGCAGTTATCTCTAAAATCTCGATCTGTGGAAGTCGCTCCTGGAGTATTTCAATCATACAACGCAATCTTACATTCTTAAGTTTTTTGTTTTTTTCATCAATTAGGATATTGCCATAAAATACGAATTATAAAAGATATAGCACGCAAGCATGCGCAGCAGCCTATCTATAGAAGCTATCTGTTACATCCGCATATCGTGCATGAGATTCGAGTATCTTGAAATACAGTACCATAGAAATCTCTCTGTTACATATTGTCGAATTTATTATAAAAATGATCACGTGTATGAAAATAAAAATTTATGATTATACCTATGTCATTTATGCGTCTTTTTGTATATTGCATATAGGTATAATATAATAATATTTATATTATATACACATAGAATAAAATTTAGAAATCAATGTAAAAACTGTAGAGAGAAGAATACATGTTTAAAGCACAATCTTAAACGTTTTGTAAAAATTAAGTTTTTTTCTCTTTTTTTAAAATTATTTTTTTAAAAACAAATTTAATTAAAATTTATTCAAATATATTTTTGCAACTATATTATGTGTTTATTTTAATTTTATTAATAGTAAAAAGATCTTTGCAACATAATTGCAATTTATTTATCACTTATAAATGCACAATATATAAAGATTTGATTCCAAATTTCTGAAAAATATCTAGTAGAGATCTTTCGCATTTACTGCAATACATCTTGTGTAATATACAAGTAGAACATGTACTCAACATGTATTCAATAACATGTATTCAATAATAAAAAAAATGATATAATGTGATTGTATTTATTTATCGAATATAAAGAGAAGCATTAAATACATCACGTAAAATTAACATTGAACTTTTCTTCTAAAAGAGCAGCCTTCCGTTAACCTTGCTTTCCCACCCGTTGGTGTACAAAGTATTGTACGGCATCCATCACATTCTACTGGCCTCTGGGCATGAGAAAAAATAGTTTTTATGGCGTAACAGCCTGGGCATTTAACATCCATAAAGTAACTGTTAGGCTTCTGTACGAGCCTTTTCAACTTATGTTTCCTCTTCTCCTCAATGGGACTCGGATGAAGAAAATCTCTTGCCAATGGCATTCTGCAAAACAGAATCAATCGTTGGAAAATCTCTCGTCAAAAATATACTCGTAAGTTCTATCAAACAGCGAACATCTATATCTTTTTGCACGTGTTTGTACTGTTTGTTCTCTTGAAACATGCAACAATATATACACAACATTGTGCAATTTTGTCCGATACTAATGACATTAAGATACCATGCAAGAAAACAGAGTAAGATTTCAAATTACGCAAATTCGATTTGTCAAACGCATCGACACAGATACGACGGTTGAAGGTACGAACTGATTTTTCTTTTTTAATACTGTATAATAATATTTTCCTGGTATATGTAATAATGGGCGATATACGGCGGCCGAAATGCCGCTACGATATGCACGTTGAATAACTTATTCCCGAGCTGATCGAATCCCTCGTTTTGCGAATAAATGTGAACCGCGTAACAGCGAATAAAACAATATGCGTACTTACGTGATTCGCTACGTATTTCGCCTTAATTTCAATAATTACAATTCGTAACCACGTGTTTAGTACAACGTTATGCACTGGAAAGGAACATCATCAGATTCGACGCGAAACACTTTAATCCCTATAAGATCTCGTCAGTGCTGCTAACTGTTTTTTCTGCTGAAATGTCAATGTCGGCCTAGTAATAACTAGGAAGAAATTTCCGTTTGGACATTTTCGAATCGTACGCATCTAAATATTTCACGCATCATAATTGTGTTTGGTTTTGGGGTAAATTGCGGCAATTTTAGGCTCTGCGCACAATAGAGAAAATATTAGGAATAGGAATTAGAAATTATTTCAAAACAAAAAAATAAAATGGACTAAAGGCCGGCTTAAGGCTTATTACATCTATTGTAGATCAGGCTTTATGCTAACATCGATCCATGAAAATACTTGACTGTGATTGGCTTACAGCTTACACTGTTTATGTTGTGTGCCGGATCTTCGTGGTGCGAGGTGTAAAATATTCTTTAAATAATTTTTATATATAATTATACAGAAATAAACTGTATTTTATATCAAGATGTCGCAGAAAAAAAGAGTACTTATGATTTGTTTAGGTAAAAATATTATGTATAATGTGGGAAGAAAAAATAATTTCTAAAAATTTATGTTATGATATTTATTATTAATTACTTAGTTGTATATTTTATATTGTAGGCAATATTTGTCGATCACCAATAGCAGAAGCTGTATTTGAAAAGGAAATGAACCAGAGAGGTTTGAAGAATCAATGGGAAGTAGAAAGCGCTGCTATGATAGGATATCATACAGGTAAAGTGCCAGATCATAGAGCTTTGAGTACGCTAAAGGAAAATGGGATCACTAATTATTCTCACAGAGCACGCCAAGTAAGATTGTAGCTGAAATTAAACGTCTCAATTGTAATATACAACTTTTATCATTGATATAAATAACAATATTAAGCCTCGGTCTTTTTTTATATGAACAATTTTGCAAATTTTTTTATATGAAAAAAATGAGTATGAATAACCAAACAAATTAGTTAATAATTA
Source organism: Lasius fuliginosus (assembly GCA_949152495.1). Classification (NCBI taxonomy): domain Eukaryota; kingdom Metazoa; phylum Arthropoda; class Insecta; order Hymenoptera; family Formicidae; genus Lasius; species Lasius fuliginosus. The sequence continues at coordinate 12,938,273 of OX424449.1, read as the reverse complement.
CTTAGAATTATTTAAGTTATATTGCTACAAATTGTACATATTACTACAAATTTTTATTTATATAGATTACGCAAGATGACTTTGATAAATTTGATTGGATATTTGGTATGGATAATGATAACATTCAAGATTTAAATGGTCTAAAGCCAACAGAAAGCCGGGCAAAAGTGGAGCTTCTAGGAAGTTATGATCCAAGCGGAGAAGTCATAATACGAGATCCATATTATGTATGTCGTCTTTCAATATTCACAGAATCGGAAAACAAAATGAGAATGTTAAATGTTTTTATGATTTTCTTATAGGACGCTGGTAGCGCAGGATTTCAGAAAGTCTATGAGCAATGCTTGAGAAGTGTAACAGCATTTTTGAACAAATATGCAAATTAATGCAAAAGAGTAATATAAATATCAATTTAAAAACAATTTCAAAAAAATATGTTTTAAACATGTTGTAAATTAATAAAATTTTATATTATCAAATTTTTCGTGATTTGTGACTGCTATTTAAAACGTTGAGACAGTTTCTTTATTTAATTCTGAAACGAAAAACATTCATTTTACAATCAACATTATTTTCAATGGAAAAATGCATTAAATTGAAATTATAAAAATATTCTTTATGTATATGTAAAGTTTAATAAAGAATCATATTTTTGAAGATTTTGAAGATTACATTTTTATTCACACAATTGAAAAAATAGATCTTCAGTGATTTAAAGTTAATAAAAAAGTGGAGTTTTAAAGATGACTGAATTTGCAAACTGGTTTTGACACTGTTTACTTACAAATAATTACTTATAAGTATATATTCTGCTGAAAATATTGCAGTGATATATATGTAGGGGAAGTGAGGCAGAATGGGGTATAATCTTATTTATTTCTGCCAATTATGCCAATTGGTTTAATCTGCAGGAATTTATCGAAATTACATCAATATAACGTCGTCTACTACCATGCTTTCTTTCTCTTATATAATTTCTGTCCGCATGTACAAGGAAAATAATAAAAAGAATATAATTGAAAAATAATTAGAATAATATTTTTGCATTTTTTTCTTAGAAAAAGTAAAATTTGAAATAAGAAACAGTTGCCCATATATAATTATATATAAATATAACTTTTTGTTATTTTTTTAAATTTTATTTTTTTCTAAAAAAAAATAATGCGAAACAATTATTCTTCTAATTATTTTTCTTGTACATACGGATAGAGGTATAAGAAAAAGAAAACATGTGGACATATTTTATATATAATTATATATATATATATATACACAATATTTATATATTTGATTATATATAGAGACATTTTTTTTCCTGGGAATTTATACATATATATTTAATAATTATTATTTAATATATGTTATATGTTATTAACATAAATCATAACAAAACAAAGAATTGATAATTTATATAGGCCCCCACAAACGATTGCGTAGTATCTTAGCACGAGTCTGTCGAAGTCGATTTATGTGTCCAATGACCACAATGCTCACGCATGCGCACGAAAGTTCCATCTTCCATCGGAGACTCGGAGAGATCCCTCGCGAGCGCGAGGTTGCAACGCTGTAGCCTGTACCTGGTCAGTTTTTTGTCGTTTGTCAACCGTGATCAATCGTGTAGCAAGTGCATCGCGTCGTTGTTACGAGAAGAGATTATTTGGATTTTCGAACAAAGAGAGAGATTACGTTCGTCCCCCGTAAAGACTGATCTTACATCCGAGTGATTAATATGTGAGGTAAACAACATTTCACGAGATATGAAAGAGAGCAATGACATCTATTCGAAGAAAAAAAGTTAGTAGGAAAAAAAAAGAACGGTAGATTTCTTCTAAATAAAGGCAAAACAGAATATTCTTGTCCATAAGTGTCAAAATGGCGATTCTATAAAATGATGTGTGAGGATAAAAAGAAGAAAGATAATAAGAATATGATATATGTTCCAATTCAGAATATTTTCAAAAATAATATATATACATATACAATATACAGGACGTAATCGGAAATCGTGGTACAAGTGAAATAAACGTGATTTCTTATGTAAATACAAGTAGAAAATGTAGAAAAAAAATTTTTCATATAAGGTTTCGTTTTTGAGAAAATTGACTTTGAAGATCAAATACGTTTGCTAACGAGAATCAGCTCAACATCTCGGTACAAAAATATTTCTGTTCGTATTTGTAAATGAACAATTGTAAATTCGTTACTATCTTTTGATAGGAGTATTGAGACATGTTCTTGTGAGTTCTTTGTTTGGACCAAAATTTTTGCTTTTATAAGGCTGAGGGAATTTTAATCAAAATATGGCTCATAGGGAGTCTTCACCAACTACGGGTAAATATTTCGCAAGCCCATTAGTCATAAATCCGAAGAAGAAAAACAAACAATTGTAAACTATCAGTTCACACTTTAATTCGTCGAACAATACTTTGTGAACGACAAGAAGAGTGACGTTTTCAACAATTTGTAACTTGAGAAAGTGAAATAAATAAATTATTGAAACTTGTTGCGTTACTTTGATCCACACCAAGTTATGACACTGTTTATAAATATGAGCAAAAATAATTGTAGCAAAATTTGACTTTCATTAACTCAAGTGTGCATGTATTCGAGCTTCAAAGTCAATTTTCTCGAAAATAAAGCCTTGTATGAAAAAATTTCATTCTACATTTTCGATTTGCATTTGCATGAGGAATCTCTATTTCTTTATAATTTGTATTGTTCATACAACCTGTATATATAAAGTGATTTATAAATACACCGCAGTATTACAAAAAGTAAATAAACGCATTAATAAATAAACTGTTATTTGAACATAAATCATGTATACTATACTTAGTTTTTGAGTTAGAGAAGATTAAGGAGAATGCTCGACTTTACTCTCTTGTTGCAATTCGAACACTTTTAAACAACTTCCTAGATAAATAGGGCGAAACAGACCCATAACCTGATCACTATAATCCATAACACTTTTATTTTTAGGATTATTTAAAACCTATTGTATATTCGACACACATTAATAATGTTCACGCTCTGCAAAAAAAGATACGATATGGATTCTAAACAATTTGAGTTAAACTCCTGATATTTTACAGCGAGTGATGAAGGACTCGATATTAAAGCATACCATAGCGTATGAAACACAAGGCGGACATTTTGAGCAATTCCTTAAATCTTCCATAATTCAGAAATAGTGTATGTACGATCTATCTTCTAATAACATTTTTGACTTGTTTAATGTGTACATTACCTCTTGAAGTATTATCGTGCATTATGAATCACCTGTTGTGTATGTGTGTGTGTATGCGTGCGTGCGTCGTGTGTGTGTGTGTGTGTGTGCGCGTCGTGTGTGTATATGATGAAAAAGAATATATTTACCGTAAAAATATAATACGCAAATATCGATAAATAGATAAGTATTATATAAAGAAAGTTTCTTTTTTATTACTCGATTTAAAATTGGTGTTATAAATTACTGGTATTATAAATTACTGGTTATATAAATATCTCCCAGCTTTGGATTAAATCACGACTGATAAATTTTATCGATTTGCATTGATATGCGCGATATTTTGGATTATCAATAAGATAATCGCAGTTATCGCGTGTATAGCTGCTGAACTTTGCTAATTTTTTTTAACTGTCTGATGCAATCGTAAAAAACTACGTAGAGAAAGAAATATAATAAAAAAGAAAAGAAAGGACATGGGCAAAAAAAAGTTTTTTACCTCAAAAGTGCAAATTATATATATATATATATATATATATATATATATATATATATAATTATATACTTTTTAAGTCGCTGAATACGATGTAATTTTTATCTAAAATATATGGTGGTAAAATGGACAAAAATCATCTTGAATCCTCAAAAGGAGTCTAAATAAGTCTTTTTAATACTTGTTACTAAATGTCAGTGACAATTTTATTTAAATTATTTAATTTTGAAATATTTTCTTAATTTTCAGAGAAAATAAGTTTTAATAAATTATAATATAAGTAATGAAATAATTTGCACGAAATTCTTATTAATCATAATACTATTTTAAAAAAAGACTTCTTTTGGTACAAATTTTGTGTGACCATTTTTCTATCATTTTAAACAAAATATTATCATCATATTCAGCAATTCAAAAAACATAAGATTACATAATATAGTATAATTTACATTACACTTTTTAGACAAAAGTCCTTTTTATCGATTATTCTTTGCTATTATTGTACGATTAAAATAGAATTAAGTTTATTTTCTAATATATGTATATTTAAAACAATTTTTTCTATATATATATATATATATATATATATATAAATTATATACATATAACTATATATAATTTTATATATATATATATATATATATATGTCTAATGAAGGTGAAAAGATTATATATGCTATGAAGATGTAAATGTATATAAATATAAAAACGGTGATAAAGATGATGAGATTCTGGAACAATTTCTACATGGATCGTTGTCAAATAAAACATTGTAGATGACATATTGATACTTACAATAATAGTTACTGTTTTATGTGATATTTTAAATATAATGTATGTATATTTATATTAAATTAAAATAGATAAATAGATTTTATTAAAATAGATTTTATTATATTATTTTTACACTTATTTATTACACTATCAAATTAAAAGTTATATTATTAGGATTACAAGTTATATTTATTCTTAAATGCTAGATTTTTTCATCTTGTGAAATTTATTAAGAACAGATAATTATTTATTTACAACTGAACTATATATAATTGAAATTAGCGACAATTTAAGTGATTTATCATTATTTGTTTTAGATATATATTAAGTTTGAACAAGATACCTGCAAGCCGTAGCATCATAATTTGGACCATAAACTTTAATCATAAAGATGGAACACTCTCATCAAAAAATTCTCCATCAGATGAGGAGAAATATTATCGATGATCTAAATATTGATAACAACATTATAGAACCTTTAACATCTAATGGCATTTTAAAAACAGAGGATATTCGGATCATTTATACTGGAGCTTCTAACGAAGAGAGAGCAGAAAAATTGTTAGATATACTTCCAAGGTACGTTTATATTTTCTTGTTTTGTATTTGCACATGTTTCATACACTCTTACATATATATGTTTTTATTTTAATTTATTATTTAAATTTTTATCCTATTTTTACTAATAAATAATAATCATATGTCCCAAATTACTTTCATAATTTTCATTTTTATTTAACAATAGATGTATAGCTTATAATAGACATTAGAATTCAATGTAATCATTAAGTGTTTGTATTAACATTTTTTTAAGATGTGGTCCAAATGCTTTTGATGTTTTTCATCAATCCTTAAAACATCACTACTTCTGGCTTAGCGAGCAAATAGATAAATTGTTATGTACTGAAATAGAAAGCAATGAGGAGATAGATAATTACACTGGACCTTTTAACATGCCACCCCTTCCTCCATTGACGGTCACTAGAGAAGAGAAGGTATAACTACAAGTATAATATCTATATGATATTAGACTACATGAGTCATTCTGACTATCTTGATTGTAGTTGTACTAGTGATAAGATAAAATTATGAACTTTGAGATATTGATTATTATTTGACATTTTATTTATCTCTATAATGCATATTGCTCATTACAATATGTGTAGATTATATATTACTGTACAGAGAAAAATTTGTGTCATAAAATCTTTATGATGAAATTTTTTTATCGATCTTTCAATATAATAAAAAATGAGCTTTTTTTCTTTTATAATGTCAGAGATGTAATATATATTTAATCCTGTGTTATTATAGATGTAATTTGTTATAAATTATTTCATTCTTTCTTATCTGATTTGTTTCTTTCCATGCATACATATGGAAATATAAATTGTGTAAGTTGTAAAAAATTACTTAATTTTATTATTTTTATATATACATGTATCATATAATAAAAATATATAATAAATCATACAATAAAAGTATACATATATATATAATAAAAATATATAATGAAGTCAAATAATAGTGTGTGTATGTCTGTGTGTATTTGTTGATTTAACACACTATAATATATTCCCTAATTTATAAGATAAAAATCCATTATATTCACAATATATTTTTATAAATACACTATATATATATATATATATATAATTTACAGGTCACACAGTTGAAGACAGCTTTACAACAATTAAAGCCCACAGAATACATTGTATTACATGGCATGAAGGGATTTGGAAAATCAAGTCTAACTGCCAATACTCTTAAGGATGCAAAATTAGTGCAAAATTTATTTTCTGTATGATGTTTTCTATTAATTATTGGGCTTATTTAATATTACATTTTGCATACAAATAATTTTCTTTTTCTTTTTTTATTTTAGAATCAAATTTACTGGATTAAATTTACATGTGATCATTCAACTGATCGTTTAACTGATGAAATACTAATTCAGTTAAACACACTTTATCATAATGTGAAGAACTTGGAAATCCAAGCAGATTCGTTCACTCCGCTAGAGAAAGATTCCTTGATCCGATTTTTTAAATATTATTTTGACCAACAAGATAATCGCAATGCTTTACTAATTTTAGATGATGTGTGTGACAAAAACATTATTAATGCTTTTGATTTTCAATGTAAAACTCTAGTTCTCACTGCCGACATTGATGTTCTACAAGGAAAAGTATTTAAGAAAATAGAGGTATAATACCATCTAGAATATCTTTCATTATTTTTATGATTGCATAGATGTGTTAAAGTATATAATTATTCTCGCAACAAAATACGCATTGCTTTCAGATGAATGATGGATTTACAGAAACAGAGACATTAGGTTTGTTCGCTAAAGTGCTGGATATTGACGTGAATAAACTGCCTATAGAGGCAAAGAGAATTCATGAAGAATGTAAAGGTATGCCACTACTCATTGCCATGTTTGCTGCGCAATTTGAAGAATTTAAATGCGATATGAGAATACAACCCAATAGATGGAGATATTATCTACAATCCTTGAGAAAGAAGGACGCAAAAAACAAGTATGAATATTATTATATAATCTTTAAATAATGTATCAATCAATAATATTGTTATATTGTGTTACAGAGTAATAAGAGAATTTTTTGAAAAACAAGAAACTATTTTTGATATGTGTATACAACAATTAAAACCAGATTTGAAAAAACATTATAAGAGTCTAGCTATTTTTAATGAAGATGTTAACATAACTCAAAAGGTATAGTAAATTATAAAATTTATTATTAATTTACTGCATCTACACTCTATACACACACCAATTTACATCAATGTTATTGGCAGAGAAATATGGGTTAAATTAAAATTGCATGATTTTAAAGAGGACAAAATGGAATAAAATCTTTAAATGAAGGCGAAGATTTTGGAGATTTGAAGGTGATCCCTGATTTTTTTAAATGGAAACATGTTTTTTTTTTTACAGCAAGATTGTGATATATATTATTTCTGAATGCAAGTATTATAGAAAAATATGTACTACAATTCTACTATTAAAAAAAACATATGTTACCATTTAAAAAACATATGTTAGCATTTAAAAAACCAAAGATCACGGCATTTCCGAAACACTTAAAAAGATTTTGTTTTATCCATTTTGTCCTCTTCAAAATTATGTAACTTTATTTTAACCTATTTCTCTACAAATAATAATATTGATGTAAATCAAGGTGGGATAATTTCAAATATTCTTTTCTTCTTTTCTTTTTTTTCTTCTTTCTCTCTCAATCTAATAACTTAATTTTTTAGACTCTAGCAATTCTCTGGGAAGAAGATATATATCACATTGATGAACTGATGCTTGATTTGTGCCAAAAATCACTTGCAGCAAAAAAATGGAATGAGGACTTGAAAATTTATATTTATGGTGTACATGACTTACTGCTATGTCATCTAAAGAGGAAACTATCAAAAGACGAATTGACACAGATGCATAAATCTGTTATTGAAAAATATCGCGAACATTGCAATAATGATTTTTCAAAATTGCCAGATGATAATTATATTTATTCCTATATTGGCTACCATTTGGAGAAGGCAACATTATTTGAGGAATTTCCGAAACTTTATTTGGACTTTGATTTCATTCAAGCTAAAATAATGCATTCAGGCTTAAGAGATCTACTACTGGATTTGAACAAATACAGAAAGCATATTATATATTTAAATAACGAGGCGCATGTCTCAGATATCGAAACATTTCTTCAAGAGCAAGCAAGCATTATACTAGAACAAAGACGAAAGAAATGCTTAGATATAATTCAAATCGCGATGAACCATCCATATCAAGACTATGTCACGCAAACTGCCAAACAACTAGCTATGAGAAAAGGGAATTACTTGTACTTATCTCATACTAAAACTGTCGAACATGTGAATGTATCGTTAATTCACGAAATATCAACAGATATCTGCACGTCATCTTTCACAGATGATTCTAATTTAATTTTGATTGGAAACACATCGGGTAAAATAATTTTATGGAATTGCGAAAGCATGCAGCAAAAGGTTTTTAATGGTCATGATGAAGAGTATTCAATTAAAAAACTTATTTTATCTACGAATGGTGACTGCTTCTTATCATTGAGCAGTGCTGGTATAATAAAGCTATTTGCTCTTCGATTGAGCGATGCACTTGAAACCAGTGATCACAGTCATATTCACATGGAAAGCCCACAACAAAAACAAAGTTCCTGGACTAATATGTTTACAAACAATAATTTAGATGACAGTGTAGTAGAATTCTCAATTAAAAGTGAAATGATATTAGATATGGCATTCGGATATGACGACCAATATATTGCTGCGTGCACTAACAAAACAATTCAGGTACTTGTTATGTATGTTATAATGTTTTAAATAAGTATTTCAATCTTTTACACACGATTCTTTTACGAAATAAAGTATTTTTTTATCTCATATTTTTTTAGAAAAATTGTAATATAATAAGTATAATGTATTATTCATATTTCTGTCTTTGTGATGTTTTGTGTTTTTTTTTAAGATGTGGAATCGAAAGGGGGAACTTGTGTTTACTACAACAGAAGGTTCCAAGCTGTAAGTACAATTGTATATGTAAACGATGATGTGTATATGTGTTAGTGTAATTAATATATCATGCATTTGTTACAGGGGAATCATAACAAAAATAGCGTTTACGGCTCAAGCTTCTTTATTACATGTAATAGAATCGAACGAATCAAAGATGGCTTTTACTGCATACTCTAATTGTAGTGATGATTACACTAATTATCGATATCGTTCCTGTTATAATCTACAGTTAAACAACGAAAATGTCATCTTCTTTCATCATATACCTAGAAGGAACGACTCGTTAATGATCGTTACCGAAAAACAAGCTATATGTGTAAAATTGTGGTGGGACGGAAATAATTTGGATAGATACTGTAAACAAAGAAAGGTGTTCATTGAAAATAGTTCTGTAACTTATGTTTGTGCAACTATAACTTACGACGGTGAATATATGATTACGGCTGACTCTGCCGGTTTTATAAATGTATGGCAAACCTCTGTGGGATATCCAATTATCGCTATTTACAAAAGTCGCGTCACATCCTTAGATACTTATTGCTTAGAAGAAGAAGGCTGTCATATTGTACGTACTATTCTTTTACTAATTTAATTATATTTAACTGAATTTAAAAGATAATGTTCGAAATGTTTAATAGTTTCTTCTTTTCTCCAGATATGCGGAAACGGAAATGGATTATTTTACAAGTGGAAATTTCCAACACTAGAATCGAATAAAATGTTAAGGTAATACATTTGTACATCGTTTTTATATTCTTTTCTCTCTCTTTCTCTCACATATATATCTCTACTTATTTCTTAAACTTAATTAAATCTTATAGCATTTATTTCTTTTGTTAAACTAGGAAATGTTTATTTGATGCAATGATTAAGCCTTACGACGAAACAGACAACTATATTATAGTCAAAGAGAGCCACCTGAAAAATATGATAGTCTCACATGGGGAAGAAACAATAGAACTTGAATCAAAAGAAAAAATATTATGCTTACAACTTTCTCCTGATGGGAAGGAAGTTGTATATATTACTGAAAAAAACAATCTTATGTTATATGACATAACAACCAGGAAATTAAATCTTATTTCGAAGTTGGAAAAACCAAATATATTTCTGAAGATTATAAACATCTGTAACTCTAATGTAATAGTGTGTGAATGCAATAGCAATTTAATGGTACGTATTAAATTCCTAATTCAATTATTAAGCATTAAAAATATTTTAAATATTTAAGTATTTTTATTAAATTAATTAAAGAATGAAGAGAAGGCAATGAGAGCCAGCATAGTATATAGGGTGCAATGAATTTATTATAAATTACGTTGGATTAAAACAAAAACAAAAATATATAAAAGAATATAAAAAAATAAAAAAAATTTTTTTTTAATAAAAAATCTTTATATTTTTTAATATTCTTTTATATATTTTTGTTTTTAATCTAACGTAATTTATAATAAATTCATTGCATCCTATATACTGCGCTGGCTCTCATTGCCTTCTCTTCATTCTTTAATTAATTTTATGTTCAGAGCCTTTACGAATATTTTGATTAATTTGTATTTTTATTAATACTTCAATAGATGTGGCAACATACTAAACGGATATTCGGAACCAATATTGTTCTAGGACACATAATCGATATTCACAAATTAAACAACGATTATGTGACAATAATAACACATAATGGCATAATAACGATTTCGTTTACTATTCTATACACTGATATTATATCTTGGCAAATAATAAGTCAAGTCTTGTTCGATCCGCCTTCATATGTTTTATTTTGTTGTTTAAGTAAATCTTACTTAGCGATCTTAAGTGAATCATGTCAATTAGTTTTATACTGTTTTTACGAAAATAGGACAGTATTACCAGCTTGCATGCAAATTAATGAAACGTCTTATTTTATTTATACATTTGCATGGAGAGCAACTTGCTGTGATATTTCGCAAAATGAACAGTATATCGCCGTTGGAATTGAAAGAGGACAAATTTTTGTAAGTTTGTTTCACGCTTACTTAGTTCATCAGGGTATCTACTCAAATATTGTAAAAAAATCTGAGAATTTTCTGATCTTCCAGATATTTTTGTTTAAAATCCCAGGCAAAATAAAATTTGTAGATGCAGCTTTTTAAAATAAGTTTCTTTATTATATGCGTTTTCTGATGTTTTCTATTCATATGATTACAAAGAAAACTACCAAGAATGCAGTTTTTCTAGTATTTAATATTGATTTATCAATCAAAATTAATTTGAACAATAAAATGCAATATATCACTATATTTAAACGCTAAAGATATATGCAAAAATAAAATAAATTGAACAATTTTCTATGAAACTTACCTAAGACTTTGATACTAAAAAGAGATCGTTAATAAAATTATTAAAGACACAATTTTTGAAAAAAATTCCCTGAGTCAATAAAATTGCATGAGAATTCCCGGATTTTTCAAGGTAAAAAAGAATCCCTGATAATTCCCTGTTTTCCAGAGAGTAGACACCCTGCTCATGCATTATAAGCTCGTACGAATTTAATATTATCTTTCTTTCGTTTTTAGATTTTCGACATACAAAAGAAAAGAGAGATCATTCAACTATCCTTCCATAAAGATCCCATTACACAATTGTTTTGGGCTCCGACTGCCGTAGATGTTCCGATTTTACTCTCAGTGACAAACAACGAATTAGCTTGGTGGAACATTGCTTTAGCAAAGAATGATGTTGTAAAGAGAAGTCGAATGGGCATTAAGCACAGTACAAGTACTCCTTCATTCGGCTTAAATACATTTAGTATGAACCGAATATCTAACAGCCGAAGCATAGATGCAAATGTATCTGATTTACAAATCAATGACGTATCAAATGCAGGTAATACTGTCAATTGCGTTACAAATGCCGTGAGTAAATATTGGACAAACAAGACAGGTAGAGATCCCGAAATACCAGAATTATTAGCAGTTGTCGAATTGCCACCAAATCCGAATGCAAAGCTATACGTTTCTACAGATTTTACTAAATTCGTTACAGTTGACATGTATGGATCTATTAATACATTTAAACTCATTGATTACAATATTTCAAAGATATGCACATTATGAATTAATTTGAAAATGCAATATTGCAAATGTGCAATTATATGTGATAATAGTAACAGCAGGATGTAAATATAAATTTAAAAAAAAAATACAGTTTTCGATGTATTTGTATTCATTGCAATCTGATTGCAATCTGAAATATGTGTTGATATATATCGTTATATAAAAAAATTATAAAAAGAAAAAAAGCTAATTTAATATATGATGTAATATAGATTACATTAAGATACACAATTTAATACGTGTATCTCGAATGTTTATAATGACAAAATGTATATGTGTATCGCGTAATACTGTGTTTTACTGCTTATTATACATATGCTCAAGTTTACGTCAATGAAATGTGTGTGTGTATATGTATATATATATATATATATATATATATATATATATATATATATATTTATATATTTCATACTTCAATATCAACATCGCTGCAACATTGCATTTATCAGAAAATTAGCTGCAATTTACTACTTATGTAGTAAAGCTTATTAATAAATGATTAAACATGCTTTTTTTACAATGAATGCTTTTTCTCGCTCTCTATATGTCTAATAAGTGCTATGACATATTACAATAGAATAATTTGATTAAAATATATATTTGTGCCATATTATAAAATCCTTTACAAATACACTAAGCTGCCAAATATACATATTTTATAGATATATTTTTATCTTGCATATTTGCTGATTTTTGATAAATCCTGCATCATTTTTATTGATAAAAAGTATTTTAGAAAGTTCTTTGGAATGGATAATGTATTTATGACAATAGTATCTTTTATATTAGAGATTTCAAATATTGCTTTTTGTACTAGTGATATATTAAAAATTTGACGAACATAAGACTGATAAATGTGACATGCTCATGAATTTGAATTTGTTCACTCACTGGATCCGTTCAGTCAAATAATTGCTATGTATATATAACAATTAATGACATTACATATATGTGTGTATATATTTAATGCCATTAATAATAAATTATACAGGGTGTTCTGTAACGAAATTGACATGTTGGCAAAATTTGTCAGTTTTGTGACAGAACATCCTGTATATACATTTATAATTAAAAAAAATGTTATAAACTTTTATTATATGTAATTCATGTGCCTTATATATAAATATGTAAGATCTTTAAAGACATATGTATGATGTAATTATATATTGCTGTCCTTACAAAGTTATATTCTGATTAAAACTTTTCCTATCTAATTGTATTAGATTGTATTTATTTTAATGTTTGGAACATAGGAACTGGAAAAGTTTCAAACTCATAGCTGCATTCCATAATTATGTAAAAAAACATTCTTTGTCATTGATATAGATTTTTTATCATTTGTTTTTATATATCTCAGTTTGTCAGTTTTTCTTTCTGTTAAGTAGTTGTATCGTAACAGTATTAGTTAAAAATAAATGCACTGCATACGGTGCAATCGTAGAACATATATCAATATAAATATAATATATATTATATATAATATATACATATAATTATATTATATATATATTATATATAATAATATATAATAATAATGTATAATAATAATATATATTATATATATAATATATAATAATTATATAATAATTATGTATTAATTATAATATATAAATATAATTATATATATTTAATTATATATAGTATATAATATAATATATCAATATAAATGTATATATGTTCTAAGAGTGCAATGAACGGAAAACTCTATCTATCTTCTATTCTATTAATAATTTTTTAATTTTCTTGAGAAAACTTTAAATAATAATTATTCACACAAAATTTCAAATATTGTAAGAAAGTGCCTGCAATACAACTACTTTAATGCTATGAAATAAAACATACTCGTATTTTTTAATCTCTCTATCTATTAAATTATCACATAGAGTATTGCATGATCGTATATATTTATATTGCAAACATAAAAAAAAAAATTATATTTCGATAAGAAACGCTTATATGTATAGTCAAAACTATTAATGTACTGTACATTTATAATTGCAAGCATTAAGCCAAGCGAGCTGCTCAGAAAAAATTGATCAACTGATTAGTTAAGACATTCTATATTTTAATCCTTATGTTCATTTTTTTAAATCTTTTATTTGTACGTTATTTACAATCACTTTGTATTGTATATTTTAATTATTGTAATTATATCGAACACATGTCGATATAATAAAAATATGCATAATGCTTCTAATATATAATAAATGTTTTTTTTTTCGTAACACCGATACTTTAAGCTATTTTAAACCTTTGACATATAAGAACGGACTGCCAGTTGCTGTATTCATGCTTGTCCAAAAAAAGCGATATTATAAAAATACTATATATATATATATATATATATATATATATATATATATATATACGTATATGTATAAATACTAAATCAATATAAAAAGTGATTAATATCTAAAGGTATAGATATAGTTTGTATACATATAAGAATCTTAATGTATTAGGCGCATATTCGAGCAATATTGCATGTGGTGACAATATCTACATTAAACAAACAATAAGTAATATACTGAAGTAAAATTATGACACCTGCAATACGACATTAGCTGAATATTTTTTGTCTAATAATATAAAAGAATTAATAAAATAAATAATATAAAAGAATTTGGCGAAATTTAGCTGATGTTGATTTAATTTTCATGCAGATTGATAAAAAAAATCTACTTTTTTCCCGCTTGATTTTATTATAGGATATACAGAAAAAAATCCACTGGCAGTCCATACTCATATAGTCAAAACTTTAATTATGTAACTATTTAAATCCTCTCTTATTTCCCCTTTTATTTGTGTCTTATTTGTGTCTCTTTTATATCTAAATCCCCTCTTATTTCCTCTCTTCGGTATATATAATTTTTTTTCATAGATATTTTTCAGAACTATGATTATACTTCTCCAAACCACATTGCCAATGCAGAACAAATATCTTTGTTTTATTAATAGAAAATTTAACCGTCGTAAGAGACGATTTGGCGAACATCCGAGTATCCGATTCGGAACTCTCGGCCAATGTCAGCAAGAGCAAGGTCTTCCGCAAGATCACTCACTGAAGTATCTCTAGTTCGACATGTTTAATATACATATAATTCAATATTATATATTAATCCATTAAAAAATTACTATCAAAAGAATAAAATAAAAAATATACAAATTTTAGTATTATTTATTCTATAAGATTACTTACATTTTCGTGAATTATAGATGGGAGAAGTTTGCTTTGTAAGAAACTTTGGAATTTTTTGATAGTGAATTATCTCGCTCGCTCTCGGCAAGTCTCTGGTACGACTTATATGACAGCACGAGAAGATAAGCCTGCGAGATGATTTTTTGCCATTATAACGAACCCTCATCGATTTTGTTGTCAAGCGATATTTACTGTAACGCGTGATTTATATTTCAAAAAAATATTTACATCTTTGACCTTAGATAGATACGGACTGCCAATGGGCGGCATAGCAAAACTATAAGCGAAATAAGTTTTTATATAAAACGATTTTTTTAGTCAATTGCGAAAATTACCAAAGATACTCAGCTAGCATTGTATTTTGTAAGTATCAGAATTTCAATTTACCGTTAAAAGGACATTCGGTGATATTTTAAGACACCCTGTATATAAAAATTGGTCTCTGATATCTTGTTTGCGATAATTGAAAAGCTTACTGACTTCTTGCATTATCATGCCATTCCATTAACTTTTAACAGACTATGCTCTAATTATATCGCAACAAACTACAAGTTTTATCATTCCGATAATATAAGGGAACACTTCGCTTTCATTTAAATCTTTTAAAACTAAATTATGTAATTAAGATATTCTTTTTTTCATAACTTTCCCGAACGTAGCTGTATTCGCAAATTATATAGATATCTCGAAATTTAGTAAAAAGAAAACATCTTAAAAATTAATAGAAATAATTATTCAAATAATCAATTTTTTGAAAAATTTTTAATTTTTCAAAATTGCGCGTGCGCATCAATAGCGTCCATCGAAAACTTTTCATCGATCTTGTCTATATTTGCAAGCGAGGTCGATTTTCGTGTCCATCCTCGTCCCACTTTTAGTTTTATCGACGATTTTGCGGTCACCAGTGTCGCAAAATTTCATTGTTCATGATAGCTAGACAATATTTCAAGTCTGGCGCGTACATATACAAGCGCACTCATATCCATCCTCGACGGGGTTGGAAGGAGAGGGGAGGAGGTCACCCCACGCGCTCTCACGACTAGCGATGGGTTTAAGTATCTCACAAGTAGGTTCAAATTTGTTTGCATGGTTTCGAACTCTCTATGATATTATTAAAAAAAAAAAAAGACAGTACTTTCAAGTATACTTACTCGAATCTGGATGAGATAAGTCTGAACCTTCTACAAGTATCTCGAAAAACAAGAACCTATATTAAATATGTTCAAGTACTATTTTTTTTCGATATAATCAGAGAGTTCGAAACCACGCAAACAAATTCGAACCACTACTTAGTCCCATCAGTACGAGGGGGCGAGGTCGAGAGGGAAGCAGCGAGAGATCGCGCGAGCGTTATAGCGACCAATCGGCACACTTTGCGCCTCTCGGTCGCAGCGTGCGGACCGTGTTGTCTGTTGTCAACGTTACTACTTGTCGGCCGCGTTTTCCGCAATCAGTCCGATTTTCCGCGCGAAGAGTTATCGGTCCGCGTCTCTCATATTCGAGCCAAGGACCACGAGCCGCTAAAAGCCATGTCGATAATCTACAGGAATTCGATGAACGCCATCGCCAAGTTCGTGCCCGAAAAACTGCAGCCTCTGTGGAAACATCCAGCTGGTCAGTAAAGTGATCGATTGCCGCGTCTGAGCAGGTGGCACGTGTATGGTGTGTCTGTGTGCGTGACATGCCGAGAGATAGAGATAGAAAGATAAAAAATAGAAAGAAAATAAATAGATAGATAAAGAGAGAGAGAGGGAGAAATGAGGAAAATGTGGCACGCGCGAATGACGTGTGTGTTCTCTAATAAACTTAATCTTTCTCCGAGATTGGACATTCAAATCGTTTACTCCGTATATTTTTGTTATCTCTTAAATCGTTGTATTTCGACGGAGCAACGTATATTTTTTCACAAAATAATACAACGCAGAAATGTTGCTCCACTTAATCGCGATTCTTATCTCGACGCTTTCTGTTATCGATCAGTGACACAAGCGTTTCTTCCGCATTTTATTATCGTTGATCGCATAAGACTTGCGTAAGACTGGCGGCACCGCGCTTCGTACAATTGCCTTTCCGCAAGGTCGTCGCATTCTTAAATTAGGTCTCGCATATCTGCATTCCGGATTAATAAATTCCACATCGCGCGATTTATTTCTTCTTTATTATTCATAGTCACATTTTCCATTTGTAAATTCTATCGATTCCGCTATATTATGGGCGAGTTTTTTAATCAACCGATGAATTAAAAAACTCGCCCTATCAATCTGCAAGTATTTAAGTATAGATTATACTTTACTTTTATATAGGTAAATAAATAAATAATTCTTAGGAGAAGTATATTAAGATATACAATATATATATATATAATTTATTTGTGAAAAAAGAGATATAAATTAGATTGATACAGATAGATTATAGATTGGAAAAAAAAAAAAAAATAGAAATTGCATTTATCTCTTTTTCAAAATTCCACGTAGAAACACGCATGAATTTACGCGCGGTCTGATATTTTACGTCAAGTTGTCCTATTTTCTGCCAACGCGGTTTGCAGAAAATTTGGCTGGCGCCGAAACGGACGCACCTTCACCGACTTACAACATGAATGGAAGCAAAATCATTGGCGCAGAGCTTCGTGTTTGTGCTAAAGCTACTCTTTAACGAATTTACTTGCGCTATTAGAGCGGAAGCTCGGATAAATGGAGCGAATAGGGTCGGATCGACACGTGTGTTGCCGTCATTGATTATCATATTTATCTGCAATGGAACATTGAACGTACATTCGAATATTATGTATGGATATATTTTTCTGTATTTATCTTTTTTATTTCGAGTTACAATTGCTGCGTTTACGAAACGTCGCGCGAGTATCTTTAACGAATTGCATGAGAGATAATTGAGAGAAAAACATGTTGACGAATGCACTACAGATCACAAAAGAGTCTCACAATATATTCTCTGTGTAATTTATACGTTAATTACTATGGCCTCTTTTAGGTCCACAGACCATCTTCTTCTGGGCACCAGCTTTCAAATGGGTTAGTAATACGTTTATATTTTTTTAATGTATCAATTTTATATTGACTCGGCATAATTCCAATAAATTAATTAATCGAAAAATAAATAAATCGAAAAAGTCCAGATGCAAAGATATTCAAACAGTGTTACATATATAAATATAAATTGATTTTTATAATAAATATTTTTTTTAAATTCCACACTTAAAATTTTTCCTTTAGCTTCAAAAAATTCACTCTCTTATTTGACCGATTTTTAAAACAGTGTTGTCACGCAGCTGCTGTACGATTGAATTATTTCATGCATGCATATGACGACTAATATATACAAACCAATTTTGCTTCAAGGCAATTGCGTAATGTAATGTTGGCAAATATGTAGACATGTGCATCAGAAATACTCTAAATGCTATGTTCATATTATATTGATTTCTCTTGTAGTTTGTGTGTGATAATTTTATAGCAATTATGAAAAAATATGTTATAAAAATAATATAAAATAAAATAATATGTAGTAATATATGTATATAATAATATATAAAATAATATATATTATATATATGTATATATATATATATATATATATATATATATATATGTATACATATATAATATATATTTTATTTTTAATGAAAATACGCGTTTCATTGAAATCCGATCTTGTTGAACATTTTATTTCAACGGCGAATGACATTTTATAATGTCACGCTATAAATTAAAAGTAATATAAATGTAAAACTCGTGACATATCAACCGCAGAACATTTATTCGATCTCGCTCTTGATATCTATACATGTTGACGGCTTTGCAGCCATCGAAAATAATTCTTTATTTATGTACGCTTGCCACAACTTATAAAAAATAAATAAATAAATAAAACTCGAACGGAAATATGATCAACTTAAAACGAATGTACTGCATCATAGTGCTTAAAATTTGCCATTTTTTTTTTTGAAAGCAAAATAAAAATGCGATGATTAAAAGGTATTATGTAAATCACCTCTTTCGCAATCTGCAGGGGCTCGTGATTGCCGGACTCGGTGATCTGCAAAGACCAGCGGAGAAAGTGTCCGTCAGTCAATCTGGTGCTTTGGGCATCACGGGATTGATCTGGACCAGATATTCCTTGGTGATCATCCCGAGAAATTGGAACCTCTTCAGCGTGAACCTCTTCGTCGCGTTTACGGCTATATATCAAATAACGAGAGCCTTAAGGTGAATATATCACGACACGTTTCTTAAATCGCGCTATCTATTAAATTCGCATCTTGAGATCTTTTTGTTTCGAGAGTTTTATATAAGCACTGTTTTCCGAGCACCATTTTTTTTAGCACGCCTATTTCATTTTCATCCTCTAATAAGTCTCTACATATGTACGTAAAAACGAGATTTCGATTATCTTTATAGATACGCGTTTCTGCCAAATCTTTATTGCTGTCAGAGCGTTAGTTAAACAACCGAGTCTGCCAGCTTTTTTGTCTCTTCGTTTTATTTGCGCACGACTTCTTGCATTATTTATATTTGATGTCACAGAACATGATGTGTCTCAATCGTTGATTGCTTCTTACTCCGAGAGTTTACCGAATCAACATTTTTTTGTAGGCATCAATACCAACAAGGAGCTCTGGAGGCTACGAAGGCGACTCCATCAGAGGCAGCTCACTGATGATAACTGGTACTAGATATACATTCCTAGGGGACGAAGATAAGAATATATTTAATTCTTTTCGCTATTTCGCGTTTCGTGAAATATTTATGTTATTGTTTAATCCGTCGGGACGGATAGTCTAGTGACATGACGTCTAGTATATCTGACCAATATATCTTAATGACGAACGAGAAAATGGAAAGATAATCGTCAAGTTACATTAACTGACGTTAAATTTTTTAGAATCGTAATATATAATGTATAGCTGCGTTTCAAGAGACAAATCTGTCAGCGATCAGGCATCATAGACACAATATTTCTAAATAGGACGAACTAATATCACCTGAAATAGCAGAAAAAGACAATCTGATTGACGTTTAATTTGCATCATGTGATTAGAGGACGTCTTTTAAACACGTTCGTAATATCTTTTACGTATCGCGTAAGACGAGTCGAAAGGAACATCACAAGTTTTAATGTCGATTATGTTTCTTGGGTGCCAAACTGTGATACGTATGCACGGTGTTTGGTCGTTAACGCGTTGACGTAATAAATCAAAATTGTACGCTTAGATTAAGTATAACCACGGTTGACTCTTGCTAAGTCACAGTAACGGACATTGCAAATTCAATCACATCGTACATACTATTGGTCCCATCGATTGTACATACATACATACATACGTCTTCGGCCGTCACGCATCACGTGCGTTCTACCTCGCGACATAAAAGGATGCTCACAGTGCTTCCGCATATCCGATATATCGATACTACACGACGTTTTAGAGGAGAACGGACGAATGTACAAATGTGTATATCTCACTTATTATTGTTGTAACTGCCTCGCTCTGATCAGTTGAAATAAATTATAAATATTTTTAATATCATTGTGTTTATAAAATGGGTAGAGAGAGAAAGCGACCAATCGCACTCGAAGTTCAGCATGAAACATGTACATAAAATTGAATCTGTAAAACGTTTAACATTGGATTATATGCGCGAGTATTACGGATAATGATAAGTTATTAGACGTAAAAGCGCGCTCGATATCGCCGTGATTTAATATTGCGCATCTGTTCATGTCTTTCGAACGCTGAACATACAGGTATTTCACATGGCCGATCAAGATAGATATTCTATTTGATTAATGATTTTATCATATTTGCACGACGACAGAGTCTCGTGTCATGGATACAATAAAGATTACGATTCGTCAAGTGCAATAACTTTTAAGTTTGTAAATTTGTGTTATTAATCATTGTAATATTAATTTTTATCAAATTTGAGTATTTGGATCAAAATATGTTGATCGATCAATGAAATAATAAAAATAAATGTCAATTTCGTTGATTGTCAATTTCGTTGATTGTCAATTTCGTTGATTGTCGTTTCGTTGATCACAAATAAAAAATCGAGCTACAATAAAAAACATAGAATAAACTAGAATAAACATATTAGATAAATACCGACTTATTCTTACATTTTGTTACATATCCCCGGGAAAGAAAAATCCATATATAATAATATATGATTATATACGATTACATACATATATTTATGTATATATTTATATATAAGACCGAATACAAAATTATATATCGTTATAAAGCAATGTTTTATTATGTTGTATTATATATATATTATGTTATATTAATGAAATATACTGACAAAGTTTGATCATTTAATTTCGGAACACTGCATATATGTATATATTCTGAATATTGTTCATCAAGAAACACATTCTCTAATGTCAATATATTTCTATTTTATTTCTATTATTATTCATAAAAAACGTTAAGTTTCAACTGGCAGAACTATCTATATTATTAAATACAGATCTTGTCTAAATTTCTTCGTTCTGCCGACCTTTTTATTAATTACAAATTTTCCAGCAGACACTTTACCTAGAGAATCTGCTTTCGACTTTGCCATCTCGGTGCGCGCCTCGTCCGCAAAATTGCAATCAATCATTCGAAGAGAATCCAAGTGCATTATCTGAAAATTATCTCGTGCGTTGTTTCCTCTCACCCACGTACAAGATGTAATTTATACCCCGAAAGAGAGAGAGAGGAGAGAGAGTCGGCGGCGCGCGTCGCGCCGCGCAATCGATGATCCGCGGAGCTGTTAGTTCGCTGAGCGACCGCGCAAGGCCACGCGGCGCCACCGTCGCGCCGTTCGCCGGTGCGCCGTACGAGTTGCGCGCGTGTGACGGTGCGCTTGGTGTGACTTACGCAGTTCGTGGTTGCGCTGTCGCGAGAACGGACGAGATAACACGTCGTATTCGCTGTCACTCCGGTCCCGCGAGGGCTTCGGTGACACATTCGCGTTCGATTCCGTCGAGTACTTCGAGCGAGAGACGTTGCTACGACCGAAGGAGGAAGCGAGCGAGAGAGAGAGAGAAAGAGATAGAGAGGTGCAAAAAAAAACCTAGGAGCGAGCCCGTCGCAAGATGTTTTCCGGCCTGACGAATCAGGTGTCGAATTGGATGGCGAAGAAGCCCGAGAACGGCAGCGAGGTGACAGGCGAGCAGCAGAAAGTCGCCTCCCCGGAAACCGAGGTCGCCGCGGATCTCGAGAAAAAGAACAACACCAGGTACGCCATTCCGTTATCTGTCATAACCTTTGCGATATCGTTGCTCGAGGAGGAGCCAACTTCGTTCTGCCAACTTCAGTCCGTTGACCTGTCTGTGCGCGTGACAGCTCTTCTCTCGTCCGTTCCGCGAATGTCAGCCGTCTCGTTTCGAGATCGATTCTTTCGTCAGATAACCTTCTTCCCTTGAGATTTCTCCCTTAATAATACGAAAAGTTGAAACGGGTATGATTTTTCGTGAGATGTCAATTTCTACAATGATGGTGAAAAATCCCGACGCGTTTTTAATTATTACGAATAATAATTAAATAAAATAAATAAAATAAAGGTCATTTTCGAGATTCTCCGATCTTCTCGGTTAGAATCATAAGTTGGTATTCTCGAGATCAGATCAAGAGAAAAACTCGTCGTTGATTCTCCGGTCTAGTCCGGTTAGTCTTTTTTCCTCTCTCCTTATGCAATTCGCATATACTGCGCATGTAATTTTTTTCCTCGTCTCAATCGCCGTTTAAAAGCGGGCACAACCTCCTTCGCCGGATTCATTTTCGAGATTAGATCAATAACGCCCGCGACTTACGTAAAGAGTAAGCGCGAATCGACGCCGGATTTACTCGCGATTCTGCGTAATTTCAGCTGTAGTTTTCAAGCTTCTCATGAAATCTTTCCTGCTCGCCCTTTCGCACAGAGCAGTTCGATAATCATTTTATACCTTAGCCGTATAAATGCTTTGGAAAGTTCAAACTGTACCTCGTACTTTATCTAACGTGACACGTTTGTGACGAATCGTTTATATTAGATGTAAGTCGCAGTAGTAGATGTAACATGTACATCTAACATTGTAACAGACGCAGTTTCTCATATATGTAATAATCCTGGGACGCGCACATTCCGTGTGATATATACATTGTCGATGTTAAATGTCTTATTTAACTTTAATTGTGCGAACGTGTGTGTGTATCATGCCAATTTATAATTTTATGATTGTGCAGAATAATTAATTGATGCGGTTTTTATGTCGATAAAATATTTGCACGATGATAAACTTTGTTATTAATACATAGTATGTGCAGTTAATTTCGTAGTTTGAAGCAGAAACATATTTGAAAGCATCCACGGTGTAATATGCGTTAAATCCATATTGATAGGTTGTTATAGACGTGTGTGATTTGATATATTTGATCGTGATCTATACGTTTCTCTCTTTTTAATTTATAAAACCATTATTTTTGATACTAATGGCATTTAAATGTCGCGCAGGTATAAATTTTTTAGCGAAATTATATACATTTATATTTTTATATTTTTTATAACGTACAATGATTGTGCAAAGTTTCACAAGAAATCCTTATTTTTTATTTGTTGGCATTTTAATTATAGAAACAAGACGCACACACAAGTAATCTTTTTCATTATTTAAAATGACTATATCTCTCTATTTTAATCATTTATGCCAATCGTATGCTTTTCAATATGTATGTATATACATATATTATTTTCGCTATCAATATTGATAAGAAATGTGACTTCGAAATATAATAAAATTCTCTACTTTTTCGAGAAATTCTTTAAATTTCTCCCTTTCTTCACGCTTTTCTTTAGTACGAGTCATTAACGTTACAGTGTATTTCTTAAGCGACCGTACGTGACGCACACGTGTCTTCGTAATACGCATAATAAAAACGTTTATATACGCCATTCCCATGGCGATTTCAATGATACCGCAACGTGACCCACGCGTGTTTCGATCCTGTGTTTACCGCGAAATGACGCGTGCGTCGCGACGTTAGTCGCGGCGCGTCAAATGTCAATACAAAGCGACCCGTTGCATTTGCGCGAAAATCAATCTCCGCGTGCGTTCGACCGATGTCCACCTGGCGAATATACTGGAATTCACGAAATGGAAACCGGGACGTGCGTGCCTCGGTAATAATGTCGCTAGTTTGCATGCGACATTATCGAGTCTCATTCGCGATGAAAATTTAATCGCACTATGTGTCCAAGTAATTTTTGTATTTATTATTATACATTTATGTGCACTATTTTTTTGTACTTATTATATTTTTTATATTTATCATTATATTTTTTTTATTTATTACTATACTTTTATACGTATTATTATTATAATTTCTTTAAAAAATGCTTAGAATATGTATCCATATTGTCGTCCATTATTATATATTTATACATTATTATATATACGAATTTTGAATTGGACGATTTTATTACTGCGAGCTTGTGTCTCGTGTAATACGTTTCGAAATTCTCGTTAATTTTATATATTCCGGAGATTCATAAGCGTAATTAATACAACTGAGAATTTTGTCTGCAGCGTTGCTGCAAGTTCTTTGTCTAATAATTAGTCGCTTTGTTATAACACGATGGCATATAAATCTCTCCGGTGGGAGGTTAAATTTTTGGCCGAGTAAGAAAGTTTTTAAACGAGGCGAACTTTTTACACCTCCGAATTTGGGGAAGCGATTAAAAGGATCGCGTCCGTAATTTTATCTGAACTGATCACGCTTTAATCCGATTTCTCTGCACTAATCGAGTTAACCGATCGATTTTGTGTATCTACGTGTGGTTTATTGTATTCGCGGTATTTATACACCCACTTCTCTTTTTTTTTCAATATTATCAATACGTACATTTTATAACATCTCGTGAACGGAAAATGGCGTTTATGATCGGCTTGCGTTTATATTCAGCGTGTTTCCATTGTTTAAAGTTTACATTATTCCAAAGAGAGTCGCGCTATCGTTGTGCATCGTTTAATTAATCATCTTGGCATTTGTTACCGATGTGAATAATTCGCTCGTCACATTCCATTAATCCCTTTAAGATCTCAATATTTTCCGCTTAAATATTCGGAGGTGAAAAAAGGGCACGCGATATTTTCCATTAAAGTCGCGAAATATCTTTTATCCAGAATTTTAGTTGAGATTTCGCGAGACATCAGATTTAAAACGCTCCTTTTTCTTGTCTCGCAGTCCGAAGGGCAATAAATTGGAAATGTTCGCCGGGGTAAAGAATCAAATGTCCGGTTGGTTGAGCGGTGGTATACCTGGATTAAGCCGCGGTGCTGGAGCCGGCGAGGGCGAGGCTCCGCTGTCAGCTGAGACGGAAGAAAGCCAGGTGCCGCCTGAAGAGAGTGAGGCTCCCGTCGGCGAACAAGTGAAGGATGACGATGCAAGCAGGTAGTTGTGTATTTCGCATTTTATCAGATTGTTATAAGTCTAACATAGTTTTTTCATCGCGAATTTTTAATTAATCCCCGAGAAAAAATAAAATATGTGATATATATTTTTCATGTTTTACTCGGGAGATATTTTCGCAATCTTATTTCGATCAAAAGTAAGAAATTTGAAGTATAAAAATATCAGAGCGTGTTTTTAACTTTATATTCCGGATATTAAGTTAATTTTTTTTTATATCGATTTATTTTAAAAAAATAGATAATTTCCTGAAACTATTTTGAGCTGTATAGAATGACTTGTGGATATGTTATTTAAGTTTCTAAAAAAATATTTAACTTATAAAAATGGCGTTAAAATATTTGAAACGCTTCCTCGTAGAATCATATTTTTCAATCTTTATGTACCTTTTTCTTGGAAATCACTGGTTTGATTGTTATTTTTTTGTATCTGTTCAAAAATAAAGAAATTATGATTTTTGGCTGTTCGGTTTAAAAAAACCAATTTTATCAAAAATTACGAACTATTAAAATCCTGCATGCGTCTCCTTAAAGTTAACGTAAGAAAAAACTTTAATATCAAAAATAATATAAAAAAGTTTAATTTAATATCCGGAATATAAAGTTAAAACACGTCCTGATATTTTTATACTTTAAATTTCTTACTTTTGATCAAAACATTGACTTTATTCAAATTCTAATTAAAATTTGAAAAGAGAGCTTACTTAGAAAAAAGCATCGATCAAAATATAGCCATATATAGATGAAAAAAAATTAAAAAAAAATTATTTGGATATAATTCAAAATTGATATCTTTTTTTAAATCTAAACTATAATTTGATCGTTCCGTTTGGAAAAAAGAATATACATAGGTAAAGAAGGTATAGAAGTAGGTAATTCTGACATGATTTTACAACCACATTTACTTCTTTAAAAGGTAATGTTATATTTTATATAAACCTTCCACATTTGCATAAAATTTATCATAATTTGAGCAATCGCAAAAATCTATTTTTTTTTTTTTTTTTTTTTTTTTTTTTTTTTTTTTTTTTTTTTTTGTAAAAGAATCATGTCACTTTGTCGCAATACTTTTGTTATACTTGATTATCGGGTGTTTACTTTTATAAAACTGAAGCTTTTCGAAATCCAATATTTCACACGCGACGACTCAATATTATTATTGTTCGCATGCTGCTGTTCGAAAATTTGTCGGGTAAAAACAGTGAAATTCACGGAGAAAATATTTTTACAGTGCAACCGGTGGAGCGGACAGCGGTCCCGCGAGTTTAGCAGGCACTCCGACCGATGACAAAAATGGACAACAGCCTTTTGGTGCCGGTAAGTCTCGTCATATTATTATATGGATATATTATTCGGCGCGAGAATTATTTCGAACGCCATTTACATTGTTTCGCCGAATTAAAGCACATTGTATTACATTGTATTATATTGTATCACATTGTATTACATTGTATAAGATGTATTACATTGTATTACATTATATTACTTTGTACTTTTCATTGAGACTATCTCTCTAAGCCCGCGGATATGTATTACTTTATATAACGTGTGTCTCATGCGTCAACGTAATGTTATCTCGTTACAGTATCTCGCGTAAAATAGCATCGCGCTTATAAGCTATTTCTGGATAGATGAAATTGAAAGAGAGTTCGTCGAATAACTTTGCGTTAACGTCAAATGTTGACTTTACCCTTCAGTTTTCATGACATCGTGTACGCGCTCGTTGGGGATCGGGATTCATTCTAATATTTAAAGAAAAAGCATTCGCGCGAAGATTGTATCCCATTTTAGCCGCAATTTTCGGGCATTCTTGCCGCACTAGAAGAAAATTAATTGGTTAGATTAGGTTTTCTTTTACTCCGCGCCCGTTCCGAAAATTATGCTGGTATTAAAGTTTTAATTAAATTTTCGTCTATAAATATATACACACACACAGAGGATGCTGGGAAAGCATAACTATGTAAAAGTGGCTTATATCAGCACTGATATCCATCACGCTGATATCCATCATTGTTTTCTTTACGGTGCAAGAGAGTAGATTAATGAAATTCATAGTGTTTTCCATCAATCTGACGCTAAAATCAATTTAAAAAATTGCAAGAACGCGGAAAAAGAGAGAGAGAGAGAGAGAGAGATATGTTGATCGCGTTGTATATAGGTAGAATATTCGCCTCGTGCATTTTGGTGTCCACTCATGGTCGATCGGTCGTTTCCACTCTACATACAATAGAGATTTGATTTCCTGGAACGGAGGGAGGGAGCAATATACATATTCATTAGTAAAATAGCTAACGGCAGCATTTCACGCTTTACGAGCACGAGATTTAGCATACATTCATCAGAGTAATGCGATTAAGTAGCGAGATATTATAGATTTATAATTGCACGCGTTATTAATAGTTCTGTCAATCTATATAGTCAATGCTTTTGAATAGATTTGCAATTTTATTCCTCGAAAAAAAAGAGATCTTGAGGAGATCTTTAAGTTTTTTATTTAAATTTTTAGCGCGAGTATAATTCTAAACAACGCTTGGAAAATTGCGTTTGTCCTCATTATTTCTATGCGGCGCGCGTACATTAATTCGTTTTTTAAAATTATATAATGTGGGAACCATGCTTTTCGTAATATCGTGGGTATTCTATTGTTACTCAAACCAGCTCAGATACTCGAGTCGACAAATAATGATTTCTCTTGAAGTAGGCCACGCTTTGTTACGCTCCGCGGTTTACGGAGAGAATTCATGAAGCTTCTAAAACTCGCTTTCTCGATCGTACACTCGTATACTGTCAATATTAAACAAATTATTTCTTTCTCCAATGAGAATACATTATTATAATATTATAAACATATATAAATATTATAAATAAATTATGGCGGCGGATCTTATCGTTACACATCGCTTCCCTCGCATCATGTTATTTCTCGCCGCTTTTCTTGCACGATGCAAATATACTTTTTCCGAATCGTACTTCTTCCGAAATTTTTCGCAGGATGCTTACAACGGAGTTCAGTAACGTGAGAGAAAATGAGCTAGCATATGCTATGCTGGGCAATAAAAACTCGCGCAATAAGTTCGGGGAAACGAGCGAAATATTCTGAAATCTTAGTGCGTCAACATATGCATTTTGATTTGCGAATGAAATATGTTTGAATCGAGAAAAGTACTATTTTATAAGCAAACTTTTTGGCAAAGTGCATTCTGGGAATTTCTTGAGAGTAAAACTAAAAATGTAAAAGCAGTGGTGCTTGATAAAATCTTTTAATAATAATAAAATAATTATTAATATATGTCATATTTTGTTTTGATATTTATATTTTTATTCATAATTTTCTATTTTTTACTTGCGATACAAGTAAGACAAATTTTAATTTCCGGTATATTAAAATATCAATTATTTCAATTTCAACAAAGATGAAACGAGATTGTAATAATTATGATATAATTTTGTAATAATATTTTTGGCGGAATATTCCTGAATTACGTTAATACTTTCATACACATTTCATATTCGCGCTTTTCGTGCGCGCGAGACGACTTAAAAATCCTTCAAATTAACCTGTTAATTACAGGCTTGTACCGTTCGCGCAATTATTGGTTAATTTGCCTCGGTCGCATTTGATTACACACACCGCTAAATCGTTCTATGCGTCCGCAGAAAATTCGATTTCTGCTGTGAGCGGTTATCTGCGCTCACACGCACGTGATACGGCGATATTATGGCCGCGGCACGCGGCGTATCTCCTTTCGCCCATTTTGCCGGAGAAATTGCTTTTGTATCATTCATATACCCTTTATCTGGCGAACCTTTTTGCGGGTCCCGTTGGCCGCTCTGGCAGAGATACACATGATACTTGGAAATTACTCTATGTATCCTCCGCACGGTTTTTTTTCTCTCTTCGAGAAAAGTATTTTCTCCTTTTCCCGGCCAAGAACCACCCCGTAATAAAATATCACGCGTTCTTGCTTGTAAATAATTGAAGGGACAACTACGAGCTGCTGCATTAAAGACTGCATGTGTGGATAAGGCTCGCGACGCGAGTCACAGAATATAATCCCTTTAACATTTCACCCTTTTACATCTCGTTATGTAAATACACCGTGTCTACTCGTTGTAGAATAAATCGCGCGCATAGCGCTCATTTTTATTTTATACATCATTCGCGCTTGTCTCATTACGACGCAGAGATCGTTGATTCTTTAACGAGGATCCTTTTGAAAACTTCATATTTCTCAAATATATTGTGATCATGTCAAAATTTCTCTTCTCGCGAATTTTGTTTTATCATTCTTATTATATTTAACATTATAATTATTATTATAATTATATATAACATCATTAATATTATATTTAATATTATTAATAATATATTTTTGTTATTATATAATTTTTCTGCGCGATTGAATATTTTTTTTTTTTATTTATTGTCTGATAACAAATTCTTCGCGTTTCTTTCGGGCGAAACTGGATGAAAAAGTCATTTTGCTCGTCCTCTCTCTCTGTGTACAATGCGGCGAGGCGTTTACAATGGTATTATCAGAAATCGCAATTTTCTATCTGTAATTTATACGGACTTACAATCGATCTTACACGCAGGAAACGAGTCGAAAAGGCGAGGTTAAGTACCATTATTCAAGATAAAATTTTCTCTTGAATATCTTTTCCTTTTCTCGTAGCGCAAAAACGAGAAGTGGGTTTGAGACTCTTTCAAAAAGTAAGGGTAGGATAGCTCTGGTCTATATGATCACCTTGACAATGTGCGCGAAGGTCGGCCGAGATGGGATGTTTGACGAACTTTAAAGCCGCGAGACGATCTGTATAAATATCCTTGCTCTTCGAGATATTCTCTATGTAAAGAGGCGAATGATACTGCAACGTTGTCTTCAGAAATTTACAAATATAGTATACTTAGTAGCGATGGGATTAAGTATCTTACAAGTAGGTTCAAATTGCATGGTTTCAAACTTTCTATGATTACATTGAAAAAAAAAACGATTCGACTCATTTTTAAGTACATATTGAACTTGATCCCATCCCTAATAATTACAGTAAATTTAACTTTGCTTTTACTCATCGAAGCGAATGAATTTGTCACAAGGAATTCGAGACGCGATGTTTCGCGCAAATAGGATACTATAATATATGTATGACATTGTGCGGGTCTCATCGATCGCGGAATTGAAGCATCAGCCCATGAAATTTGCACTTTCATGCAAAATTCTCGCGCGTTTAGCATAGTGATTGCAGTGCACAATTAGTCGTGAAATCTCTACAATATTTATATAATACGAATAATAAAATATACATACATATAATAGTTACAATAATACTTACTGTGGAGATTCAGGGAATGCTCTTTGTTTACTAAAAATCAAGAAAATATTTGTATATGTAATATAACTACGATAAATTTTTAAATATATATTTTTAATTTATTTTTTTTTTTCGATTTTACCAACAAAGACATTAACAATTTAATATATGTATGTATTTAAAATATTTAATATATAATTTGTTTAATATATATTTCAAATAATACATTTAATATTTAATTATTTTAATATTTAATATAATTGATTGAATATATTTAAAATAATAATAAATTTAATATATTTAAATTTCGGATCTGATTTAGAATTTTTGATTTCAACCTAACATGCGAGAGCGTTTCATTATAAAACAATTTATCGTACAGATGATCGCTGTTGCATCGCGAGAATTTTTCGCTGTGAATGAGCAATCACTGCAAAAAAGTGCAATTTTCGCACCGTCTGCCTAAGAGGCATGAGAAATACATAAATCGGAAAAAATTCAGGCCTGATAACGCGTAAGATGTAAACGCATTCGCTACCCTCGACCTTGTTGCTTTTTTTTTTCCTTCGCGACTTCGCGATCCTCCTTCGTCCGCTATTCCGGAATATGAATTGAGCGCGGAGATTAACAAGATCGAGAGTGACGAAGTTGCATGAGAGAGGAAAGAAGCGAGCTCGATGGATTCGTCCTTGGCCTAGGTTATATACACGTATAGATACTTACTCGAGCATCATATGCGCGGTGTCAAGATAAGCTTTTATAGAGCTATCTATACCTTAAAAGAGATTATTATAAAAGTAAGAAATATCGCGGTCGCGGACAAATTATAACGCCTCCCTTTTACAATTTGCATTCTCAATTCGCGTTACGTACGCAAGTGATTTCGATTGCATAATCATGATTGAAAAGTCGTTGGTGCGTTCTTAAAGCGCTTATATCGGGCGATCCAAAAGCTGATCTATGCGCGCTAATTCGACTGCTTGTTGATTACGCATAAATCTCAAAGGGAAGGTCCGCATCGCGCTGCTATTGGAGAGAACATAATCGCAATACGCAGATTAATTTAAACGAGGATTAAAGAGATATGTCGATTGCAAGTGAGAGAAAGAGAGAGAGAGAGAGAGAGAGAGAGAGAGAGAGAGAGAGAGAGAGAGAGAGAGAGAGAGAGAGAGACAAAGGGAGAGAGTAGGAAAATGGGGGTGGTTTGTATAAACTGATGGAAGAGAGCGATCGTTGCGCGTGTCCTTGGACCAGACACCTAGATCCAGCTGGGGGCTCCTCGTCAACCTCGAACAAACCGCGCTAAAGTCGTTAAATGCGTCTCATCTCATTGTACTGTCCGTACTTTTCACCCTCCAGGTCACCAATGTAGGAGTAGTATCACGAGTGAATGGATTCCGAAACGTTCTCTCTCTTTCTCCTTCTTTCTCGCGGCCCGAATCCCAAGTTCAGTACAACCAGATCCAGTCAGCAAGTAGTAGCCGTCTTTTGCGTAGTCGTCGAGGGGTTGGACCCCATCTTCGTCGATCAATACGACTACTTCTCCCCCTCCCTTCCCCGGGCGACTTCCGGTTGACTCTTCCTTCCCTCGGAAAATCAACGACTATGACATAACCGCAGTTCGATGAGCCCACCTCTCCATTTCCTCTCTCTCTTTCTCTCTCTCTCTCTCTCTCTCTCTCTCTCTCTCTCTCTCTCTCTCTCCCCCATTGATTTGTTTTTCGCTCGTCCGCCAGATTTCAGGATAATTCGGTCAAGTGGTGATTTCGACGATCAACGAGGTATCTGTCAAGGATATGTACGATATTACATATTGTTCCAAAGTTTTGATCTTTTAACGCGTGGGCGGAAATAAAAGAGGGACAGAGAGTCTTTACTTTTTTAATGCGTTTCTTTTTTTTTTTAAATTAAAGATACGTGATATTTTGTCCTATGTACTGGCATTTCGACGTACAATTTTTATATGCGGTTTATCTCTCTCTGAAAGAATATTTCGGGCGCCATCAACTTTTTTTTTGTCCACGCTCTTTCGTTCGATTGTTGAAAGTATTCCTGATTCCTCTGCGAGAGGCTTCAAAGATGGCCCGATTTCTCGTGTAGAGCTGCAGACGAAATTCTTTTTCAACGTGTTGTTTAGAATTTGAAATACGAAATAATGCAAACAGAATGCAACTTGTGTTAATATTTTTTTATAAAGAAATATTCGATTTTTCATTATACAATTCAATTTTTAATTATTTTCTTTTTTCTTTTTTTTTTTAAATTCCATTCTAACTTGATCGTATCAGTTAAATCGCGAGGAAAATCCATATCTGACGTAACTCTGAGAATCTTAGGAAAGCAAATGCGAGATATTTTATATTTATAGCATTTGAATGTGTACTATGTACAAGCATTCATCTTGTTCCTTTTTCAATCGTATTTGAAATTGAGATACAGTTGCACATTGTGCAGTGAAATGTCTTCTTAGTATGTCATTTTCTTCGTCGATTGTTCTCTTCGATAGTTATTTATATTTTTGCAGAGTTTAAGCATAATTGTTTTTTAAAACTCCGCTTGTGTAAATTCCGTATATTTTAATATATAAAAAACATCGCGTTTTAGAAAACAATGTTTCGAACAAAAGTTGTTTGGTTTTGAGGGGGAAAGAGGTTGATAATCTTGAATTTTAACTAAGGTGATTTTTCAAGGCCATATGAAGGTCTAGTTTTTTTACCTTTTATTCGACAAATTTTATTCGAAACATTGTTTTCTAAAATGCGATGTTTTTTATATATTTAAGCATATTTTTTTAAACGGGACACCCTGTATATACAGCGTAACATTCACAATAAAAATCGATCATTAGAAGAGATTTCACCAACGATTACTTTATATTTATCATAATTCTATACTCGTCTTGTGTTCTCGTAATTACTCGATAGCGATAATTTTTCGATTAACATCTCGATTAGCATCATAAATTTCCATTTCGCTAAATGGCTTGGAACACTCGCTCGCGAGGAAGCTTCTCTTCTCTTGCGAATGAATTTCATGACTTTTTAACTAGGCTCTAGGCTAGAGCTCGCATTGATCCTCTTCCATAGCAAGGTTCGCAATCTTAAGCGAGGGATCCCAGGAGAGACATTAAACGACTTCGAGAAGATTATACCGAGTTACCGTACGATCATTATTGTGTCAATCAAATTTAACATGTAATTAAGCATCAAGACGGTGCTTAGAAGACAAACGCTCTCGAAAATGCGATATCTGAAATACTTCTTTCGTCTCTGATGTCGTCCACTTGAGAAAATCTCACTATCCCTGAGATAATCCATCGATAATCAGTTTCACCGAAGTTGATAAGCGACGTAACGCATTTCGATGGGCTATCGATTTCACTTTTAATGTCGAAAGTCGAGACTCTACTTTTTTGTTTACGCAAGGCTTTAAACGATCTGAAAGTGTCCTCTTTCTCTTCTCGAGATTATCGTAGATTAAATAAGCTCGATTAATGTGACGCCAGTGGAAAGTTTGACGATATTTAAATACCTATTTAAATTAATTAACAAACCGCGAGAAATATATTCATTATAAAAATCTATATTCTTTATCATCAATTTATATACACGTTTATTTTATATATATAAAGTTTTATCAATATCAATTACCTTAAAAAAATCTTTTGCGATGCTTTTTATATGTAAAAAATAAAAATATATATAATTATATTAATAACAAATATATATAATAGTATATATAAATATATTTTATATATAAAAATATAAAAAAATATATAAATATTATTGTAGGATTGAAATGCTGTTTAAATCTATTCTAACGATGCCACTGTGTTGTGGCAGCTAATGTAGTATCACTTTAACGAGATATGACTGACCCGTGCATAATTACTCTCGGACCATTGAAGTTTTACATTCTGCGCAGGAACAATAGCGAGAAAGAGAAAGAGAGAGCGAGCAGGTCGTCGACTCAGGAAGTCGATGCGTTTCCTCCAACGAATCTCGTCGGGTTTCAGACGGAAGATCGAAGTAATCGAAATGCGAGAATCATTGCGACACAGTTCTCTGATTCTGAAATTACACTTCAAATTTTTTCCGTTTGTGACGTCATTGTTGAAAAGAATATAGTATTCTCGCTTTATACTCATTTTTCATAGCGAGATCTTAAATAATTGTCCTGATTTATGGTGGGAATTCGATCGATTTGCCAGTGATAAATCGACGATAAATGAAATGAAAAGTGATAAAAACGAATATAAATAATTCTTTATCGAATGACATTAATGAAATTAAAATATCTTAAAATGGGGGGCTGGCCATTTTTTAATCATTTTGTATTTTTTTACCCTTTAAAGTACAAACGAAATAAAGTGCGGTACAAACGAGGTTCAAACGGACTATATTATTAATTTTTATTTTTTATAAAGTCAAGCGCCATGTTCGCATTGGTGAAAGTATTTCATTGTTTCGATGAAATTTGATACTTTGTGTTTCTTCGGAACTTCTTTAGAGTTTGCCTCTCGAATCGAGATATCAGAAATTTCGTAAAATTCGTTATTCGTCGAACGAGTTCTGAGAGAAATGAAAATGTTAAGAGAAATACGCGGTAAAAATAAGAGATTAAGCTTATCTCTTAAAAATAAGAGATAAGCTCTGCTGTATATGACACAAGATCAATCTTATAATCACGACGAGAAATTGTCGTAATACATGAGAATGTATTTTTCAATTGTTAAATTATTTTTAATACTTGAGTAGAGAGAAAAAAATTCCTAAGAATTAATTTCTCCAGAAAGATGCGCTTATTGTCGCAATCTATATTGTGTAACGGAACTATTGTCGTTAATAGATCGAAGAAGCACTATTTTGATCATGCTACGCTTCGGACATTATGGCCGTGTGTTGTTAGTCGTCACTTACGACACCCTTATGACATATTACACAATTATCAACGTCATCAACTCGGAACATACGAGAAACCATGACATAAAGATCGTGTTGCTAGTATCACAAAGGAATTCCATCGTTGTTATTTATATGCGACCTTTCCTTTCTTACCAAGACACGCTCTTATATAAGAGAGAAAAAGACTGGCATAATTACACTCTTAATCTATTAACTGAGTACGTAGCGATTATATTCGTATTTTTGTTCCATTATATTCTATAACGAAATGGCACTTAATTTTTCTTTGCGAGAATATTAAAACTGAGTATAACTGACTGACTAGTTTTATTGAGAGAAACGCGTAATATGTCGTTGAAATAAGACAAGTTAAGTCAAAAAGTTATTTGAAGAAAAAAAATCAAAGTTCTAAGCCAAATTTATTTTATCTCGAAATAAAATTATTTAAATTTTTTTAAATTTTTTCTCGAAATAAAATAAATTTGGCTTAGAATTTTAATTTTTCTTCAAATAGTTTTTTGACTTAAATTGTCTTATTTCAACGACATATTGCATTTGAATTTAATTTTTAATAATTTTATTTCGAGAAAAAATTATTTCACGCGCAAAATTAACTTTTATCACTTCAGCTAGTCGATATATGTGTCAATTATCTTATGTTTAAAGGAAGTACAAACGATAATCGACTCTTTACCGATATTGTACATATGTACATCGATATTTTATCAAGGCATTCCGGTCGCGCGAGTTTTACCACAGAAGTTAGTAAACGGCCATATGTGTCGGCGTCTTTCGCGCGTGTCGTTCTTCTCTCGTGAACATCCCTTAAGTGAGTTGTGCTCTCATATACCGCAGTGACATATAGCGCGAGATTTCTCGTCACGTCTATACGCACGAAGTTCGGGCCAAAGTTCCCAAGTGACAATCGCTGTCGGTCGAGCGAAACTTTTCGGAAACTTTCCGCCGGACGTCGACGAATTTTCACGTCGCTTTCCATCCGATGAAATTCGTCCTATTTCGTACGTGTAAATAAAACAGGGTAGATCGTTAACGAGCGAGAGGTATCGCGTGTCGTCGTCATTACGGAATTTTTCAGCAGGACGGATTTCGCCGTAAATCCCCCAAAAAAATAAATTGAGAGATTTTTTTTATGTATCTATTATAAAAGTATCGACATTTCATACCGCGATATAATTTTTCGTTACATTCACACAAATATCGAGTCCGGTTGAATTAGATCATTGAGAATCTATCAAATAGTTTTCGATTATGTTTATTTAAACCTAAATTTTTTTAGGACGCTGAATTAACAAAATTAACAAATTTAAATTTATAAATTTTTGCAAAAATTCAAACAGCTTGACATTGTTTTTCGATTATGTTTATTTAAACCTAAAGATTTTTTTAGAACGCTCAATTAACAAAATTTGCAAATTTAAATTGTATATACAAATTTTTGCAAAAACTAAACAAATTGACATTAACTTTGATATCCATATTAATTCCGCTATTTTAAATTTGTCAATTTTGACATTGGATTCGTATTTGGTGATTTAAAAAATTCTTATGTTTAAATAATTGAAAACTATTTGAGACTAGATTCTCAATAATCTAATTCGCAACAGATCGCATATTTAATCATGAATATCTTATCAACCATACATTGACACAACAAATTTCTTTTAAGAGCTAAAAGTCCTAAATAACGTGCTGAATTTTTTGATTGCAATAAAATAAAATAAATTCTTCGATACGTCATATATAGTTGTAATATGACAAGTTACATTAAAATGGACATTTCTTGCAACTTTGATTGCAAAATTCTCAAAATTTTGATGTGATAAAGTATTTTGAAAATTGCAATCGTATTCACAGCGTAAAAAAATTACAGGAAATGACAGTCTTGTTCTTGTGTGTGTGTGGTTTTTTTTTTTTTTTTTTTACTGTAATCATTTCCTTTCCACAAAATTCAATAATCCATTACTTCTAGCTTTATTTGCCTACTACACCAAAATTCCCTCATTTCGGGCGTCAAAATCGCCTAATGTTTCCGCTACATATGCATCCTCTGCAGCAAATTCCGCACTTTTGATGAAGCGACAAATTATCTCGGCGTGTGACAAGAGCGACTATGATGCTTGACGCTTGTTTAACGATTCTCGGATGCCTCTCTCTCTCTCTCTCGGCGAGAAATAAACTTGCCTGTGAAACCTCAGCTCCAGGACTCGGGGGCGCCAATTATTCGATGCGTTCGCATTTCTCTGAAACGGTTATTAAACGTTGCAGTATACCGATATATATATATATATGTATATGTATTTTACATCGGGCTCGTTCTCTTTAATGGTCGACTGCTTGGTCAGATGGAAATAGACAGGGGAGGTAATGGGTACAAATTGAAGTGCTTCAATCCGGTTGATTAAATCGCTTTCGGTTTATGCGAGCAACTCGCAGATCACTCTCCGTGCATTCTCTTCTTTATGTTAAGGACGCTTCTTCGTAAACTTCTGCGAGAAATTCCGCGCGAATTATTTAAGTATTTTTTTTTTTTATATATATATGAAAGACCCGATGTCCCGCGTTTTTCTGTCGCAATGTTT
The DNA here is from genome assembly GCA_949152495.1 of Lasius fuliginosus. Lineage (NCBI taxonomy): Eukaryota > Metazoa > Arthropoda > Insecta > Hymenoptera > Formicidae > Lasius > Lasius fuliginosus. The sequence goes on along the minus strand of OX424449.1, from coordinate 12,899,625 downwards.
TAGCGCGGTTGTGGCGTTGTGGTACAACGCAAGTGTGTGAGGTAAAAAAAAAAAAACAACCATGTCTCTCATTTCAAAGCTGCGCATTTAACCATTTCAGTTTCTATCAGACTCTCTCGTACAAACTGACCGATCCGTCCGATTGACCTCATTCATGAATTTCTAAAAGTCTCCCCGTCTCGATCGTTTACTATCGATTGTTTCTTTTTCACATCAGGGAAATATTCCGCTTTTATATCGCGCATTAATACCTCTTAGAACTCAATGGATGATAAGAATGTAGTTATATTGCTATGACGATAATATTGAAATTCTGCGTTTTTTGTCGGTAACTTTTGTATACAGGGTGTCCCATTTCAATTAATATAGTCGAATATCCCTGAAACTATGGCTGTAACGAAGGAATATTTCATACAAAAATTGAAAGGTTTCGAGGGGGAAAAAAGTTGATAATCTTGAATTTTGACTGTCATTTTTCAAGGTCATTTGAAGGTCAATCTAGTTTCTTCAAATAGAACCACCCTCATTTTTTTAATATAAATCGATTCCTCGCAATATTTGATATAAAAAGTTATAAAAGGATGGTCAAAAAGTGAATAGTTTACGAGAATATTTTTTATACTTTAATTTGAGATAATTCGACATAAACTATAAAATATCTCGTAAAATGTTCATTTTTCGATGACCTTACCTCAATAATTTTCTGCACAAAATAATAAGAGGAATCAATTGGTGTAAAGAAAATACATAGTTGGTTTTAAGAAAAGTATATAATTTGCAACTATCAGCTACATATTTTTTCTTACAGCCATAGTTTCAGAGATATTCGACTATAGTAATTAAAATGGGATACTCTGTATAAATAATTTAGATTATAAGGTAACACAAATACGTGAAATTGACTCGCGATAATCGATTTGAGTGAAATTTCTGCGGATTGAATTAGCAGTTTCGCGAGAGGTTGTTCACACTCTTCCGCGGAATTGCTTTCGAAATGCTCCAGGTTACGAGCGAATTACGTTGATGAAATGTTGGTACACACGATGAAGTACTCCGCGACGTGGCAGTTTCAAACGCCGAGACCGAAGATCAAGACCGGACGACCTTTTGCACGAGTCGTTAGAGCTATAAGAAGAAGAGGTGAATCGCTTTGTATTTTATCGAAAGTGTAAATGTCAACTGTAACTTACCATCCATGCGAGAAATGAGCGAAACGGCTAATATATTCTATTTATGAGACACGTTTGTCGAAGCATATCTCTTTAGTGTGACGTGTACAACATAGCAATATTTGTTTTTGCAGCAGACACATTGTTTTATTTTTCGAACGATGAAATACACAGATGTCCATTTTATTCCACTATTATTCGTATTAGCTATGTGAAGCAGAAAATGGGATAAATGTGTAAAAAGAGGGGAGGTTTTTCCATTTGTTTTTATAAATCATATATATTTTCCACGCGCAGTTACGAACCCGAAATTAGAAGAAACGCCATTATTGCATTATTTTGTTAAAATCGCAGGTATGAATGTAGAAAATATACACATGTGCATTTTTATAATTATAGCGCACATGTAATAATAACATGCGTTACAAAACTTATAATATTGAACTTATAATATTGACAGAGACAACTGCACGAATTTTGCGAATCAAATTTTTCTCGGCTCTTCGCGTCATATTGTCACAATCTTACATCGGAAACGGCTGGTGGGAACAATACGCGCGAAAATTGCATATAGTTTGTATTACATTTAACATCCGGACATCTCGACGGAGAAGCGATTCGCGCCAGTTTGCTCTTATCATTCCCGCCCGTCTCGCCCTCTCATCGGGTCGTGATAAATGTCAAAGTCAGAATTCCCGACGAAAGAGTGCCTCGTGAGAAATTTATCTGACGTATCTGGGCTGGAACAAGCCGACGACACTGTTCATTCGCGAACACCATGCGATTTCTTGATTGTGAACGCAACGATGTAGCTAGAATTCTTTTCGAATCGAATTCTCCCTGCATTATTAATATTATCAATCTCTTATTTTCGCATTTTTGAAGAAATGAGGGAAAAGCTAGCGCAATCAAGTTAAAGTTGATATCAACATTGAATTCTCTCTCTCGCTCTCTCTCTCTCTCTCTCTATAATTTAAAATATATTTCTGGCTGAATTTGAATTGGGAATAGAGAGCGGACGCCCAACTCTCGCACGCACGCTGAATGAATGATTTTTAAATGATTTTCGAACGAAGAGGGCGTACTTTCTCTCTGAGAGAAAAGAAATGTGCGGTTTACTTGGTTTACTTTTTACGCGATTGCTACACCCTTTTGCTCCGGCGGTGTTCTCGAGTTAACAGCGGAAGGGAACTAGTTTCCTCGCACGAACATTGCAACATCCATTCTCATTTTCGCTTCTTGTCTGCCAACAGTTTCCACGAAGGCGCTGGCGGGTGCGAAGAGCCTCGGCGGATTCTTGTACAGCGCCGTGAACAAGGCCGGGAAGACCGTTGTGGAGGCCAGCGCGAAGATCAAGAAGACTGTCGAGGAAAACGTGAGTTTTTTTTACCACTGTCATACTAATCCTGTAAGAGCGTCGAGATCGATCTGTCTATGATGACGCCGGCGTCGCGTCGTGTCGATGATTCGATGATCGAGATGTCTCGGGAATCGATTTCGAAATAACGTACAACGTAATGAATATTAATTATGAATAATTTGCGTATATCTTGTTAACAAATAGTGTTGACATTTTTGGCCAATCCAATATTGCTCTACATTAAATTGATGGATGTTGATTTGCAACGAATTAGTGCATCGATTATACATCAACATTTTCCGGAAATTGACGGTTATTTTATTTCGAGGTATTTTTCACACATAATTTCAGAGGCTATTTATGTGTGTTTTGTATGTTATATAAATCAAAATAGCAATTTCAATATTTCTGCCCGCGTACCATGATGATGTTTTGACATTTCTGTGTATCTGAAAATGTTGCATCGCGCATAAACCGTTCGTCCATATATACGGATTAACTTGAAATATGGCAAAGAAGGCATTTTTCCAAGGGATACAAGGAAACTGTATTTCCGCAAATGTTTTTTTTTCTCTCTTCCTTTTCGCTCGTCGTGAGCCCGACGAGTAAGTTCTCTTCTCGTCAGCCTTACGTCTCTTTGTCGGTTATCGATATCGGCTCGTAGGATTTACGATTTTGAAATGGGCTAATGTTTATGTGTAACATACACATACATGCGTATGAGAGAAAATGGTATTTCGCGAGAATTTGCCGAGCAAACAACGGCATCTCCGCGATGCATAATCGCGCATTGTATGTATGCATGCATTTCGGAAAATAAAGGGAGGGAGAGGTTTAATGTTCCGCGTCAGCTGAACTTTTACTCATCTAGCCCCGATATCGAGAATCCAATATTCGGGACACGATAAACTCGGATAAATTTACATTGATATTTCGGAATAACATAACTTTAATTCTTTACGGATCAAGAAACAAGTGACAAGCAGTGACATTTAACGCACATGTTGCTGCCTCTCGAGTATTGACGCGTCACGTGTTTTCTCGAGATATGTATTATGTCGTCTATACGTTCGCCGAATGGCTCGGCCGTAGAACTCGCATCGATCAGAAAGATGTCTTTTGCATCGGGCTGCATACATTTCGTACATACATATGCAGCTGGACGCGAGAGACACCGATTCGTGCGTTCGTACGACGATGTACGATCATCGAGAATATACGCGACATTTATTCTACCATCTTTTTTTCGGCATCGCAGTCGGCGGTGAAGCTACTTTCGCGTTTACATTCCGGCCACTGAATGAATATTGGGATTTCTCCCCTTCGACCTTTGGACGGACGTATTGATGGACGACGCAAATTTGTGCCGAGAGTGCGACAGACCGAAATTCGACACCCGGAATCTGGGTCATTGAGATGCATCGCTTGCGGTTCGGCCCGCGATTTTCGCCCACGTGATGATATACGTATATTTTTTTCATTCGCGGTCTCGCGCAAATTCATCGCCCCACGCGAGTCGTCAAACCACTCTTTCGACATATTAATTCGCGCGCGACAATTATTCTAATGGCTCTTCCATGCGAAGGGAAAGTAATGAACCGTTTAATATTGCCGATCACCAACTAATCATAATTAGATATGAAATAATGATAGGGTTTATTGACGTATATACAGCGTCCGTTCTATTTAGAACTTTGTTACGTTAACATTAATAATAATATCCAGCGCGTAGTTTGCATCATTAATTTACTTGAAATTTGCTCGATGAAAGCATTAGTGGCTATTATTCTCAAAAGTTGGTCTTTATATTTCTGGAAAATCTAAACATAGAAAATCTAGAATTCTCAGGATTTTTTTTTACCTAGAAAATTCTCATGAAATTTTTTAAATAAATTGTCTCTTTAATAATATTGGTCTTATAATGTTTTCTTATATAATGCTAAAAAAATAATATTAAATTATGTTTTTCTCATGAAAGTCATTCGTTTTTTTCAGTATATTTTTCAAATTTAATATTTGAAATGACTGTATTTTTTTGCTTGATTTTATGAATAGAAAACATAATGAAACTTAATTTAAAAAGTTGCTAATCTAATAATTCTCTAATTTTGCCCAGAATTTTTGAACAAAAAGATCAGAGAATTTTCTTACAAGATTTGATTAGACCCTGTATTCAGACATCTATTCAAATAAGCAGTTTTAATACGTCATAACGTGACGACGAAAGGTCACGTTTTTCCCGGCTTCTTGCCAAACACGTTTTCTAGCAATCACTGATTTATCGTTTCCGCTGCGTTGACCATAGCATGCACACGACACGTAATTTCTCAAGAGACCGCAAAGTATCGCGACGCACATACACTCGTTGCAGCATCCATTTGTCTCGCGGTGATCTTCGATTACGGATTGCACGTCAAAGGGATGTCTGATTACGTTTGACGCTTGTCAACGCTAATGCAGTTAACGCGGACAAAGTTACAACAATCTGTACATATAATATTGAGGTATTGAAATAAGAATATCTCTCTAAGAGTGTAAAATTTAAATAGGAGAAAGTATAGATATTGTATAATTTTATTATTTTTTAATTTTAATTTTTGCTTTATTAAAAATTATCTTTATTTAATTTTTATGTTTATTTTATTTCTTATACATTTTATATTCTGTTTATTAATTTATCTTATTTTTTTTAGTTTTTATTTTTATTCAATTTTTATATTTATTTTATTTTAGTTTTTTATTTTTATTCAGCTTTTATATTTATTTTATTTTAGTTTTTTATATTTATATTTTATTCAGTTTTTACGTTTATATTTTGTTCTAGTTTTTATATATATATATATATATATATATATATAATAGGAGTCATCATAACAATTAATTTAGACATTTATTTAATTTCAACACTTATCTACAGTTACCGTGAATAATACCATCGTTGCAGTAGTAGTAGTAGTAATAATACTTGTTAGTAACTTCAACAATCTATTATGCGCAATAATTTTGGTATTTACAACTAGACTCTGGCTTTAATTTCAAGCGTATAAATTTACCGCCGGCAAGTATATGAATGTAACATAAATTCGCGCGTGTAGATTCACTCGATGCTGTTATCGTCGAGCATATATTATTGTTGTAACTAGCGTTACAACAGATTGAATGCCTGACGGATAGATACTATCGCGTGACAGGCGCCGGCAAACAAAACGACACGGGATCTCCTCGAATGTACAAGCTCAGAAATGTGGAATTATATGGATGTCACGTACGCTCTTCTCGCACAAACCGAAACTGTATGCATGTGCGTGTATGTCTTTTTTACATCGTTCCACGTGTATCGATTACAATCAACACTGATGAGAAAATTTGTTTTATTAACAACGTTGTTATCATTTGATACACGCAAGTCGTTTTTTTTTATCGGATCAACAGTTTATTCGATATGATTTCCTTAAATTATGCAAAATTGATTTATAAGTTTATTATTCAAAATTGATTTAAAAGTTTATTAAATTTAACTGCACGAATTTATGCTATTGCTTTGTGCCAGTCACAAATCTGAAAATTGTTCAATTTATTCTTAAAATGAACGGATCATATCTTCCGGAAAAGATTACGGTGCTTCATGTTTACGAGATATTAAAACGGGACGATTCTGCCATTCACGCATTTTATGAAATCATGAATGCGTTTAGTTCCGGTATGTAACTCTCCAGATTTACCGATATTTTGCATAGCAGATAATAATACAGAGAGAACTGCTCGGAACATATGTTATTGTTGAAAATACGATCGTATCGAGAGATATGTAATAGACTGTCAAGATTCTATGCGCTCCGTTATCTGATTTTGTCTTTCATTATTGAATTATCTTGGCACGAGGCGAACAGCTTTCGCGAGTGTTGTTGTTGTTGCACTGACAATGTGTTGTGCGATTTTATACCGAATAACGCGAGGCGATGTGTCTATTGTAACTTTACATCATCGGCTTAGCTTCAAATTTGATTTATTCGCGGGCTTGCTATCGTGCATGTACGATATAACAAAAATACGTATGTCTTACTGTAATCTTTTTAGTACAACAATGTATGTGTGTGTACATAATATACTTTATTTATTCTTCGATTTCGATATTTTATATTTTTTTGTTATTTTAAACAAATTAACAATGAAATATTTCATTGTCCGCTTATCAGTTTATACACAGTTTGTTATATTATATCTTATTATGAAAATTCTATTTCTCGGTTTGATCGCGAAAATGTGAAGGATATAGGATATCGATATGCTATGGTTCATGCGATGTCTATACTTCTTGTGCTGATCTCACGTTGCCGCGAGCGTTATCTCGTGTCAAGTAAACGATAAAAGATTTCATCATTCACTTTATCGTTCGTAGACACCGTCTGTTTACGTCTTTATTTTTATCGATGGGAAATCTCGAGAAACGGGACTTATGTATATCGTGTCCATCATCGATCATGCGTCCTTATTTCTTCGCGACACGTATACAGCCGCTATATGATCCATATAAAGCTTTCTCGTGAAATAGCATGACACTTCACGCACTGCTTACAAGTCTGGGAATTTTGCTACATACAGATATTTAACAAATTGAGATGTATTCTGAAATAATGAAACGCAAAGTTTGTCGCGATCCCATTTATTAACGTAGACAGCTGCCAGAGTTATTCAAAATAGCTGTGATTGTCTCGAAGATCCTTTCTCCGATTTGATCAAATATTATACGATATTACATCGTGATGTAATAATTTCATTTCAATAATATTTTGTATATGTTACATATATTATACTTTAATTTTTTAATTATTTAACACCTCGTTGCTTTTTTACGCGAAAAAGATATTTTTTAATTTAATTTGTGCACTTAATGGAATTGTATTAATCTAAATTTCATAACACATATCACATATTGCTACAACCATCGGATGAGCAGTATAACACGCGCACATATTTGTCTCCCCAAATTAGCTCCTCCCCATCAGCGTTAAATTAGATCTTATCTGAAAATTAGGTTCTGAAGTCCAAATGGAATTAAGTGCTTAAACTGTTTGGCAGAAAATTAAATTTATATTGGGAGGACTAACTTAACATTAAGCCGACTTAACATTAAACTGACTTAACATTAAGCTGCCCCTTCATATAAAAAAAATATAAATAATACGATAATAAAAAAAACAATGCATATTAATTAGATGCTTTAAGCAACCATTAAGACATATATCTAAAATAAAATAGTATTTAAAAAAATGTTTTTTAAATTTTTTTATTTGCATTTATGTTTTTTTTTTTATATAGGGCAGCTTAGTTTTAAGTCAGTCTCCCTCAATATAAATTTATTTTTCTGCAAAACTCTTTTGAGCATTTAATCAGCACCTAATTTTAAGACAAGTTAGAATTAATTTAGGTGAGGGGAGGATTAACTTAATAGGGGTTCTGATTTGACCGCGAGAATGCGGGATCACATAGTTATATTAAACTTTACATCAAAATTCACGTGTGTACAGACTTTTGAATTTCGATGTATAGTCATGGTTAGTTCGAAAGTTTGAATCCCGTAACGAGGGAAGTTTGATGATATCGTAAAACTCACTTTGTCCTCCGTATGTGTATTCCACATATCCGATCATGCAAAACGCATTTATATTTAGTAAACCTCTTTTCCGAGAACTTGGTAGATATTTATGGGAAGAGGCGTGTATAAATCTCGTTTTCTTTGGTTTACATAACTCGGTAAAAGATCTTCTTTTTCCAATACAAGATATTTTACAATTAATACTCTTACCTTTCTTTCGAATTTTATAGAAAAAGTAAAAAATCCACAGTTTTTGGATCAAATAAATTTAAAGCTGATTTATTTATAAAATTTTTTATAGTCATCCCCGAATGAGTGTAATAATGTATACAACATCGTAAGACTTTATTATATCTAGAAGAATAATAATCATCCTTATAAATGTTTTTCGAAATAATTCTGTGAAAAACACCTGCGTAACTTCTCTATCTTCTGTCTCCGGAGCTATAGAAGTTGAGAATTAAATTATAAAAGTTTTCCGTCTGCACAACTCAGACAAGCGTAACGAATTGTTTCTTCATGCATGAGAGAACAACATTCTTCTCTTTCATAAATTTCGAGACATCTCTTCATTATTAACGTACAACTGCAAAATTGTCGATTTAATACTGCAGTATTACTTCAACATGCAGTATCAGAGAGAAGGAATCTTTTTAAAGAGCGATGAGAGTTCCGCTTTTGAAACATTATTGAAACGAAATCATAACTCAATATGTAATATGTAACGAATGGTGATCAGTGATCCATATCAATAATGCAGCATCCTTACAAACTGGAGGTTCAGAGCGGACGATATAATTCCCGATAGAGAGATTGTATATTTAAATCTCTCCGTACACGTAATTGTACACTATAATAAATTAAAAACTGAGGAGAGAGTCTAGCTAATAATAAGACACCGCGATATTTGCTTTCGGTCTGGCGCGTCCGATTAAAGCGCGAATGTAATCACTAGCCAACAAGTAGAACAGATCGCGCGGAATCAGCCGGAAAGACCGCCAGTAGTAGTCCGTCGTATTTAGTCAGCCGTTTCGGGGGAAGTAGCATTTTTTTTTTTTACGAATCGTAAAGTGAACACGATACATATAAGTGGTGTCCTGAAACTAAAAATGAGATCAAGTTTAATATGTACCTCAAAATCCGAGATAAAAATAATCTAATAATCAAATCTAATAATCCAATAATCAAGTTTCTAGGATTTGAATAATAAACAATATACTCATAAGAAACAATATTCCATATATTGTACTTGCGAAGTAATCGAATCTAGAATAATTATATTCGAATTTTAGATTGAGTATCTGCAAGGTAATTCGAAATAGTACTTATTAGTACTTTCTATCGTAAAGAATCAAATCTTTTACAAGTATTCGAACTCTAAGATAAAAAATATCATAAATAGATTTTTTTATCTTAGAGTTCTAGTACTACTTGTAAAAGATTCGATTTTTTTATGATAAAGTATTATTTCGAACCTTGCAGGTTACAATCTAAAATTCGAATAGAATTGGACATATATATCGAATATATAATTCGAACATATATATATCCCATCGCTACCCAAAACCACCGGATCTTTTCAGTAGCAGATTCTCCAGCGAATTTGAAATCGATTTTTCCTTCGCAAAAATAGCGAGGCAATGGCGACATCAAACTTCCAACTGTTTTCCATAATATATTCTTGTATTTAAGCCTCAAATTAAAATTCTATCTGAAATCAACTGAAGAATATAGTTTTCTCAATTCTTCGACTACACAAAGTTTAATTTGTAAAAAGTACTTCTTCTTCAATCGTTTATAACTCGAAAATTATTTCTTGTTACCCCGACATTCTCGCTGAGGAAAAATCGTCTTAATATTGGCCAGAGAGTCTACGATGAAAAGGACATCTGGTGATTTCAGGACACTCTGTATGTACACGAATTGAGCATCATCAAGTCTGTCTCGGTCGCGCGCCAGAGATATATGCGGAGCGCGCATATACAGTTATTCCGCGAAGAATAGGGGCAGTTGGTATTGATCCGCAACTCCACCCACTCCCTTCCTTGATTTGAGAGAGAAAGAGAGAGAGAGAGAAAGAGAAAGAGAGAGATCCAATTCTACGCTAACGGAAGGGCTGACTCACACTGCTCGCCGCCGCAAGCATCTCTCGACTTGTGCGTGGACTTCCGCGAAAAGCTGCCAGCAATAATAACTGCAATGCCAGTCGCCGCCTTCGCTATTCTCTCTCTCTCTCTCTCTCTCTCTCTCTCTCTCTCTCTCTCTCTCTCTCTCTCTCTCTCTCTCTCTCCCCTTTCTTCCTCCCTTGATGCTTTCCCGCGAGACCTGCTCTGCGCGAATAGCTGCTTAATTAGGTCTGCTAGCGAGGTCTTTTATTCTACGTTGTTACTTGTAATCGACTTTTTTTTTATTCGCCTTCGCTCGCGAAGATGATTCCAACTGTTCTTTCAGCGCGAGATAGATTTCACTACATTTCTTTTTCGGTTTTTCTTTTTAAACCAACATGTTGCTTAAAGTATTTTTTTTCCGACTCATTAAAAGCACAGCTCTGTTATTTCGCGTGACACAAATTCACCTGTGCACTGAAAATGAATTGTTACATTTTCTCTCGTCTCTCTTTTTTTGCTTGTCTGCAAATATATTTTTTTATTTTATTTTTTTTTTTTTTTGTGAAAAAATTCTTACAAATGATGATTATTGTGTGACAGTGTTCTTATGAAAATTATTTCTCTATTTTTTCTGTTTATTCTAGTCTATGACAATTATTTTTTTATTTTTCTATTTGATGTATGTATGTGAGTGTGTAAAATCGTCTAAAAATCGAATAAAATGAAAGAGGTGACATTTCGGTGACTCGCCGGTGTCGTCGGCAGAATCGATAGGTTTACTCTTTCATTGATGTTAGGAAACGGTAATTGACCTCTGTTTTTCCTTTTTCTTCCGCACTACTATTTATTCTATCTCCGCCGATGCATCAACCGCTGCGCGGTTGATGAGAATCGATGGCCTGGGAGCCTTGAACTTTTTCCACTCTATCGCTCACACCACAACACGCACACGATTTTTCTCCTCTCTCTCAATGCCTCACCTGCCAGTGCGCGTGTATGTATTGAATGTCGATTCCAAGTGCCAGTAGATTTTGCCAACCTGACAGCTCGAGGTTGCAACGCGATTGATGGTCGGTTTATTTTAATAAACGCATCGCGGCGTGCATGCATTGTTATTTCAACGCGCGATGCTCGGATAATGGACGAATTAATTGAGGGCAGATTTTGCCGCGGAATTTTCAATACAATATGATATGTCCGAAGAGCGGAATCACTTGTGTCGCGTTATTCGAGCTGTCGTTACACATAACGACTTTATAATTAAAAAAAAAAAAAAAGGAATGACAAGTTTAGATAACGTAGATCAGATTTTATCAGCGCAAGGTCTTGGAAATCTCCAGTTTGTCCAGTTGTAAATATGCAGGCGAGTATCGATACTCGTTCGTCATTATCTGTCAGCGTATCGATGAGGTGCTACAAGAACTGTACTTGTCAGAAAGTTATTGATGTGACTCTCATCACTCTGTGTTTCGACGAGAAATGGTATTGCTTATTCACTGCTTCCTTTGATTCCTTAAGGTAATCTATTCAAATACAGATCTCTTTCTCCTGCACACTTTTAAATTTGGCGATACTTCATCCGTTATATATCGTCCATTCGTGTCAAAAATTTGCCTATCTTCCTCGATATTTTTAAAATAAAATACCTTGTGGAGATTGGAAGTCGCAAACATTTTATTTTTATTTTTTATTTATTTATTACAGTTTTGTTATTTTATTACAGTGAGAAAATAATGAAAGTAAAATTTTAATTAAACAGTTAGCGCTGTTTGTGAAATATTATTGATATTAAAATGAAAATTTATGAGAATATATATAACTATTACAGAATAAATAATACTTGCTAGAAATTACAGCACTGGCCAACGCTTTGACGTGAATGAGATATCTTTATTATGCAATACCAATTATTTTTACATGTACGATGTAAACAGCAAAAAAAAAACAGTGCTCATGGCGGTAATGCAACGTTAATTACGTATACAGGAAACAAATTGCTTCATCACCATATTAAATTATAATTCCCTTTTTACTTGTGGATTTTTCATTCATTTCGTTCGATAACTCGTGTTCTGCATTATGCATCGGTTATAACAGTTGTACATAGCTTATCATTTTCATCATCATCATATATATCGAGTACGAGCATCGCAGGTAAAATATTCTCTCGATGAATATATTTCACATCGTTCGATTTTCCAACTTTTTTTCAGACGCGCTTTTTAATCGCTTTTAAATCTGATGATGCAGTTATATTATAATCTTCACCGAATCAGGAAATCAATATCTCGCACATGTAAATTTACATGAATTTATCGCGATACCATAATAAATTTCCCGATATCCTCTCGTTACAATCTTGTTTTCCCGATCACCGATAACATCTTTAATTTTTATACAATTTTATTATAATTTGTAAAATATACCGTGCGCGCGTCATCTGTGTTATTTTTTATATTTATGTTTTTAATCGTGTTACGAAATACATTTATAAACATGTACTTTGCATATCTACGTTTGAGATATGGAACGTTTTTTTTTACTGTGTTAACGGTATTTTTTCAGTTGTCTCTTCGACGACATAAAATAGGAACCGATTTTTTTATCGATAAAGAGTACAGTTATTTATTAATTAATTATTAAAAATTTGCCTTACACAATTCCAGAATATCGCTTACCAATCTTTTTATTATTTCTAATATAAATGAATATATCATTATCATGAAATTTTTTATTATTTTTAATATAAATAAAAATATCATCATCATCATCATCATCATCCATCATCATCATCATCATCATTATTATGAAATAAATATATAACGCATATCAAAATATTAAAATATATCGGTATTCTCTAATGTTTGAATATTAGTGATTATTCTTCTGAAATCAACTGCGTTTTATTGCCATCAATCCGATGATTCTAACTAAAGGAAGGGAAGGGAAGGCTTGTTATCGGTCGTTCACGCATCGTACCGTCGTTATCGCATGATCGTAGAGACTCTTTAGCAAGACACTCCGCCTGATCGATATTGAGCCTTGACCTTAGCAAGAGTGACCCGAGTGCATCGCTCACGACGAGTGCCATCTAACAATAAGTATCGTGCGCGATGATCACCACGCTTTTGCCTTCGTCATCTAACCTTTATCCTCGTACGTAAATTGTATTTCGAAGAGAGAGTGGTCGTGAAAGAGATTGGTGGTCTATTCTTGATTGGACCTCGTGATTCCGTCTCGTCTCGAAAATTGCGCGAGAATCGAGTTTTAGAGAAATATAAAGTTTTTTAATCGCGGAAATTAGAGCCAGCTGCTTGAAAAATTACCTCATTTTACGCGGCTTCAAAGCGCCGAGGATGGGTAATTTTCGCCGTATCTGCCAACGACTATAAGTGCTAAATAATAAAATACCGCTGTGCAGTAAGCGCGAGCCGAATTTAACACTGCGAGACACGCTTGTATCGACTAACCGTCAGCTGAAGCGTGTGCTCGACTGTGTTTTCAAATCTGCGAGAACGTTTGCGCATGTAAAATTTGCAGACTTTAAGAGCAATCTACTGGGCAACGAATATACAGGGTGAGATAGTTGAAATTATCGCCTTGATTTACGTCAATATTTATTTTTACGTTATCTTGTTCTTTTTCCAAACAATCAACGAAATCTGACCATAACAATCGATAATCGCATTCCGAAAAATATATATTACAATCCTGCTATAAAGAAAAATTCTATTTAAAAAACCTTCAAAATTTCTCTACTTAAAAGGATTTTATTTCATCCATTTTATGTTTCTCTTAAAACCATGCAACTTTAATTTAACCCATTTTTCTCTATCGATAATAACATTGATGTATATCAAGATAATTTTTTAAGTGTCCCACCTTGTATATGAAATTGTTAGATATATAAAGATATGATTCAAAGATATATGAATTAACTAATTAAAAATATAAATTGACGCGTGAAAAGATATATTCCTTTTTAATATTTGGATGTAATCGAGAAATTTTCATTAACAAGATGCAAGTTTGACTACTGAATATATCTCATAGTTGGCAAGCTTAAACTGTACCATCATGCATATAATGCTTCTTAGCATTCGCCGAAGCATCATTCATTACGCGTCGCGTTATCACCGAACCGCCGGTAATTGAATGTTTCATTATCGTAACGAACGGCGGTCAACATGGGTACGCGCGTTGAATATGAAATCAAGCTTAAAGACTAATTATCACGACACCTAGAACGGAAAGATAAACCGCGCTACATGCATTAAACTCAAACAAAAAGGATGTGAGTTTCGATTCTTCCTCGATCGATTCTCGATCTATGGTTAACTTGATTATCCGGCAACGATTAATGGTAGCAACGATCAGTCAAATATAAGCAGCTAACTACGCAGAATATCATATAGTGTTATAAATTATATTATATAGTGTTATAAATTAATTATCGTTTAATCGACTCTATCGTGCTCGCAAGTACAACAACACGTAATTTGCTTCGAAACTCGATATCGCGTGCATAAAGTTTCTCAATGAATTCCACTGGTGATGATACCGCAAATTTCTCAAACTTCGAAGGTCAACATGATGTCGCCGGGCATTTTGGTGCTATTATATTAGCGTAAAAAATATTATCTTACTCGATATATTCGAGATCTTAAAAAAATCATTCGCGCCGATGTCTTCGACAGTAACAGAGATAGGAGAGAACGTAATAGAGAAATCAATAATCTTCTACTTAATTCGAGGCGAACTCAGATGTGATCTGTCAAGATATTATTCACACTTTACATATTTGAGTCTATAGGATCATTAGCGATGGGATTAAGTATCTTACAAGTATGTTCGAGCTTGTTTGCATGGTTTCGAATTCTCTATGATTACTTCGAAAAAAAAAAGTTTAAGTACTTATTGAACTTGATCCCATCCCTAAGGATCATTTGAAAGATCCTATTGTATTCTATTCAGAAGTCAAACTTTTATCGAACGTCAAAGAATTCCTATCGCCGCGATCTGAACGACGAGGAAGCGTATAAGGACTCGTATCTCTAATCGAGAAGCAAGGAATTTCGATTCCTTTATAGAGATATCAACGCGGAAGTCGAAGCGCCCAAGTTCTTGAAAATACGCGAATGGGAATACGTTAGTTCGATTATATCGCTTTGCAGTCGCTTTGCAGTCGATTCCGCGTTAATCGAGATCGAAAGTTTTCTCATTTTCCTACGTCGCGAATACGCAGCACGGACAAACTCGCTCTAAACCGAGTTCAATTATCTCTTTCCTGCTGCTGCTGCCGCATCGGGAAGATGGATTATTTCGTAGATTTAACGGCGGAATCCATACACGAGTCAGGTGAATCGTAAGATCAGTGGAGACGTTGATAAACTTGTTCACAAGATCTTTTTTTTTTTTTTTGCAAATTTACTTTGTCTGTTACTTGATGAGAGAGAGAGAGAATTAATTTTTTATATATATTATATTTTATATATTATTTTATATATTATTTTTTATATATTTTTATATATTGTATTAATTTTATATATTATTATTTATATCATAATTGCCATTTTTTATTAAAATCTATTTATTTGAAAAATATTTTTATTTAAAATGTTTAAGAAACAAATTAATGATAAAGGGAACTTTCGCAATGACAAAGAGAAATTTCGAGAAAATTCTGGAGATGCTAGGAAAAACTTTGTCACAAATCGGATGCTTCGTAATATTTTAATAATTTCTTAGCTAAAATGAGAGAGAGAGAGAGAGAGAGAGAGAGAGAGAGAGAGAGAGAGAGAGAGAGAGAGAGAGAGAGAGAGAAGAGAGAGAATTTTTTTATATATTGAGGATTACCATTTCTTATTAAAAACTATTTACTTAAAAAATATATTTATTATGTAAAATGTTTAAGAAACAAATTAATGATAAAAGAGACTTTCGTAACGATAAAAAGAAAATTCTGGAGACGCTAGGAAAAACTTTGTTTGCCGTAAATAGAGTACTTCGTAATATTTCAATGATTTCTCAGCTAAAATGAGAGAGGATTATCTTGCCACCGCAATTTTAGAATATTATATCGCGGTGCAAATTCCTTGTCGACTCCTTTTAAGAGGGAGACATCGTAAAGATGGCTACTTTCCGCCTCCTATATATTATTTCTCATTTCCCTGCTCGTTTCTCAGCTCGATGGATTTTTTCGCTGAAATGTATAATGTCCGCGAGTAATCTACTATTTACGCGGGCAGTTTAGTACCACTTTAATGTAGCACCTCTCATGTAGTTTCCCGGCATTGTATCAACAATCATTCTGAACCTGATCGAACGCGCGTCATCGACATTTAGTTTTTGCGTTGGAATATTTATAAATAGCTACGTGTACGATTTTGCAGTTAATTGAAAAAAAATTGTAGAATTAAATTACGAGTTTTTCTATGATCTTATTATATGAAGAAATATCATAAAATACATATTTTTTGATAATTTTTATTATTTAAAATTTAATTCCTCTTATTTAATTATGATTTTTATCATACTCTCTTTATAATGTTTTTATTTTTTTGCAACGAAAATGATTTCTATGATGATTACACTAAGCAGCAAATTCGACGGACGTATTTATTAACATCCGTCATTCGCAGATTGCGAGAGATCGGGAGAGAAAGCGCCGTAGTCATAGCTAATCACAGAACACTCGATAATTAAGTTTTTGTGTCAAATAAAATCGATACGCTTGCAAACTCAAAGCGGACAGGCAGTTCTGCCGAAAGGTCAACTCGTCGACAATTTACATCCGTAAACTCGTTTTACCTCTCGCCACTGTCTCTTTCGTCGCTTCACACGTGCTGAATAATGTCACTCTAAATGTGGAGCCGCACGAGAGAGAGAAAAAGAGTTTGATTGCGAGTCTACGAATATTTTTGATGAATAATTTATAAAATGTTTGCATGCGCTCTCTCTCTCTCTCTCTCTCTCTCTCTCTCTCTCTCTCTCTCTAGGTATATTCGTTGAAAGATACACAACGCGAACGCCTTTTTCGGAAATATTTATACACGTTGCCAATAGAAAAATTTCTCGTCGCATCTGGAATTCAATTACGTCGACTCAATACAATTTCCTCGTCGCAGACTATTGCATTCCTCGTCTTGATCGATGCGCACCGTTTCTTAAATTTTTGCAAATTCGTATTATAAAACAATTTCTCGCCTAATTTTTCTTTTATTATGTTTTCTCTGCAACGTTACAATCTGTCCAATTACAATAAGTAACTCCAATGAGTGACTACTCAACCCTAAGTGAATTTAAAGAGAATTTAATCCATTGATTAATATTCTGTGATTGATGTCGGATCCTGGTGAATTTTATAATCTAGTGGGTAATATCAAAATATTCTGTCTTTTGAGTCTCTTGAATTTGAACATTTTGTATCGCTGGTTAATATTTTAAACGCAAATACGTTTCGGTGATCATGTAGCTTTTTTTGGTATCTTTCGCTATACGAGTTGACCTCTTTTTTTTTTACAGTATTAATTTTTAGATCGTTCTAATAATTTTTGTTCGAAGACGTTCTAAGATTTCGATATTACTATTGCTGGCTATATTCCACAACTGAATATCATAGATCCATACTAGTTTGAGGATTGTTTTATAAATTGCTATTTTATTATCAGTTGATATCTCGTCTAATTAAATTTAAGGTAGAATTACATGATACGTACGAACTCCTTTATCGGTCTTTTTTTTTTCTTTTTAAATACATCCAATCGTCGATATTTTTTAATGCTCGCTCGACATAAATCGTATTGGACGGGACCTCTTTCGCCGATTGCTCTCTCGCGTGCCAAGTCGATCGATTCGTTACGCGGTGCAAAGTCAAAAGTGTTGCCGACCATTACGGCGGCGTATCAATGTATAGTATATGAACGCGCGTCTCCTTTTTTCCATTAAAAGCGCCCGACGAGCCACGAGCCGTCCGTGTCGAGGCGCAAATGTGAGCGCGTCCCAGTTTGCCGTTCGCTTGTATAACACGACTTTGCGGGCTGTAAAGGTTTTTCCGTGTCGCGTGTAGGTTCCCTTCGCGGTCTAGTATCCATCGTGTGTGTGACAGATGTCTCGTAAGGGAAAGGGTCGTCTTTCGCATGCGCAGCCTTGAACTTGAAAACGCGAGACGATCTTTCAGGAGCCGTTCTCTCTTGCTTTTATTTCGCGGAACACTCTCGACGGGCTATCGTTTAATATTAAATACGCGTTGACGTAGGATATGTAATTTTAGACTAATATATGCGACGGGTAATTGTTACGCGGTGAGTAATAACGAATTTAATTTATTTCCGAACTGAATGCGATATCAAAATTTATAGAAACGAGTAATATCGATAGGTTGAAATTTATGCATCGATGTACATATAACAAGATAGTTCACAGAACATTTTCGATTCTTAGTGGCATATTTTTGGTATATGTCACAATCTGATTCACTGGACATGCGTTGTTAATCAACATAGCTTCTATTACTAACAGGATACAGAGAATATGCGGATGCACATTTGTATTCACTTCCGGCGATGCTCTCTTTGGCCGTATATAAACTGATTATTCCAGCCTACACGTATTTCCATTCTGATAGACAAATATCTCGTTGCGATCCTATATATGTAGTTAGATATTCAATTAATATCTGAGTACCGACATAGACCCCGCAGACTCATTTGGAGGAAACATATGTGGTCCAAGAGAGAAAATAGCTCGACACACAATTAAGAAACATGTACTGGCTAACAGGAAGGAAATCTAATCTGTCAGTTGATAACAAAATAGCAATTTAGCCAGCAGTAGTAATATCGAAATCTTAGAACATTTCCAAACAAAAACTATTAGCACCATGCTAGACATACCATATTACATAAATAACAAATACATCCTCAACGATCTAAAAATTATTGTAAAAAAAGAGGTCAACACGTATAGCGAAAGATACCAAAAAGGCTACATGATCACCGAAATATATTTACGTCTAAACTATTAATCAACGATACAAAATGTTCAAATTCAAGAGACTCAAAAGACAGAATATTTTGACACTACTCACTAGATTATAAGATTCATCAGGATCCGACATCAATCAGAATATTAATCAATGGATTAAATTCTCTTTAAATTCACTTAGAGCTAAGTAGTCACTCATTGGAGTTACTTATAGTAATTAAACAGATTTTAACGTTGCAGAGACGACATAATAAAAAAAAAGATATTCAATTGTGCGCATCTCTCTCAGATTATTTATTTTTATTTATTCGGAGAAAATTTGAATTAAAGATATATTAGGATATATTACTTTTTTATCTCGCATTTTTTTTCTTAGAATATATTTTATATTTTACTACATACACACATACACATGGAAATGTACAGGAACAAATGAACAAACGGGCATAGAGGAATGTGTGATATAATCAAGAAGAAAGTTGCGAATTTCTTTAGCGGGCAAATTGCATTTGCGCTGTAAATTTGTATACAAGGACCAACCAGTGATGAACGAGAGCACACATCTCGTTATCAAGAATATTCCGAATTTAACTTTGGCCGCAAATAGCAACGACCATTAGAGACCGTGCCTACGTTGTTGGGAATTTGCTCCGGTACGAGCGTGCAGTTTTAATGACATTACGGCGAGATCGTGTCTGCCCTTCGTGAGATAATGTAGCACGTGGTACATACATGCGTTTCGCATCCTCTTTCATTAAACCTACTTACGGCAAACAATGGAAAGGTTGACTTTGTTTATTCGAGTAAAATTTAAAAGCCCGTTATTTGAACGTAAAATGTACTTTTCCGCGATATAAGTTGCATTGCTCTTTCTCTGACGCTTTATAATTTATTCGCTTTTGAAATTCAAATTTTTCAGATTGCCAAGTTTGTGTGCAAAGGCTCGGGAATCGTTATCATCCGATGAGTTAGAGCCATATGGCTTAAATTTTCGCTAAGAACAGTTAATTTCGTATTCGATTTAAAGTACACCGATCAGATCGTCGTGTTCCTCGAGGGATGAATCCTCTTGGATCGAGATTGGCAATTTCCACCTCTATCATGAGCGTAATACTAACTTCTCTACATCCTTTAATAACTGTAATAATAACTTCTGTTTCTACGGCGCGTATATATGTATGAGATTCGGGACAGAGATTTAGTTTCAGACGAAAAACGCAGAATATCATTACATTGTATCATCCTACTCGAAAGGGTTAAGTCGTAATCGTAGGAAGAATAGCAGAACTGAAGCTCGTAGAAACAAAGAGGGATCAGAAACGAGGCCGCGCAAACATAGCGAGTATCGACCGCCGCGTAGGACACCCCTTTCGACCTATACAAGGTGCTAACATAGGGGATTAGGTTGATTAAGGGGCTAGGATGTTCAGGATGTAGTTAATAAATTTTTGTACAAACGTTAAAAATTATCCAAACAGTGTTATCGTGTTTTGCACGAAAATTATTAAGCGAGATTAAAAATTCATATTCAAAGCGCTATCATTAATCTCGAGGAGAGTATTGTTATTATCGGAAACTATTATCGGAAACTCACCTGGAGGGATTGCTAATCGTCGTTATCGATATTCCTATGGAGAGTACCAGCTGTCATTATTAATTGTAAGGAAAATATTGATTGTTACACAATTTAACAAAAAAGAAGAAAATAAACACAAAGAATCATTTCCCGCAGGTTTTTGATACGATTCCTTCGATTTCTTCAAGTTTTGTTGCAATCATACATTATTAAATATGTTAATAATGTAATCTACCAAATATTGTATTTTTCAATATATTTATTCAAATTTAGGGGATTTTTAAGTTGCTGAGTACGAAACCGGTATTAAAATTAACGAATTTAAAACAGCGAAATTAATAGCGGATGTTGAAAAATTTGAGAAACTGTCAGAAATTTTTTATTTATTTCGCCATTTTTAATTTATCATTTTCTTTTACATCAGATATTTAGTGACCTGGAAAATCCTTAAATTTGAATAAACATATTGAAAAATATATTTGGTAGATTCTCAAGAACTTAATTCACAACTTTTTTAATAGAGTCTATGTATATTTAATCATAAATCTTGCATTATTTATAATTAATATAACAAATTCTTTTTGAAGATTAAAAATTCTAACGATATATTTAATTTTTATTGCAACAAAATTTCTTCAATCCTTTACATGCGATAGTTATAACATGATAAGATACATTAAAATAATTCTTTTTCGAAATTTTACCAAAAATTGTGACGTAGAGTAATTTGAGTAATTTTTTCTTGTGTTTGAAAAAAACTTATTTTTTTGTTAAATTGTGTAATCGCGTTATCAATATTCATATTAAGAGTACCAACTGCCATCATTAATTGTAAAAAAATATTAACTATTATTTTTTGGGGGAAAATACTAATTACTGTCAGATTACTCACGAAGAGTTGTTTGCCATTATTAGAGAATACTGGCCATATATTTTGCTATTACTATTTTTATTCGAAGAATAATATCGTTCTCATAAACTCGGCCGACGCGAACAAGGTAGACGCGATGCGTGTGCATCATCGATGTGCAATTTCTACGGTGCTTCATACACGAAATGTCACACGCAGACTCTTTGGCGGTGACGCTCGATCGATATATTATGCAAATATGCGGGAATTATACCGGACGGTTATACATCCAGTAATACCAGGATCATTTACCTTATCTCGCGTTCAGATTGTCTCTTATAATCTGGTCGATATCGTCAGGAAGATCGATATGTGCACAGCTGTAATCGCCCAAAATTTTTTTAAAGAATATACATTTTTGCTCTTTTTATATCGATTATATTTTATTTTTTATTAATAAAATCATTAGTCGTTCGCAGAATTTTCTTGTCCGCGCAGACTAGAAAAATCTATTCTATATTTCGCGCGTATCAATTGTATGAACTCGTTTTCACTAAAAGATCCCCTAAAGGGGATGTCTGCTTTCCGCGTGGTTCGTAATGGATAATAAGTAACAAACATTCGACGTTAAGACCGGATCGAGGGTATACTGACAGGATACGTATTATATTTCGCGGAATTGTAATTTATAATCCTCTCGCGCGACAGTCTTGCGCGGCGTTTTGTCCAGAGATAGATACGCGCTTGAATTAATTACACGATCCTCGGCGAAGTTCGGTGACGAAAATCGTTTGTAGTTCGTAGTGCGGTGTTGCAAATCAGAGTACCGCTCGTTAACTCGCGAGTTTAATTCATACGGGTGTAATTTGGAACTACGTATGTATATCACGTCTTTGCGTTATATATATATTTAATATATATATGTCTCACAGGACATTATCTTTCTATCGCATCAAATAATTTAATGACGCGTGATTTGACAGACTTGGAGTTAAATAGGATTATGTCCAAATAATTAGAAATATGTTGCATAATTGAGTATTGATATTGATATTAAATGACTGACTGATTAAGATATTGACGTCAATTTTTTTTTAATTAATAAATTGAGGTAAAAGAATACATTATAATATGCAAATAATTGAATTATTATATGTAATTTGCAACTAGCAGCTACATATTTTTTTTTTTAAACAACTGTGTGTTTTCTTTACACTAATTGATTCATTCTCATTATTTTGTGCATAAAAGTATTGAGATAAGATCATCGAAAAATTAATATTTTACGAGATATTTTATAGTTTATGTAAAATTATGTTACATTAGTACAAAAATACAAAATATCTCGTAAACTTTTTACTTTTTCGCCATCCTATCCTTATAACTTTTTATGCCAAATATTGCGAGGAATCGATTTACATAAAAAAAAAATTAGGTTGACCTTCAAATTGAAAAATAACCTTAGTTGAAATTCAAAATTATAAACTTTTTTCCCCTCGAAATCTTTCAACTTTTGTATGAAATATTTTCTCGTTACAGCCATAGTTTCAACAATATTCGACTATATGTATTAATTAAAATGAAACACCCTGTGTGTGTGTGTGTGTGTGTGTGTGTGTGTGTGTGTGTGTGTGTGTGTGTGTAGTGTGTCTCTTTTTTATATCTTAATTTCTACAACGAGATAAAAATCCAATCTTTTGCATCGCAGCTACTGTACAAAGCGCACCTAATATTTAACAATTCTACGCTTGTTCAGACCGCCGAAGTTGAGCTATCATCGCGATCTCTACAGCAAGTATGTAGCTCACTCCTAGCATATAGCCGTACATTATTCTGAGAAATAAAATAATTCGCGATAGCGATCGCACGGCCGGCACGAATTTTATGGTGGCGCACTTTCGACGCTCGCCGACGTAAACGTCAAATTGCAGGCACGTGCCCTGAAAATAACTCTGCGTGATTCACGGTCGACTCTCCCTTCTACGTCGTTCCGGTGCGATATACATAATTATCGCGTCGTCTATCTTCGCGCGCGACACGTGCTTTGAGAGAAGGCGCGAGCTTGAGGCATGAAGCACGCACACGTCGCTTTCGTCGAGATGGATTCGAAAGCGGTTTTTTTTTTTTTTTTCCCCCCGAAAGATGAGACGCGGAAAATAAGCGACGAGTATCCACTTTGGCCGAGGTACTTAGCGCGGTCCGCATTTTGACGAGCGAGGGTGCATGTTGCCGAGGAAGGGCGAAGGGGAGATTAAGGGGGAGGTTAGTCATGACGTCACCCAGCTGTAATCATCTGGGTCAGGACAGAATCTGACCTACTTGGCCCCCTTCCCTCTCCCCCTCAACGGGGACCCCTCATGAATACGTACGCAACTTTTGTATGCCGTGCGTGTTATACCTTTTCAACGCGATCTATCGATACGCTTGAAATTTCCTGATCGTATTTTGATATGACCGCAATATACTCTCCTTTGGTAATTTTATAATCCACGTACAGACGTGTATGCACTAGTGATGGGATTAAGTATCTTGCAAGTAGGTTCGAATTTGTTTGCAACTCTCTATGATTATATCGAAAAAAAAAAGAAAAAAACGATACTTCCAGATAGACTCGAACCCGAACGAGATAGGTCGAACCTTCTACAAGTACCTCGAAGCACAAGAGCAGTATACTTCCAAGTATATTCGAATCTTGATCAAATATGCACTCCATGAAATATTGGAAATGAGTGCAATAGGTTCCGCAAAAACACATACCAAAGTTTCAAATATATGTTGCATTCCTTTTTTCGCTTATGTCGCCTCTTTTATTGAATAGAGTAGGAACGAGATATTTCAAGATACATGCGAGAATTTTAAACGTACGTTATCATTTTTAAATTTATAATCACTTTTCGTCTACGGGAATACGTGCGAGAAATTCAAACGCATCGCGCGAGTTATTTAAATTAATCTTCGCGCGTTACGGGGAGAAAATAAAAAAAAAATTTAACACTCTTTTTGAGTACGTGCCAAAGTTTTAAGTCGTACTTTTTTACGATTATGTTGCGCCGCGGGACCATCCTCGGGAGCGCAAAAAACCGTTGTCGTCGTCGTCGACGTCGTCGTCGTCGATTCATCGATTTCATGCTAATAGGACGACGTAATCTCACCGCGGCAGCGCCTGCTGCAATTCAACCGAGTTTTATAATAGCGCGAGCGCATCGATTCGAGCATGCTGCTACTTTGATTTTGCCCCACGAGAGAAAGGGAGACAGCGCAAATTATTTTTCCGTCTCTCGCGCCGCATTTTTTTTCTCCTCTTCCGTCTTTGATTCCGCCACTGTCAGTCTCGTGCGTTCGTGCAATCATTTATTTAAAAAAAAATCGCGGTTGTGAGGTTGATCGCGATGTCATTTAACACGTTTTTGATGTCATAGTGAAGGGCGTTAAAAAGATATACATCGACACATATATATGAAAAAAATGTTACGTAAATTTTATACGTGTATTCTTGTTTTTGTTGAATACAATAAAAACTTTTTTATTCGTCTAAAGTGGCGGAAAAGTGCTTAAATTTTTTTTAAAAAGTATTAGAATTAATACTTTTTTAATAGTAATGTGTCACAACAATTTTATCTTTATTATTTAATAATTTGTATTATAGTTTATTTCTATAATTTGTTTTCATTAACAATTAAGAAAACATCTCAAAATTAAACACCTTAGAAATGCTAAATCTAGCATGAAAAAATAATACTATTATATACATATACATATATAGCAGAGAAATGAAAATAGAATGAAGATAAAATGAAGATAAATATATAGCAGAGATGAAAATAAAAAAAGATTTTTCACTGGGAGAATCTTAAGTTTCCTCTGCTAATAGTCGCGTACGCATTTATACAGTTATAAAGATCTTAAAATTTGAATATCCACATCTATTAGTCTGGAGGTTCCATTAATGGAAAACTTCTTATAAAAGATTTATTTAAATTTAAATTGTCTCCTCTGATGAATAAATTTACAAATTTACCATATTAAATATAATATAATAAGCCTCCAGGCGCGAATATTTATTTTAGAAAATTTAACGCATTATTTAGTAAATCTTTCACGAGTCCACTGCTAGCTTTTTTAATATTCTTATAACTAAACTAAATGTATGCAACATCCGATAAGATTTATAGATTCTTTCAATAAGAAAATTAGCTATTTTTATTAATTTTTATTTGTCATATTGATGTTTCCATGTTAGATTTGGTATTTCTGAAATATTTAATTTTGAAGTGTTTTTTTCATGATTTCAATGAAGAAGGTTATAAGAATAAATGATAATAAAAATAATTAAATAATTGGAATAAATTTGTTCACCGTATTAAAAAAGATTTATTTTGATCTCTTTAAAACACGAATTTTAACCATTTTAGACGGAGAAAAATGAATTACCATTATATTTAGCGTACTCAAAAAAGATATTAAATTATATACTAAATTAATATAATTTACTTTACATAATATATTTTTTAGTAGAAATCAGCCTTTATGGCCATCGTTCTTTATAGATTCCTCCAACAAATTATAAAAATTTCTAGATCTAATGTACATATTTATATTTTAGAAAATATATTAATTGAATGCTTTGCACGATAACGTTTGAGAGAGAAGGTATTTTGCCGATCACAAAATATTTGATTAAGTTTTGCCACACCTCGCGCCTATTAATGTATGTGTATTAACACTTGATGAAGACTAAAGTGTCTAACCCTTTTTTTAGCCGCACATTAAACTGCAGTTAGAGGCTCCAATCGATCGTTATCGCCGGGAAAACGTGTTATAACGCTGTTTTTTTTTTATCCTCGGCACAAGATCCAGAACGATATTGGCAACATTTCCGAGAGCAAAACTTTCGAACTCAAATGGTATCGTTATTTAAACTGCCGTGAGGGAAACCGTCTCTCATTTCTTGCGAGTCACTATCGCGTTCAAAGCGCGCTTCCGCGCTTTGCTTACGCTCGGAATAATCTGACCTTTAGACAAACGTTCCCCGTGGAACACCTTGAAGAGCGTTTCTTGCAGAGAACACTTCGCGAAGGTCACGATTATTGCGATATCATGTTCAGGTGCGCGATGTTGTCTCTAGAATTTTCTCATTGCTGCTTCTCCCACTGGTTGAGAATTTAATGAGCTGCGCCGGATCGGCGCGATTACCATCGGACTAATTAAAAGAGAAACTACTTCGAACTGACTTTATGCCTTTGTCGCTTTTTCCCGCCGACGCGATTCCGCGAAAGACGTCGTCTCGTTTCCGGAACAGGAAATACCTTTGACGGTTTTATCCGGCTCTATCGAGTCATCGGTCAGCCATTAACATTTAAATTCTCAATTAGGGATGGGATCAAGTTCAATATGTACTTAAAAAATCATCAGAGTCGAATCCAATAATCAAGTTTTATTTTCTAAAATTCGAATAATATTCGTGAGAAATAATATTTCATATATTGTGCTCGCGAAGTAATCAAATCTAGAACAGTTATATTCGAATTTTAGATTGAGTTCCTGCAAGGTTTTCGAAATGGTACTCATACTTTCGTAAAGAATTCAATCTTTTACAAGTAGTACTCGAACTCTAAGATAAAAAAAAATCGCTGGTCTCAATGTGGCGTGATGATGCATAACGTAAGAGCTTTCACGAGGGATGACGTATTTTATCGAATGCGTCTATGCATCTTGTATTGGAATTATTTGCGATATATCGAACGCACACGTGCGAGAGAACACGAATTTTCTTGAAGGATCGTTTCTTTTGATATTTTTTTTTACATTCTTATCATTTTGCATAATCGTGAGAATTTATCGTTTTAGACGAAGACGCCGATGGCATATAATAGAGGAGTCGAACGATTTCTCTTTCTTCGACGAGGAATAAAACTCTTCCTCTCTCGCTACTAGTTTGCATTAATTCAAGTATGCACCGAGAGACTTTCATGTTCTCTCGACTTTATTTCTATCGAAAATCCTCATGAATGAAAGACGGAATAAAATTGATAACGTTTCCCTTTTAAGTCACTCTCTTTTTACATAATCTTCTATATAATATTTCTACTTAAGTTAAAAAAAAATGAAATTTGTTTATCCGAAATTTTAATCTATGAAAAGTATTATCATTTAATAAGCTAAAATTTGTATGTATCGTTTTCTTCTGTTTCTACGATAACATCGAATAATCGATCGTAACATTGAAATTCACCGCAGCAAACGCGCGGCTTTTCGCGGATATCGCGCAGTTATACGTAAAGCCTCCCTTATTTCGGTGGAAGATTAGGTAGTGCACTTTGATGGTATTTTATTTAAATAGATACAGACAGAGACGGACTTAACAACCGCGAAGTAGCAGTTGAGATTTCGCTGTCATCGGTTCTGGGAATTCAGCTGTTTGACAGAATCTAACAAACAGATACACCCTTGTTATTACATAAGCTTCGACCTCGTGTTCCAGTAATTAGTTGTTATATGGTGCAGGACTGCTAATCTACAATTAAACGGAGAAACGTTTAATATTACAAACGTTCTGCGGACCGCTGATAATAATAGCTATCAGAGATCTTGTGATATATTTGCAAATGCGCGAACAAATCTCGTTTGCTGAGAAATGAATATAATCGATAAAATAAAATTTATCAGACAAACTTTTATTCGCGTGCAAAAGTTTTATTCTACAATTTTTTTTTTTTTTTTAAGAGTAACGATATATTGAAGAATTAATAAAAGTGAAGTGTTTTTTGCAATACACATAAATTTCACTGAATTTATGATATGTAGAACATTTTAAAACCTCGATTTTTTAACAATTTTTTAAAAATGAATATTGTATAAATTTTTATAAAGATCGCACGTGATAGACTTTGACTTTTGTTCTCGCGCCGTATGCATATTTACCTGCGTTTTCACAAATCCGAGCTTAACCTTTAGTGGTATAATCCTCAAATAAAGCTGTTTTGTTTACTATTGACCAACGATTTACGCTTTCGCGGGTAACCAGTACAATGTAAAAAAAGTGTAAAAAAGAAAACACTCTGTGCGGCTGTTTATTTAAAGTAAATTATTTAAATAAATTACCAATTTTATTTTATCGTAGGGAAACAAAGCTCCCGCAATATTTTTTGCTTACGCCGGAAAAAATGCACGTTCGAGATAGGTTGAACCAAAAAAGCTCAGGACTCGAGTAGTCGACGTGATTGACTCCAGAGAGAGAGAGAGAGAGAGAGAGAGAGAGAGAGAGAGAGAGAGAGAGAGAGAGAGAGAGAGAGAGAGAGAGAGAGAGAGAGAGATGTAGAGCGATGGAGTTAATAGAGGAAAGCTAAAGAGAGATAGTTATGTGTGTAACGAGTCTAGGAAACTTCCACTGTAAACTAGCCGAGACGAGATGTGGTTTTCTCGTTAACTGCCCTTTATACACCATGCTTGCGGAACACTAAGCGTGTTTCGTGCCTGATGCATACTCGTCGGGGGAATTTGAGATCAATTGTAACTAGAGACAAATGTGCGTATTTACAACACTCTCGAAGCTATTCTGCAAAACATGAAAATTCCGATAGAAGAAGAGCGATATTAAATTTTATGGAAATTAATCTCTAAATTCATTATTTCTGACAGAATAGTTAATATTTCGTTAACCATTCTGTGTATTAAAAAATCAATGACAAATTAATAAAATCGACACATTATTCATCATATACTCGAGTTTGATATAATTAAGCTAACGAGCTCCGAATTATACAGGCACGCAGGTGCGAATAAATGTATCCGCAGTTAGATGAATCTCGTCAAGAAACGATCGCGAGACATCTTAATAATTATACGAGAAACTAGGTGGTCTTGCGCGTGTCTCTAATTGCACAGAGCAACTGAAACAAGCAACTGATCCTAATGAGCAAAACTTGCCGATAAACAGGAGCGTGAAATCGTAATTGCGCTTGACCTTGCATCTTCACCCTTCGAAGGCGGACGCATCGAGAAAGTTTCCTGTCATTGCAACATATGTATGTTCCTGAACTTACATATCAAAACTATATCTTTCTTCAAACAAGAGGCGTAGCGTTTTATCAAATAAATATTGGGTTTTTACACAGAAACTTTATTCTGTGTTTGAACGTGAAATTTTTTTTTTCCAAAAAATTGCCTTAGACGCGAAGCAGCGACGGAGAGAAGTTTTTTTCAATGAAATTAACATTTTCCTCGTTCGCGCAAATGAGGAAAACCGTGACACGCTCCGACCTCGTTTTTTCCCTCAGACTAATTTGTCGCTCGTGCGACACGGAAGGAGAGTTGGAATTTTCCCTTCTACGAGTCCCCTCGTCGCTTTCCTCGCCGACCGCGCTGATGATTGTGTTTTTGATCCCCTATCGTGGAACGAAACAAATTGTCCTGCGTTCGTTGCGGCACATGACGAAGGACAAACGTTATTTCCCCGTAGGTCGTGCCACGTGGAGAATGATCAATGCTCCTGGTAACATGGCCGATTGTGGTTATTACGTCCTTTACGAAATTTTTATAGTGCACCAAAGAGCCGGTGGGATACGAATGACGCGAATGGATACTTTGATACAATATATCGCGACACGCGCGTATGCGAGAGTCTCGTTCCAGAAAGTTGAGCAAGCATTGCCATGTACAGGAAATTTCAAAAATTTCATTGCGTCCAACGGATAATCGAGTTTTCTCCCCGCGTGGTTAATGGATCGCCAACAGCGTTGAACGATTTCCCTCAACCCGAAAAATTCAACAGATTTACAAGTGTTATTCCCACGCAGAATAATATCGTGTGACATTTGTTTCTTTAGCGTCGAGTTTGGAAAATCTTAATAAAACCGAAATATATGTACACTGATATTTTATATAAACTACTTGAATATATACTAAATATTTTAATATCCTAATAAACCAAAAAAAGAAAATGTACTAATATATTTCATTTAGATTTGCCGCCGAACGCCTTCACGATAAATAATTCTCATCTACTCAGAACGTACATCTGGCGATGAATGTGCTTTGCCGATTCTGCGCGATTGTTCAATAATTTGCCGAACCGTATACAAACAATTTATGCTACATTATACCATTATAGGTGCTAAAGTTCTACAATAGCGAGATTTGCTTGTTATTTGAATTTTACATTCAGCCCTTTTCCCCTGCTGTACCATTATTCCTCCAATAATGATATTGTATACGAAAAAGTATCGAGAAAAAGAGAGAGAAAGATAAAGTGCGCGCTCTACAACTAGCTCGGTGATAAAATCGCGTGATGCAACACGTCGAGGAAACAAAGGCAAGCGAGGAACCAGCACGTTGTTGGGCCGAAAGTTTCGTCTGGAAACGCGGAATAATCGAGTTTTGGTCGCGCTTAATGGATCGCCGATACCATTAATTAGCGTTGCAGTTTCTCCTTCAAGGGCTCGTCTATTCAGTCGCGCGGACAATGATAGAACGCGCTCTCTCTCTCTCTCTCGAGGAGAGACATATTTACCGCCCGCAATAAATCTACCGTCGTTGAGAGGGTTGATGTTGGGGGCAAATATTCGCGGGACGACGTTTAATAAAGTAATAATTTATACAAACTTGATTAACTGTACCTTAGATGCGCTACGAAAATTTCCACGCGAAACCTCTCTCAATTATTCGGGTTGCTTGCTAATTAATTTTCTAATTAAGGTATCCGAGTAACGTATACATCTCGAAATCTTTTTTCGCTCCGATATACGAATTATTGAAACGTATCTTACGCTGAGGAAAATAATTCTATCCCGCAAGGGATACAAGGACACGCTAATTAATTATATGAAAGGTTAGGTCAGGTAAGATAGAGGTCCATATTTTCCTGGACTAAAGAAGAGGAATTTCCCCGGAATTTCGTAGGCGGATTATAATTTAACCGACGCGAATATTAATTAGATTAATCGCGTAACTGTGGAGAGGCTTATTCTCGCGTTCTCGCACGGTGCTCGCGCTGTTTCCGTCATCGGTATCCTGTAATCGAACGCCAAACGCGTCGACGCGACGCGAAAAGTTGATAACGCGCTCGCTACAGTTGCCTTCGACTCAATCGATCGGGTAATTGAATTTCGACCTAATGCATCTCTAAACGCGCGATATCGCGAGAGCAAGACGGGGGGTGAGAAGAGACAGGGAGGGTGGGTATATCGCGGGGGGATATCAGTATCATCACGATCAGCGCAATTTCTGGTCGAAGAGTTTAATTAACGATCCACGCCGATGCGTAGTAGGAGCTGTGCGCGTTGCCGATAACGCATTAATTAATGCCGATAAGTCTCGCCCGGGCATTAGATCTCCGGCGCGGATAATAAATTTCAGCGCGCGACGCGGATCAGCTGATCAGGCAGGCGAGCGAGATACTCTCAGATGACACTTCGAGCGTTGATTTTACGGAGACTCGATCTTCTATTCGATACAATAGCTTTTCGTTATTTGCACAGCAGTACCAGCTGGACCAGTTTCTATAGATGTCGACTGAACTCTCTCTCTCTCTCTCTCGTCGTTAAAGGCATTTCCGTGGAAACGTGCGGGCTTTCTATATAGAATCCCCGCATTTCAAGGTTGCTAGAGCGTTTTATCGTGTTATATCGAACAATCGCGATGCGCGTTGTGTGTTCTTCCTTTATTCGTTCGTAGTTGCTTCCGCTCTTTTTCGCTTTGTATTTTACCACGATTGCAGTCCTCTTTCATAAACAGCGAGACGTTTCGAGAGAAATACGCCGAGGCACTCGGTATCTTAAGGAATTTTCTTGTAATCGACGACGCTTGTGCGCAAAGGATGCTGCTCGAAGGTTTTCGTTATATCGACGAGATCGCGGACTATTGCTTTGATAAGCTCTCGTTAATGGCTGATTTATTCAGTCGCTACGTCATAATGAAATTAATGAAGAATGCCAAGGTTGCATACAATTTTAATTTGATATAATTATCAAAATATTTAACTTGAAAATTAAGATATACGGAAGAAGACTATTTTCGATCGAATTTTTGCCGAGGAAAAGTCGATCGCAAAATTAGTCGAATAATATACTATAGCCACGGAGTTTTTTGTTGCAATCTAAGCCATTCTATAAATTTTTAATCAGAAACATTAGGAAACTTTTCTTATTTTCTTATTTGCACGTCAACGCGATTACTTTGCTGGTTATCGCGCAACATTAGCGATGAAAGAAACTTTCGCGGCTTCGATTTCTTTTAAACGCGAACGTGAATCGTGCCGTTCCGTTATTTATGAGGGTTCCACCTCCCGCGTAAGTTGCTCTATTTCGTCTTCGTCATCCGCGTTCAATCTCGCAGTTCTTTTCGCGGAGAAGGTCGCGCGGAATTGGGTTAAACTCGGTGTAACTCGCGATGAGATTTCGGCACGATCTCCAGGTCGCGTGATTGATCATCAAGTCGCGTAAAGACTTGTGTACTAAAGACATCTCGCTGATCTCTGGCAGGCGCAAGCAAGCTCCCGAGCCAATTTGCCGGGAAGAGGCAGAAAGCGAGCAGAAAGCTGTACGCTCGCGATTTTTTATCGAGATGCGAGTGACATTATAAGTCGATGCGACGACTCGATGTATCAAAAATCGAAAAGTTTCTTAGTATCTTCTCGTTTCCGAAGTTACTCTCGAGTTATGTCGACAGCGCGCCTGGAAGAGTTTGACGAAGCACGTCGAGTGAAAATATATTCCTCAATTCTCGATCTATTAAAGTTATTAAATTCTGATTTTTATGAAACTTTACACGAATGTAGGAGGG
Organism: Lasius fuliginosus; assembly: GCA_949152495.1. Classification (NCBI taxonomy): domain Eukaryota; kingdom Metazoa; phylum Arthropoda; class Insecta; order Hymenoptera; family Formicidae; genus Lasius; species Lasius fuliginosus. The sequence goes on along the minus strand of OX424449.1, from coordinate 12,866,203 downwards.
GATAAATAGATGAATTTAGAAATTTTTAGTTTGAAAAAATAATTTTTTTCGATGATTAAGAAAAAATTTTTTTTCAAATATTATTAATGTGGTTAAATGTCTTATCAACTTTTGTACAAAACTTTGTACAACTTGAAACTTTTGTACAAAACATTTTTTTGATATTCGAATACTTTTCAAAATATATCGAGAAAAGCAAAAAGGCCGCTCTACATATGAACGGTGGCTTCACCCCTTAAAATCGTTTTTACCGCCGCAATTAAAAATTTCTAAATTCATCTATTTATCTCCTCTACATGTGTAAGTTTAATCAAAATCAGAATTTTCAGGTTTGTGCGTTTCCCTTATCTTCCCTATATCATCGTATTCTCTTCATTATATTTGTTTATATATATTTATATTATATTTATTTATATATTTATAATATAATATTTATATATTATTATAATATTTATATTATATTTATTTATATATTTATAATATTTATAATATTGCGTGCGCGCGCGATTGCATTTTACACGACGTCACTACGTAACTTTGTTAAAATTAAAAATCCATGTTTACTTCTTTCGTATATTATGTATCTTTTTCATCAATATTTTCCAAGTTGCGTTTCAGCTCAGAAGAGGATAACATTTTAATCTGCCGCTGTTTATGAGTACACGACGAACATCGTCTGACCTACTTTATACTTATACTACTTGTCAGACTTGTAGTCGCGTTCCGCGTTTACTTCTGGGAGAAGGAACAATTCCTTCGCCGCTGATGAGACATTTGTCTCAACTTCTAGATAATCTTTTCACATATTATATAGCGACGTGAAAATACAAAGAATTGAACTAGTGTCTCTCGCACTATCAAGGTTCCAGTTGTCCAAGTTACATTTATCAAGTTATCATCTCACTGTTACGTCGTACATCTCGTGATGTGTTCTTCCAAATAAATATATCTTTTCAAATAAATCTATGACTTGCGCGTTGTGTGCGAAAAGAAAAAAAAATTGCATCTCATCAAAGCGACTTGAAAAATTATGCGAGATTGCGGCGACTGCACAAGCGTTTACTTTACTTGCTGTAATTTTTAAAATGAAAAACAGAGGATACATTTCTTTATGAAACCATGTTATATAGATATTACGAAAGCTTTAAAGTATAAAAGCTCCGTCTTAAAGCAATATCGTAAAAGTTGTCTAAACGATGTTTTTTTTTTCTGTTAAATGAAACAAGAAACGTCGTACATATTATGGTCGGGAGTTATGGTGTCTCGTTATAAAGTGTCATATTGTCGGGTAGACAAGCGGGCGATACTTTTAACTGCTCCACAATTTTCCGCCTCATATATTTTCCCGTGCATCCTGCTAGTAAGCTTTCATTCAATAATATAGCACATTCGCGCTCTTGTAATCGACAATACTATTGTGTCGCTATCTTTAGCCACGAGAGAGTGTAGTTGAACGTCGACTACGGACTCTCGGCTGTGAATTAATGATTGCCAAGTTTTCCGCGAAGTGAAATTTTCGCACGTGGGAGTTCGCGAGACTCTATACTCTTGCTTCTCGGTAAACGAGCGAACTATGAAGTTTCGCACTCGCGGGCAACTTTTGCCTTTTTTTTTACATTCGTGGGAACATCCGTGAACGTTATACAGCGTCGTTAAATATGGCCGGATTAAATATGTAGCGGATGTTTATCGAGGTTTCCACGTGTTACTCGAGTTGACGAAACCTAAATCGAATCTTCCGAATCGATTAATCTGGAGCTTGCTTCTACCGCGAATGGATACAATCTTTATTCTCCGATCAACGTCGTGGATTTCGCAGAACGAAGCAGACTCTGAAGCGAGACTCGGTTGGCGCCATTTTGCATTGGAATTAATATTACTTGATCAGGACTTGTCGGTGAATTATTGTCTCAATTACGTTAATGCAAAATACTTGCATGCAAATAAGGTTACATATACAAAAAATGAGAAATATATAAAATGTCCTGATATCTTTTAACTAGCGGATTTTTTGGCCAATTTCGAATCGGTTTTTCCTTAGCAAGAATATATTGAGGAAGGTCATTATTTTTTGCAAGTTTTTATTTTTTTTTCATCATAAACTAAGCCTCAAATTAAAATTCTAGTAAAGTAAATTTTACCTGAAATTATAACTTGAAAGAATATACTTTTGTTAATCTTTAGGCTCCGCAAAATATAAATTTCGAAAGCCTTTCTTCTTCAATTGTTTGTCATTCGGAAATAAAAAAAAAGAATCACTTCCAAATTGGCTAGAGAATCTGCTATTAAGGACATTTTGGGGGGAGAAGACATTTTATATATGATTTAATACAAAAATTGATGGTCGATTTCAATCCCGCCTCGTATCAAGAAAATCGCTTCGTAAATCTCATTTATTATATCAAAATTATTTTTATATAAAACACACAATGATTATTTTATTGCTTTTTACTAATAAATTCTTTCAAAAATTTTGAGTGAAATTTTAGCCAAGATTTTTAATATGACTTTATATAACAACTTTTAATCTCAAAAGAGATTTAAAAAACATTCGTTATATAGTCTCTTACGAAGTTCAAACCTTTTTAATTTTTTTCGTACTATTAGAACGGACGATATCCTTTATGTTGCATATGAACTATATAAGCATTTCATCTTCGAACAATTTATTATCAAAGCTGCGCTTCGAGCATTTCATTCCGTTGATAATCACAGGGTCAAAGAGAGATGAACGTTTATTGCTCGTCTCTGTATAAATGTGAGATATCGAATTTGCTCTCTGCGTATTCTCTCTCTCTCTCTCTCTCTCTCTCTCAGTTAATGAAACATAAATAAATAAATTCACAAATTGGCCGCGACCACATATCGTAAATGCGCATGGTTTTCATTGTATATTCGTCGAGTGGTTTTCTCTATTTCTCTTACAATTAGAGCACGAGTTTAAACCACAATCGCAGCGGTAATTTATTAAATAATTTAATAAAAATACTATATATCACACGACCGCTTCAATTATATGTCATCAAGCAGATACATCGCCGTTTATCCCCGTGCAATTATATTCCGTGTCGACTGGAATGTCTCGTTCGAGTGCGAGATCATTATTATTATTATTGGCATAGCAAAGTTATTCGGAGACGAGGATTCTTTGTAAATTAATTACTACACGGGTCGGAGAAAAAAAAAAAGGAAGAAGAGAACCGCGTATAGGGAAGCCGGGAAGGAGAAATGGCACTGACACAAGAAGAGGTCGGCAACCGGCGCGCGTTATCAGGAAATCGCAAATGGGATATTTTCCGACGGGATATTACGTCAGGAGACGAGGAGAGACACACCGCCATTTCTTTGGCGGCGCGCGCGATCGATAGGCCTCTTCTTCTTCACCCTCCGGATAGGTTTAGTCTCGATCGTTCATCCCTCTTCGCGTGATTATTTAATTTTTCGTCACCCGAAATATCCTGAAGCTTTTAATGTAGCAACCGGTCAGATAAAGCTCGTGACGTAAGCTTTGCTCTAACTTTTGAAACGAAAGTCTCGTCCCTCGCAATAGACTTTTGCGACAAAGTGTAAAAAGAGTGTCCTTGTTTTGTGAGAATTATATAATAATAATACATCTCGCGCACTAACAAAATAATAATTATATAGTGGATTAAAAGAATAATAATTATAATAATATAATAATATATATAATAATATAATAATTATATATATAATAATATAATAATATGATAATTATATATATAATATAATATAAATATATATAATAACATTATATAATAATATAATAATTATAAGTATGATAATTATTTATTTTTTAAATTCGAGTTGTTCATGTAAAACGATTATTCCTTTTTTTATCCTTATAATGTTTGGAATATTTTTCTCTCTCTCTGTCTCTTTCTTGACTGACTTGAAAATGATAGAAAATCGAACGTCTCTGATAATTACTCGCAAGGATGTTTCGATATTGATCGTCACTTAATTATCGGCAATGTCGTTGATTTCTTATAAAACGCGATTTATCGCAGTTCTACGTTAAAGCGCTCGACTTCATTTATCGTAAACCGAGTTTGCATCTGAACTCGAATAATCTAATATCGATAAAATTAGTCGAGATTGTAAAATACTCGAAAGTTTTATATTAATGTATAACGTAAATCCAACAAAAATAGCGTCTTTCTATTTTTTTTTTTTTTTTTTTTAACGAGAAGATAAAGTATTATCTTTGTATCATTCTTCTTTATCCGACTGTTTGCGGTTAACATTCTTTAAGAGTATACTTCGCAATAGCATGCCGTCATTTAATGAAGTTTTCATTTTGATAGAAAGATCGGAATAATATTCCCGAGAGCGTCAAAAATAAAATTGTTTTTTTTTTTTATTAAGAAGTTTCAATTTTTTTCTATCGCCTCTTCGATTGCTTGCGTTGATTTTCGATAGAAACAAGCAACAACAACGGAAAAGGTTGAGGAAAAAATTTGTCGTCGATAAATGTTTCCTGAAATAACAAAGATCGTTAGATCGATAGATCCGATTTCTGTGATTGGTCAATCTTGTCAATGAATCCTGCGGCCCTTTAATTCCCTTCATATCCGAGAAATATTCTTAAGCAAGCACCATTTTCTTCCTCAGGCGAGAATGTCCTTTTTACGTCATCGATATTGATTGGAAAATCGTAAAAAGATTTTTGCAATAGACTGTAAATCGAGAAATTGCCATAGATTTTCGTTCGAAATCGAAAACCAACGCAAGCAATCAAAGACGCTATAGAAAAAAATTGAAATTTCTTAATAAAAAAAACTACATGATTTTATTTTCGAGAATATTATTCCGATCTTCCTTTGCTTTTACTTTACGACAAATATTTTTCGTTAAAAATAATAACATTATTCACAGCGATATATTTGCGCTATTTATACAAAGCATACTGTTTTCTTCTAAAATAATTCTTGAGCAATAATATATTGTAAAATTTGTTAAATTTTTTCTCTTTCTTTCTTCCTGCATAAATTGAAAAATATTTTTTAAAATAAATATTTTGACACATAAATGACAGATTCACATTAATATGCCAAACCGCTTTTGAAAAGAGAATTGGATGTGAAGTAAATATTTGAAATAATTTTTAATAAAGATTATTTATGATTATGTAAAAAATAAAAATAAAGTTTTATTTATACATTCAGAAGTTAAAAAATGAAAACATATTTTTAACGCGAAATATTGTCGCTTCTTGTATCGAAATTTAGGGCAGGACGGAATATACATATAGGTGAAGATATTTGAATTTAAACCGAAGTTATAATTGATTAAAAGTAGAGGCACCGAATTAATTTGCATCTATATATTCCGAATTAGCGTTTATTATAATCGAAATATCCTTGAATAAATAAACGATATCCTCTTGCTTTACGCTACATATGCGAAATTGCAATTAACGGTAATCGCTTCTATCCGGCTTTTTTTGGATTTATTTCGGTGTCTGGCTCGAGATAACCGCCGTCACATGACACGCAGCTTACGATACGAGAGTTGCCATGAAGTTGGTATCTCGCCTGGAGCTTTTGAGTCTCGATTATAAGTGCTTTCGACAACTTATGTATCGCGTTCGTAATTTCTCGTCTCGAGCACCGACGAGGATTAAGATGAAGAGTAAATATTGAGGGATGATATCAATCGCGTTTTCGTACGCGCAATCTAAATCTTAATTATAGCACGATTTTTTAATAAATATTTGCTATTAATGTATTATTTCAAACAATCTTGTTTGTCGATTGCGACGATGTCGAGACGCAAAAAACATTCTTTTTTAGCGCAATTAATATTCGTAGAATATATGAGAAATGTAAGAGAACTGAGCCCAATATTGTACACCTTCCTAATATCGTACACTTATATTTTTCTACTGGTAAATGCTGCACTCTCTTGGAAATAGTCTTAATTGCTTCTCCTTTGTGCAGTATAACGTTAGTCTAGTTGTGGAAGTCAACGAAGTAGTCAGTTTGTCGGTGTAAATTATTTCAGTTTTGATTATCTAAAAAAATTTTTGCGTACGTGTGTTTAGGCAGGTAGAAGAGATTTTTTTCTTAACATATATACAGTCTGTAAATTATGGTCTTTTAATTTCATTAATAAAAGTTAAATTGTAGACTTTTGTATTCTTGTTCGGACAGCAATATTTCTTTCATGAATACTTGCCTAATATCGTACACCCACTGATATTGGTATTCAAAAATATGTAATTTTACTTTAAAATGTATAATCTGTTATTATAATTTTAAATTGTGTATTATTTTGTAATTCATTTGTATTTTGTGTTCGAATTGTAATTTATCAAATTTGTGTGCTATTTTATCGAGAATGAAGTTTTTCTAAAATAGATTTTTTACTTGGATTTTTTCTATATGTATTGATAATTAAATAAACAATTTTAATGAATTAAAATTAATGTTCTTTTTCAATCTAGTTTTTAAAAATTAAGAATGAGGTGTATGATATTAGGAACATAGTGCCCAATATTGGAAATTACCATTTTTTACATTTCTACTTGAAAAAAATGGATTATATTATTGAAAAAGTTTATTTATTACAGTTAAAGTCCGTGTCCGAATAAACCATGTGATTTATTCAATTTTTATTATCTACAAAAAATCTTGTCCAAATATGAAGCTTTAAAAATGGGTCCGATATTAGGCACACTTTTCTCTAATGTGTGTGTGTTTCTATGAAGCTGCGTAGTCCTCGTAAAATCGCGATAAATTATTAAAATCCAATTTTCACATTCAATCTCCGCGCTATACTCTACACATCATAAAATTAACTTTGGATATCGAACCTCAATCTTTTTCGTCGATCTTATCACTTCACTCGGCGTGCTGAGTCATACTGTAACCTACATTTTTCCCCGGATATGAGTACAAATCGCAAAGAACGCCAAAAGGAAGTCATTTATTCTCGCAAACTCTTTCGGGTTTCTCCTCTATTTTGGCTTTCTTTTACTAGAAAACTAGAATTTCACGACAGCATAACACATCCCGATACTGGTCACGATTTCGTTCTTGAAGAGAAAAAAAGGAAACTCGCGTACATGAACTGTCCTGATAAAAGTCATGTTTCCTTCGTCGAATCGAGTCGTTTCTTTCACGAGCATCGTTTCTTCCACGACAGCTCTGGTAATCGCGTGCGTTTATCAACCATTGACTCGACAGTTCGATCGATATCTGAAGACATATCTTGAGTACGTCCGGAACAAGAGACGTACCAGATTAGAGGGGCGCTGATGATCTCTCGCAAGGCATGAGGAAGACTTCTTTACGGCATCCAGTTGCACGCTAAATCGAGCGCATCGTTCCGTCGATATTGCGACGACCTAATCGACAATGAATACGCGGTCGAAGGAGGAAGAATTATGGCGAAGGCTTTTCCGTAACTGAAATATGCTCTCTTCCATTCTGCGAGCCTCTGATAAATGGTGCTCGATACCGCACGTAATCAATTTTTCAAACGACATAATTTCTCACGGTGTGCAAACTGCTTTGTTTGATGCGATAAATTTATAAATATTTATACAAAATATATTTATGTAATATATATATATATATAATATATAATATTAATTTATATTATATATAAAAATTTATTTATATTATTTATTTATATAAAAATATTAATATTCATGCAAAATATATTTATGTAATATATTTATATATAAGTAAATATATATATATATAATATATATATATATACATATAAAAAGTCAAATTTCGAGTCTTACAATTACGTAAATTGCGATGTACATTAATAGCATTAAGAAGGTTAAAATTGCAGTGGTTAAAAAAAATTAAATCTATAGATAGTTTAGAGTTCTGTAATATACATACATATATTGAATATTAATAGAGATATAATGTGATACTAATGAGATATTAATAGATATTAATGAGACAATAATAGATATATTAATGAGAGTAATTTAATTATAATTAATAGATATAATAAATATGAAAAATTTAATATTCATTTTTTTAAATTTTTTAAATTTATTATTTATTTATAGTTTTTGATATATTTAATTATGTCTATTTCTATTGCAAAATTTAATTAACAATAAATTAGGGAATATTTTTTTACACGCACAAAAGAATTGATGATTGATTACATTAAATTTCCTATCTTTTATTTTAGTAAATAATATAATATAAGGTGATTGAATGCGGACAATGAAAATTATTTTCTGTATCCGCTGTTTTTTGCATCGTGCACTTTATCCCGCATTAGAATCCTTTAGCGTTCAATGTACTTTTTTTTTTTAACTACTTCCGCATCCTTAATGACTTAATTTCTCCGCATAGGATAGCTCTTCCTTGGTGCAGGTATTTGCCAATGCCTATCGCATGCGAATCACGTTTCCCCTGTAACACGTGACTGCGATACGAATTTTTTTGCGCTACATAATCTGTTTTCTGCTCGTTCGTCGCGGCCATATCGTGATTAAAATTATTTTAAGCCCGTCTCGTCGCTCGGCGAATCCGGTAATGGATTTTTTCCCCGACGGCATCAGATGGAAGAAGAGATAATTCTCGAATATCGCGAACGCGAGGATTTTTTAATGTGACGCTGAAGATGATCAGTTATTTCTTCTGTCGTAGATCGATCGAAAAGCGAGTGTGGAAATTTATGTCGAATTTGATTGAAAAGGGTCGAGATTAAAATGAGATATCGTACGGCGGGATAATACAATTTCCGGACGATATAATTGTTTGGGACTTGATTTATATAACGGATCGCAAAATTATTTTTTTCTCTTCAGAAAAATAGAAGTTTCCGCGAGATATTATGTAAACATATGTCCTCTTTCGAGAAAGTAAAAATAGCTTGGAATATTCCGAGCAAAAAGATGGAAACAGATTTCAATTACGATCTTCTTCGCCATAGGAAATTTACAGGAAATGAGTTATTAGAAACGGTAAAATTATATCATGCAAAGTTACGTCACGACCTAAGAGAAACATTTCTATAATAAAATTATCGGATATATTATATAAATTTTTCCCTGTAAATGGCATTTAAAAATATTGCATGTTATAATTATCGCAATCTTATATCGCGCTAATTATTTCTTATCAAGTTAAACTTAAGTATAAATTAAAAGTTGCATAAACTCGAAGAGAGAAAAAAGCTTTGGCCTCGTGACGATTCGATTTTAATACATCACGATTCACTTTTATCGCCGCTCCAGATAGTACGTTTAATCTCTGCATATTGTAAGATTTTTCCTTTAAAAAGGCTCCTTTGAGAAAGAGATCGCCTTAAGGAATCCGTAGGACAATTCTTGCTCAGCTTTCAACACAATCAGCTGTGCAACAACACCTTTCAGCGATTTTCCGCGCACGTCGAAATGCAGCAGCCATAAATCAAATTCGCGACGGTATTAAGGTGTGAAAATACGGTTATCTCTGGACGAATGTAGGAATCGACTCTATAGATCAAATTTCTTTTTTTATTATATATTTATATATATTATCATATAAGGGAAGTGTGCCTAATATCGGACTCATTTTTAAAGCCTCATATTTGGACAAGATTTTTTTAGAAAATAAAAATTGAAAATCACGTGGTTTACAATTGTAATAAATAAACAAAACTTTTTTTCGATAATATAATCCATTTTTTTTAAGTGGAAATGTAAAAAAATGGTAATTTTCGATATTGGGCACACTATGTTCCTAAAATCGTACACCTCAGTCTTAACTTTTTAAAGGCTAAATTATTGAAAAAGAATATTAATTTTAATTCATTAAAATTGTTTATTTAATTATCAATACATATGGAAAAAATACAAGTAAAAAATCTATTTAATTTAAAATTATAATGACAGATTACATTTTAAAGTAAAATTACATATTTTTAAATATCAATATCAGTGGGTGTACGATATTACAAATATTCATGAAAGAAATATCGCTGTCCGAACAAGAATACAAAAGTCTACAACTTAACTTTTATTAATAAAATTAAAAGACTATAACCTACTGCATGTATGTTAAGAAAAAATATCTTCACGTACCTTTTCATTCAAAACATCTGTCTAAACACACGTACGCAAAAATTTTTTTAGGTAATCAAAACTGAAATAATTTACACCGACAAACTGACTACTTCGTTTATTTCTACAACTAGACTAACGTTATATTGCACAAAGGAAAAGCAATTAAGACCGTTTCCAAGAGAGTGCAGCATTTACCAGTAGAGAAACACAAGTGTACGATATTAGGAAAGTGTACGATATTGAGCTCTCAGTTTCCTTATTTATGTCTATTACATATTTATCTATTACATATGTCTATTACATATTTATGTATATGTATTGTATATATTATGTATATTATATTTTTATATTGAATAACTTCTAGGACACTCGATGTGTATTTCTGTCGATATATCGATATAGCCAAGACTATAGCGATATATAACGATCAGTTCCACTCTATGGTTTGAGAATATAAGACGAGTGTTCTATATCCTGAACACATACGAGATCTGCTTTCCAATTCTCGTAACGGTGTTTCTTGTTCTCGTTTCAAGATTACGTTGATATTTTGTTGTTGTTATTTTACGTCAATTGGACGGGACGATTTATCAGTGAAAAAGTCAATATCCTATTTACAACGAGCGAAAACACGCATCGCGATCATTTCGAGAATCGTTTGGCTGCTGAAACCATTATGAATAATGTAGCAACGTTATGCATTTATATTCGTCGATTGCTATATTGCGATCGGAATTGCGTATCGACTAAACAGCAGTCTGTCATCGAAAATAGTAAAACTCTTTATAAAAGCGAAAACCTCTAGCGTTTGATTTGGTAAAATAGAAATTTGTGCGTGATTATGCAAATAAAAATCAAGCAGATGAGCACATAAATTATAAAATAAAAAAATTATACAATTTTTTATATAAATTATAAAATAAAATAGCAGCGGCTCCACGCGAGAATAAGTCACTTTGTCATTTCGATAGCACTTCGAGTTTTTATCTGCTCGTTTGTAACATTCTCTCTTTATTCTCGATTGCGCTTTTTTGTATGCAACATGCGTTCTCTTTATTTTGCCAACTCGTGTTTCACTGTTTTGCGCGTACCAAATTCAAAATGAAAAAAGTAATCTATTAGCGGCTTTTGAGTAAATAATTATTTTCGTAACGCGAGAAATCCAAGTCTGATTCAACCTTGATTCGTTTACATTTTTTCTCATAATATCTGAATAAAAATGATCGAAAATAGTTTTGATATATTTTTATTCTTGCGCGTTTATTTGCATAGTCTATGAATAATTATATTTTAATCAGAGATCACACACATAGATTGAGTATTGGCTCCCAGTGATTTTTTCTCGAACGGACAAATATGCGAGAAAAATTAATTGAAAATTAAATGCGCTAGTGCGGATCAGCAAAAACTGAGATGATTAGAAAACTGTGATTCTTCTGGATAATTTAATGTTCAATAATTCTGTCTAAAAATAAGTTCAATCCAGTAAAGGAAAGCGCAATTGTTTATTCGGAAAAAGAACCTTAAATCTTCGATCTTTACGGAATATTTTTGAAATATTTTATGACAGAAATTTATATTTTTCCAATATATACAATTTCTGAAAAACATACGCGTGTAATTTTTTCTGAACCCAGATAATGGTATTCATTCGCTCTGTACAGATATGTGGGAGAAAGATTTATAGACACCTTCACCCAATCTAATAAATGAAACTGACTCTCGTTAATCACGACTCTTGACTGCTGCAAACGGAAATAATCGAAATCGGATAATTTAGAAAGAAAAAAATGAGTTATCGTCTCGATCCTCGAGATATCGGCATTCACGTTGATCTACGGAATATTTGTTTTGTGTCGTTCATGCGTCATCAATTCGTCCGCGCAACATTTATCAATAAGTTTTTATACTACGCAATACACAACGGGGACATCTTCCTTCAATCACAAACCTCGCATACTTTGAACGATCGATAAAAAATGGTTTATAACATATAAAAGAAAAAGAAAAAAAAAACAGAAAAGCTTCGTCTTGAAAGGAAAGTTTCCGCGATCGTGTTTCGATGATTGGATAAAGCGACGAAGTGGTTCTATCGATTAGTGATGGCATTAAGTATCTTACAAGTAGATTCGAAGTTGTTTGCATGGTTTCGAACTGTATGATTACATCGAAAAAAGAAAACAGTACTTTCAAGTAGACTCGAACCCGACCTCGAACCCAAACGAGGTCGAATCTTCTATAAGTACCTTGAAAAACAAGAGCAGTATCCTCCGTTAGGAATGTCTATACAAGAATGGAATATATTGTCGTTTTGCGGTATATACAAATGCATCGCCGTAGACGCGAATCCGGCGAGCTTCATTGATCCGCGCTTGATCTTCTCGTAGCTGCAAGAAACGCGACGCAAGATCCGTGTTGCATTAAGAAGCGCTTCGTCTTTGTCCTCGGTACTTTCCCGGCATTCAACATGTATCTTTTATTTCGCCGATTCGTCGCGTTTCACTTTTTGCACGCTTTTTCCAAGTTCAAGAAGAAAAGAGCAACCATCCATTAGCGGCTTTCAAGTAAATAATTAATCTCGTAACGCGAGAAATCCGTGACCCAATCTTGATACATTCTCGATATATGGGAATGTGAGAATAGAGTTTTTATATATTTCTATTTTTGCGCGCATATAATTATTTTGCGATGATATAAAATTCTAGATTATTCATGAGACTAAAATGTTACTGTAAATTAGCTGGATTTATGTAATGTATTTTTTCACAAAAATCCATCTCCCTTTCTTTGAAACAGAAAGAATAGTTTATATATATGTATATGTAGGCAATTCCATGTCAAATCGGACAAAAATCGACCTTTTTTGACTTCGTATTTTTTAAAACGAACGAAACTTTTTTCACGTGAAATATACATAAAATAAGAGGATACGTATTTTTGTATTTGTTTGAAATCTTTTTTTTTTTTGCAGAAGTTATAACAACAAAATTTTCGCGAAAAATGAAGAAGTTGTCAACTTTAAAAATTAATGTCTCTGGTTATATTTGTCGTAGAGAAATTTTCAAAAATGCATTTTATAGCTAAGGAAACAACCTTTTTTATAAAAATAGTTTAAGTTTTAAGAAATTGCTAATTACAATTGTTATAAATAATTGAAATGTTTAATAATTTGTTTTCACCAAAAAACACTTTTTAAACTTTTTGAAATAATGTTGTTTTATTCTCCACATCATTCTAAAAGTATACATATTTTTTATTTTATGGAGAATGGATATATTCTATTTTTTATATATTTTTAATGAATGAGGCGCTGCGCCGTGCTTGAGTCACTGGCTCGATCAAGTAGTATGCTACGCGCTATGGCGCGCCGATTTCTTCGGAAATTTTTTGTAGGAAGAATGTACAGTATGAATGACATAATTTATAATGTTGATTACATTTAACATTATAAATTATGTTGAATGTAATCAATTATAAATTATGTCATTTATACTGTACATTCTTCCTACAAAAAATTTCCGAAGAAATCGGCGCGCCATAGCGCGTAGCATACTACTTGGTCGAACCAGTGACGCGAGCACGGCGCGGCGCTCTCATTCATTAAAAATATATAAAAAATAGAATATATCCATTCTCCATAGAATAAAAAATATGTACACTTTCAGAATAAAATGGAGAATGAAATAGCATTATTTCAAAAATTTTAAAAAGTGTACTTTTTGGTGAAAAAAATTATTAAACATTTCAGTTAATTATTATTAAACATTTCATTTAAACATTTATTTATAACAATTGTAATTAGCAATTTCTTATAACTTAAACTATTTTTATGAAAAAGGTTGTCTCCTTAGCTTTCAAATGCATCTTTGAAAATTTCTTTACGATAAATATAACCAGAGATATTAATTTTTAAAATTGACAACTTCTTTATTTTTCACGAAAATTTTGTTCTTTATAACTTCTGCAACAAAAAAAATATTTCGGACAAATACAAAAATACATATTTCCTTATTTTATGTATATTTTACGTGAAAAAAGTTTCGATTGATTTAAAAAAATACGAGGTCATTTCTTGTCCGATTTGACGTGGAATTGCCCATGTATATATGCATATATAATACGTTTCAGCAATATTCGACTATATTAATTATAATGAAACACCTTGTTTGTGTGTGTGTGTGTGTGTATTTTATATATATATATAATATAGGTGTTTTATTTTAGGTGTTTAATTAATATAGTAGAATATTGCTGAAATTATGACTGTAACGAGAAAATATTCACACAAAAGTTAAAAGGTTCCGAGGGGGAAAAAAGTTTATAAGCTTGAAAATTTTAACTAAGATCATTTTTCAAGGTCATTTGAAACCTAGTTTTTTAAAATAAAACCACTAATTTTTTTTATATAAATTGATTTCTCGCAACATTTGGCATAAAAAGTTATAAGGGTAGGATGGCCAAAAAATGAATAGTTTACGAGATATTTTGTACTTTAATATGACATAATTTTATCAGAAACTATAAAATATTCATTTTTCGATGATCTTATTCAATAATTTTATGCACAAAATAATGAGAGGAATCAATCTGTAAACGTGTAGACGTATTTTTAGCGCTAAATAATTCGCAAAAGAAAACGAATTCACGGCGGCAAATGACAGGATGTCATTCGTGCGGTAACAAGTGCTTACGAGAAAAAGAAAAACGAAGTGAAAAAACCTATCGCGCATCTGCGCTATTTTCATCACTGCCACTCGCACAAAAAGCTCTCGCGTTAATAGCGAGCACCGTCGATCATCGAAACGCGCGCTTTATTCGCGCCTCTGTCCGAGTTCTCTGCGATACATAATCTGTCACGGACTCACGGAGTTAACTTTTCCATTTCAGAGGCTGATTGCCGAACTCAACAAGGAACAGGAGGCTTTCATCGCCAGTAAGCAGACGGGCGAAAAGGGCGAGGCTGTTGCACCTTGGGTCGGCGCGCCGAACGAGGACGCGCTACGCGAAGAGTGCCTGTCGCTCTCAACCGTGAGTGATTTCCGGTTTCTTTTCTCCTTCCCATTAAATATAGAGACTTGGGAAAGCTTTGAGATTTTTAAGAAATTTCCTGTCGCAGCTCTCTCTTGTGACGCACCGCAATCCCCTCGAAATCATGTCTTTGTCACAAGCTTACGAGGGAACCTCGCGCGAATTCGGATTTTCTTATTTTTATTTTGAAACACTTTGCACACATGTAGAAGGGGTAAATAGATAAAATTTTTACAAAAAAAATTAGGAATTTTTAATTGATGCTGAAAATCTACTCTAAAGGATGAAATCATCTCAAAAGTTTTCTCGATATATCTCGAAAACTATTCGAGATATCAAAAATGTTTTATACAAAAATTTCATTGCAAGAATATCTCTATTAACTACTTATATAATAAAATTTTAATTAATTAAAAATTAATTTTGAGAAATTTTAAAAAAATTATTCTTCCAAAATTTTATAATTTTTTTTTAAATTTTTATTAAACATTATTTTTTTTTAATTTTATTGGCATTAAAATAGAGATGTTTTTACGATAAAACTTTTGTATAAAACTTTTTTGGAACATCTTGAATAGTTTTCGAGAAAATCTGAAAGCTACACTACGTATGAGGGTTTTACCCCTTAAAATTGGTTTTTAAAGCTGAAAATTTCTAAATTCATTTATTTATTCCTTTTACATGTACAAAATTTCATTGAAATTAGAATTTCCGGGTTTGCGAAATTCCTATGTTAATGAAAGTATCTCTATGCTAGTCTCTGTGAAAGAAATCAGTATTACAAGAAATACATTTTTGAAAATCCGAAAAATTTTTTAAATATATATGTATATAGAAAAATCTTTAGTAAGGAAGTAGCGCGAATTGGAATGCAATACATTAACAATCAATCTTCTAAACATTGATTACAGTACTAATTATATTTTTTTATTCCACATAAAAATTGCTTTGGTTTGAATTATAAAAACTAATTAAATTTAGACATTTCTCTGAATAAAAATTCTGTGTGTGTTATTTTATTCACACAAAGAATGTGTAGAGAAACATCTTGAATTTCATTGTTAGAATCCGAATGTTTTATGCTTGACAGTCGCATTGTGCGTTTTTACGCGTGCGAGTTTTTTAAATCTCATATAATGTTGAAAATAATCGATTTTGATTATAAATTTTTGCACTACCGCATATTGGATGCATAAAATTATCTTTATTAAATTTGAGTATTTCCATTTGAATGTGCAACGTGCGAGCCAATTCTAATAGAACACCGCTATTAAATTTTATCGCACAAAAGATTTTCACCGTAAAATAAATTTATCAACTGTGCATCACAAAAAAACCGGTGTGATGCGATTTACATTTATCAACTATTACATCATA
The DNA here is from genome assembly GCA_949152495.1 of Lasius fuliginosus. Lineage (NCBI taxonomy): Eukaryota > Metazoa > Arthropoda > Insecta > Hymenoptera > Formicidae > Lasius > Lasius fuliginosus. The sequence continues at coordinate 12,849,750 of OX424449.1, read as the reverse complement.
AAAAAAGAACGGTCGGGCTTTTTCCTGTATTTCCATTTCGTATCTTTGTTTCGTTTAACAATTTTATGTTTGTAGTAAACCAAAACCTTGTCGATTACTAGTAAAAAATATTGCAATATTTTGCACGCGTTAAAAATCTTGAAACTTTTTAGTGGTCGTTTTTGCACATTTTTTAAACGCGAAAATTGACATAAGATCCAAACCACACAAAATCTTGAAGAAAAGTCGAAAGTTTTAGCATCTAAATAAATGACACCTCGATCGCGCGATATTACATGTTGATTAATATATAAAATTATATGTGCGCGAGAATCATTAAATTCTTTTATGACTAAAATAAAGATGTAATATCTCCTCTCTTTTAACAAAAAAAAAAAAAAACTTTTTACTCTACAATAATTTTTATAACGCGATTTTAATAATTCCGTCATAACTCAAAACTGCTCTTAGTAATTACGGAGAAAATTTTCCTCTCGAACGCCCTCGCTGTTTATTCATGCCCGTAGCGGCGCTTTGCTGTTTATTTACGCAACGTCGCAGAGGATTAGCGTCACGAATTTGGCGTATAGCTTTAAACGAGCCGACCGGATTAAACGGGGATATCCTTACCATCTCATGGATTTCAGGATCGACGTAATTTCGTGAGAGCACCACCACCAGGCGTGGAATTCGCTTGGGATTTCGAGGCGGTTCAGCCAATGGCACAAGCTACCCTCGCTCTGGATCCGAATCTTGAGGCCATGAGGTTCGAGCTGGTCCCGAAAGTGTAAGTAGATTGACGTTAGGGATGGGATCAAGTTCAATATGCACTTAAAAATCCGAGTCGAATGGAATAATCAAGTTTTCATTTTCTAGGATTCGAATAATATTTGTAAGAAATAATATTTCATACATTGTACTTGCGAAGTAATCGAATCTAAAACAGTAGTAAAAGATTCGAACATACTTGATCAAGGTTCAAATGTACTTGGATGTACTTCTCTTGTTTTTTGAGGTACTTATAGAAAATACGACCTATCTCGTTCGGATTCGAGTCTACTTGAAAGTACTGTTTTTTTTGTAATCATAGAGAATTTGAAACCATGTAAACAAATTCGAACCTACTTGCAAGATACTTAATTCCATCACTAATTTACGCGCCATCACGATTTATGTATAACGTCCCATTTTCATTCCACTTATTTAATATCGAATATAAAAATTCTTAATATTGCGCGCTTTTTGATCATCATCGTCATTTCAAAAATATAATTTTATGTATGTTATGATTTTTTTTTATTAATTAGTACATAAAAGTAATAACACAAAAAATAAAAGCTTATAATTTCACGCGTGTTTCATTCAAAATTTATAATTCTGCAGTATAATTCTTCCATTTTTGTTGTGCAGGAACAATCGCACGTTTCATAAAATCATATTGCACGCGACATGGCATATAATAATAAGAAAAAATTAATAATGTTTACGTTATTGTCGGCAAATAAAAATTCAAGTAGATGAAAATGTGATTAATTAACTCGCGGGAGTAGCGTTTTCACACAAAGAGAACGGGATCATTTTCCATTTAATTTCATATTTCGCGAAATATAAAACGTTTCAGTGATTAAATTAGATTATACTGAAATTCGACGAGAACAGAATGCACAATTTTTATCCCCGAAATTTCACTCGCAGTTGTCCTCGCATTATCTCCCGAACGAAATAATTAGTCGATCGCGCTGCTTTGAAAACAACAAATGTGTTTCCGAGACCTTCGAAAATAGGTACATATATAAAAATAATGATAATTGTGTCAAGGATCACATGAGCGTGAAATTGCCATACGCGAAGATACGGAAACATTGTTGCCCTAGAGAGTCTTCCGCCTCGACGATTAATTGATTCGCTTGATTCGCTTACGTTAGTAATTAATTAATATCAAGGCATTAATTAGCGCTCGCGCTCGGTTCCTTCGAATTTAATCTCTTTGTCATCTCGTCGTCGTAATTCTGAGAATTCTGTGTGTATCTCCTTGCGACAGTATATCCGAGGAGAACTTCTGGCGCAATTACTTCTACCGGGTGTCCCTACTGCGCCAGGGCTACGAGCTGAACGCGATGGCCAGCAGCCAGCAGCAGGAGGCGGAAAGCAACTCCAATCAAACCCTCGCCAGCACCACCGACAGCATCGATCACACTCAAGGTGACTCGTCGTTTGTTTTCCCCCCCTTTTCCTCTCTCGTTTACGTAGAACAGCTTCCGTAGCCTACGTCACTTGGACGTCGCATTGACACCGCGACATGTGATTATGATTAGGTTCTCGAAGACGCGCCGACACGCTTCGTGTTCTCTTGGTTACTCTTGATTCCGACGCACGCAGCTTCCTATAGAGTTTAAGGGGATGTTCTATATGTGCCGCCCAGACTGGAGATACTAATTAGTCGAGAAAGAATAATTTCAATCAAAAAAATACATAAATCTGTCAAAATTGTGTATTTTTTTATCTTGCGAAATTAAAAAGAAATTAATAATTTCTTTTTTCATATAAAGATATTATTAAACGATAATTTATTTCCGTATAAATTAATTAACATTGACAATAGACGTCAGAGACAGAGTATCTAATTAAACAATATTGATTTATTTTAATTTTTTTTTTTTATTACTCAATACACAACAGAATTAATTTGGACTTTCTCGCCCAAAAGTCGGAAAATTTCTCCGATCGTCTGCGCGGCCTGGGACCTCCTTTTTTCGTCTCGCGGCACGACGTCTCGCCGAGATAAACCCTCGCCGAGTGGATGATGCAAATTGCAAGATGCAACGGCGAGAGGTGGAGGTTCGGCGGCGTCGCGCCGCGTCGTTTACGCCTGATTTGCAATTCCGATTAGCGGCGTCCTACGCTGGACGCTTTTTGCATGGGAGTTTTGAGATGGCGTGTCTGTAGTGGCGTGCGTTTTCTGTGCAAATGTCGATGCCAGATGCTGGAAACGTATTGATCGAGGAAGTTTTAATTTGAAGTTCAAGCGCGGATAAAAAGACGCTTGCTTACGAGATCGCGTTACGCGAGATCGTCGAGAATTCGTCAAATTGAATTCACAGTTACAGGCATAGATCTTGTGACGTAATTTATCTCTCTAATTTTATTCCGTTTTTTTGATATCGCGAATTATTACAAAATTGATACGCGAAAAATATTGCGAGATACATTAATAATTTCTTTCACATATATAAAAACTCACAAATTATCAACTACAATTAATATTAATTTTTATTGATGAAAATTTTTTTGGATCATTATTAGGTTTATTTCTTATAATTCATTCGAAATCATTAGTCGATTCTTTTTATCAATACATTTTTGTCGTAACAGAAATTTATCTTTGATATTATTACAATAAATAATTGTGATAGGCGAAATATCGTGATATTGTGATAATATTGTAATTTCTTTCATACATGAGAACTCGTATATTTACACATGAGAATATTATATTATATTACGTTAATTATTTAACAATTTTTTATGAATGAAAACCTAATTACAATTGATAATAATTTTATTCATAAAATTTAATTAACGTTTCTTATTGACGAAAATTTTTGGATCATTATTAGATTTATTTCTATAATTCATTCGAAATCATTAGTCGATTTTTTCTTATCAATACATCATTGTCGTAACACAAATTTATATTTCGTCTTTGATATTATTATATCATGATATTATGATATCATAAAATTACAAACTTTAATTAATATTTCTTCCTGACGGAAAATTTGTCGATCGTTATTAAGTTCATTTCTTACAATTCAGTTTTTCTTTCTCGAAATGCATACTACAAATTAATTTTTAACCGGAGTTAATGTTCGTAACAAATAGATTCACTACTAAACGATGGAAGGTCGTGAATTCGATTGGAATTAAATTCTCCCGGCGTGGTTTAGTTAACGGATTGAAAGTACGAGAGCGAATGTGTACCAATACGTTTCCCGCATGTACGTGGGCTTTTGCACGAGACCTGGAATCACGTTCGCAATCGGGATTACGACATCAGAGAAAGAGGGAGAGAGAGAGAGAGAAAGAGAGAGCACAGGAGTCATTCGCCTTGCGGTCATAACGTGGTCGTACAAACAATGGAATTGCGATGCGGCGCGGATGAATTAACGGATAAAGGGAAATACTCGTGGCAGAATCGAGTTGAGAAATCGATCAAGAGGAATGGAATCACCGAAGGAAAATGAGCGCGTGAACGTTCTTAAATATTCTTGAACCCGGAGATTATTCCGTGAATGAGAATCTCTTAAGAGGTTGTTGCTACTCTCTCTCTCTCTCACTCTTTTTCTCTTGCATTTCTTCTATTACTGTCTTCGATCGTTGAACCGGTGTCTCTCACCTTTTAGCCGAGAGGAAAGATCCGATTTCGCTTCAGTTCCAGTGTATCGCGAGAAATTGAATCTCTATCGGGAGGAAATTGTCGGGGAAACTAGACGATATCCAGCCGAAAGAATACGAATATCCCAAATATCCCCCGGAATCTTTTTTCGCAATATTCAGATTTTCGTGGAAGACGATGTAAGCCTTTGATGTGAACCGGTATAAATATTCGTAACACTTACGCCTCGTCCCGGCTATTTAATTGTGCTTACAATTTTTCATTGGCAGTTTTATTTATATTTTGAAAAAAAAATTCTTAAATCACAACTAAAGTCCTGCTCACCTTCCGTAAAATTCCTCATGTTGGAACTGATGCGATCGGGGTCTCTCGACGAACGAGCGCGACTTTTTACACTGATTAACCGATCGTTTGCGTGATGCGAAATCGGTAGACTTGGCGCTAACTTTAGATCTACACACACGCTAACGTTGTACGTCAATACATACACGCACCTGTATATATAATGTAAGCCTTTCTCGAGCAGAGGAAAAATATCAGGATCCTAAATATCTCGGCACTTGATCCTAGGACAATCACTCTGCCGCTGCTCGCTTGCACATTCTCTACAGTCCTCCTGACCGAATGTCCTGACCCTCGTCCCCGAATGTCACAACACTTCAGTTCCCTAGAACTATCTAGGGTTCAGTAGAACTATCACACCCTTCTTGTCTTGGTTCACCCAGAATCCTGAGGACAGGTTGATTTATCTCACTTCTGAGATCTGTGGGCCTTTCCCGAGAAAGGCTTACAATAAACACACACACACACACATACACACATACACACCCTACCCGTTTAGTTTAGCCGTCAGTGTTATATTGCGAACAGTTCAAATGACTACTGGCCAAACGACCACTTCCGGTGCCACGACGACGAGCAGTAACAGCGCGCTGGCCGACTCGCCAGGTCACGAGTTCGTGTCCGATACCATGAGGGTCTCGGACACAGACCTCGAGGAGGTCCGAGAGGGGATGAGAAAGCTGGGGATGCAGCCGCCGAAAGGTCAGTTCGTTGATCGTTGGTCGTCGTTAACTCTCGATCTCGCGCTCGCACTCAGATGAGATCTGCCGGATCTTTTAGCGGTCCTCGAGATGCTTGATCGTCGCGGCTCTTTCTCTCGCCGCGAGAAGAAGATTATTCCATAGCAAAACTTTGCCGCGGAAACGGCACCCGCGAGATTTTCCTCCCGAATGGGAAATTATACGACGGTAGATCGAGTCTGCGGTGACGCGGCTTCTGGAAAACCTTAGATCCCTCGTTCTTCCAGTCTTCGTTAGTTACGACCACCAACGAAGATTTGCTTAATTACGTAATAACGGCGCCGTTTTTTATTTGTTGGCGATCAACGGATGGTACTCAGTGCTCTTATACTATTTTGTCTAAAAGGATCATGTTTCTTTCTCTTTGAAATTTTCATGAATTTTTGATCAATTTTTCATCAATAAAAATTGTAGTAAATTATAATAAAACGCAAAGGCTCTGATATATAAATACAAATTCAGGTAGGAAACGGGCTAATAAGACCCAAGCGCGGAAATTAGGCGCAACATCTTCAACTGAAGATCTTCGATCGCTTTGAGGACTTATCAAGACACGGGCTTTTTTTTACTAATCGATCTGCTGAAGATGGTTCAAAGGAAGCACCAAAGCATTCCAATTAAATAAAGAAGAATTTAAAAACTAGTTTGTTGCACCTAATTTCCGCGCTTGGCTCTTATTAGCCCATTTCCTGCCTGAATTTGTATTTAATTAAAATTATATACAAGAAGAAAGTTCAATGTAACAAAAAACAAAAAAAAACTGAAGGCGATATTTGAAACATAAGTTACATGAGCTCTACAAAGAGCTAATCTTGAAAACAAGTCATTTAATAGCGAGAATTGTTATTGGCCGAGCAATTCTTGAAAACTGTTTCTTGTCGAAAGAGAGAGAGAGAGAGAGGGAGAAAGGGTAGCATTCATTGATCTCGCCAACAAAACGGAAACGGGTCACCAAAAAAGGTGATCGATGCGAAAGCTCGATCTGTGCCATGACACGGTCCAAGAGTACTCTCCTCGTGAGTATGAAATTAGTGTGCCACCAGCGAGAAGCCTGACCTTAATCTCTTAGTGTTACACCTTTTGACCACGCCTAGTGTCGTTTCTTTACGTAGCCTCTCTGTGTATCCGATCTCTTCGATCTTCCTGTCTGTGCTTTCTTTAGGGATTGCTTGTTTCCGAATTCTCTGTGAGTGTAATACGGCAACGACGTGTCTTTCCGTCCCGACACGTCATATGTCATGTTGTTGTCGTCGTGTTTGAACGTCTGTTGCGTTTTGAACGTCTCTCTCTCTCTTTTTTTCCCCCTTTTTTTTCTCTCTCTCTC